>JAFBJW010000131.1:1656741-1969001 GCA_016785235.1 Pseudorhombus dupliciocellatus | reverse complement strand
TATCCCCCCCCCCCCCCTTCGTCTCACAGTGGACCTGGCTGGAGGCTACAATCTGGGGACCATCAGCCACGACTCAAAGATCGACTGGCTGGAGCTGAATGAGACTGGGCGCAAGCTGTTGTTCAGGGACAAGAAGCTGCAGGTGAGAATGGAACTCAGCAGACTGAGGCAGTGGTCGGTATTTTAACCAGCGAAAAGTCCACATTAAAATTCAATTGATCAGATCTTTATTTTAAAATGATTCCTTGAGAAATTCACAAACAATTTAGAAAAATGTAAAAAGAATCCTGGATAGATTCTGTGCAAACTAAAAAAACTGAAGAAACAACTGTAGCTTTTTAAATAGAGGTGCACACCTCAGGCCTGTGAGTGACAGGCTGTGAGTGGCAGGGAGGCGGGCTGTCAGCTGTTGCCCCGCGGTGATGAAACAGTTTAATGTTCCAGCCCCGGGGCAGAGACATGGACAGCTCTGGTAATTGGGATTCTCTCAGTGGTGTTAAAAGATTTTCTGCACCTCCGTTGCAGGTAACAACTGAGACGAGGAAACTCCAAATTTAAAATTAGATGTTTGTAATTAGAAATGAATTGAATAGTTCAAGGATCTTGATTGAAATAATCAGAGCGTGAACAAATTGCAGGATTAGGGTTATGTCAAGTGTTAACTAATTATCTCACTGTTGATGCTGTAAATGATCTTCAGCTCTGGTGGTGAATGAAAACAGGTTCATCACAGCCGTGTTTAAAATAGAATTCAGTGACAGAAACACGTTTGAAGTAGCCCCCAAACAAGACTTGACTGAGACTGAGAACCACAAGGCTTTGGCCTACGCTCATGGTTTATGGGAGAGTTCAGAACTGGGGAAATGGGAGCGAGTTAGAAATGAAGTTTTGTCTGGAAAACATCCATTTTGTCATCTCCCATAGACAGCCATGCTAAAGTTACAGTGCGTCACTCTGACACCGCTTTGCGAACAAATGGTTGTAACTCAAACACTTCAAAAAACGAAGATATTGTGAGAACCACAAGGCTTTCCCGAACGTGTGGGTGTGTTTTTGTTCAGAACGGTGCAGAAATGAGGCCGCGGTTGCAATTTAGAAACTTTTGAGTGATTTCTCTCCGTCTCCGTTTTTCTCTGAATTTAACATGGGAGTCAATGGAGACAAGGAGCCGGAAAAGATTTTTCGATAAATTGACTCAGCCAAAACTACAGCACGTACAGATGTCAGAGTGGTATCGACGCGTAGGTAACAAACTCTACTTCTAATCTGTTCCAAAAATGGAGTCTGTGGCCGTTTTTGCTCAGGCGCCGCTGGCCGGCATCCCTAACTATTTGGTTTCAATCAAACCTGCTCTGTTGATGCGAGTCCATCAACAGTCTGCTCCGAGCTCCGAGGTCAAAGTGGAGACAGAGCGTTATTAAACATGGTGGGGGAGCAGATATTCAGGAAGCTGATTACAACAGCGGGCAGCCTCTCATGCACTCACATACATATTAAGTGCTGCAACAGCCACAGCAGCTTATGGAATCTACATAAACTGTGCTCATTAAGATGATCCACGTGGCCCCCAGTGGACGTTGACTTCCTTCAAGGGCTCACAGTGTAAATATCGCTGCTCCTGGGCAGAGAAGAAGAAGAAGGAGAAGACGTCCCTGAATCTCTGTTCTCTCTCCTCCTCAGCTCCATCTGTACGACATCGAGTCCGGGAACAAGACCACGCTGCTGAGTTTCTGCCCGTACGTCCAGTGGGTGCCGGGCAGTGACGTGGTGGTCGCACAGAACCGGGGGAACCTTTGCATCTGGTACAACATCGACAGCCCCAAGAGCATCACCATGTTCCCCATCAAGGTGAGAGCTCCGGCTCCGTGTGACGATGGACACCTCTCCTCACGTTAACTCTACAGAAAGTGAAACGTGACGACTTTGTGTTCACACCTTCGCCACTGTGCCGGGTTGTCAGGGGGACATCGTGGATCTCGAGCGAGTCGACGGAAAGACGAACGTGATCGTGATGGAGGGCGTCAACACGGTGTCCTACACGCTGGACGAAGGCCTCATTGAATTCGACACGGCTGTTGACGACGGAGACTATGACAGGTGAGTTCAGGGTTGGACGCCTCTGAGCTCGGGAGCGTCCTCCAGCTTAAGATGTCTGTCTGTCTGTGTCTCTGCAGAGCTCAAGCCTTCCTGGAGACGCTGGAGATGTCCCCGGAGACTGAAGTCATGTGGACGAAGCTCAGCCGGCTGGCTCTGAAGGCACGGCAGCTCCACATCGCAGAGAGGTGGGCACACGCACACACGGACACACACACACACACACAGAAAGCCCACTAACTTTAGTGCCACTGAGTTAATTACATTCTTTATCAGTCTTCATTGTAACTGAGACTTATCTTTGGGCCTGGAGAGAAGCGAGAACAACAAGGTTACCTTCCTGACCTGGACTGAAATACATACACACACACACACACACACACACACAGCTGCGTCCCCGTCTGACCTCCTCTTCTAACTTCATTAATCATCAGTAACCTTTTTTTTTTATTTTCTATCATAAGCATTTTCTCTCGCTCTCTCTCTCTCTCTCTCTCCATCTCTATTTCTCTCTGTTTTGAGAAACTTTTCAAATTGAAATTCTCCGTCATTAATAATGCATATTCTGTTCGTTAGGCATCAGCTGGATTTGCATAACTCATGAAATCGGGCAGAGAAACGATTTAGTCTGGAGTGGATCATGTTAATGAGGGTGGGAAGTGAGAAAGAGTCACACAGAGTTTTAGATATATATTTATATACTTGAACTTTTTTATTTCCATGACTTGTTCATTAATCTGATGCAACTGTTCAGAAGGAGTTGCTAATAAAGTGTCTTTCTCCTTCCGCAGTCCCTCTCACTGCAGCGTGTCTAAAGGCTAATTAGACCAAAGCTCTAATTTATCTCTGTTCATTAAGTGAACAGCTTCTCAAACCATTTCCTTCACTCTCCTTTCATCGGGTCGTCTTCCCTCCTCCTCGCCCTGACTTCCTCCCTCTCTGTTGATCTTCTAGGTGTTTCGCCGCGTTGGGTAACGTCTCCACACTTCGCTTCCTGCACCAAACTAACCAGATTGCAGACGAGGTGTCCAATGACACGGTGAGACTTCAGAGCAGCGCAGGCACGCCCTTCCATCTCAGTTTAGAGGGCAACGCTGGTGATTAATATTCCACACCGTCACTTTAAGTCTGTTTTCACTCAGCAAACCCCGAATAATTCAATATTTGCTTTAAAGATGTATGCTTCCCTTGGTGAGAACAGAAAACCATCTCCACTGGAATCAATATTCACTCGCTGGAATATGAGCGATTGCTTTTAAATGTACATAAAGAAGTTACCTCAAACTTTGGCTGTTTGTGCTACATGGGAACTCTGTTTGTGTGTCTTTCCGAAAAGGACGGAGACGGGACATCGTTCTACCAAGTCCAGGCCCGCATGGCCATGCTGGAGAAAGACTTTGAACTGGCGGAAGGACACTTCACGGAGCAGGTGGGTGACGCGCCCGAGCGTTTGACAGGCTCACGCCGTCCACGTTTGATTTAGGTGACGTGTCTTTGTGATTTTGGGCAGAACGCCGTGGATGAAGCCATCGAGATGTACCAGGAGCTCCACATGTGGGACGACTGCATTGCGGTGGCTAAAGCGAAGGTGAGCCGACGTTTTCCGGTTCCAAAATCAGTTCAGTTCGATGATACAACTGTGACGTTTTTCCTCTGGTCGTAATCGAAATCCCGTGAAACTTAAATGGATCCAAAATGACTGCAGGGTCATCCGGAGCTGGACACCCTGCGTGGGAACTATTACCGGTGGTTGACGGAGACGGGTCAGGACGAGAAGGCCGGCGAGCTGAAGGAGAGTCAGGGGGACTTCCAGGGGGCCATCAATCTGTACATGAAGGCCGGGCTCCCGGCTAAAGCTGCCCGCCTCGCCATCAGCCTGCCGGAGGTCAGCAACGAGACGGGCGGTCGCATTGCCGCCGGTCTGATCAGAGGAGACTTTCATGAGAGGGTGAGAGGATGTAAATCTGTCTCGTTTCTATCTTGGTTCCTACTCTTCATTTCCGCCCTTGAACCTTCATCGTGGTCCTCCCGTCTCAGAACAGACGTCCAGAGAGGAGCAGTGTTTTTTTTTTTTTTTTTTTTAGTTTCACACTTCCTCCATCAACCTGAGAGTCTGGGAACAGTCTCTTTTCTCGTTGGATTATTGTTAAATGTTGTTAAATGCGAAGTATTCGTGATGATTGGATTTTGCCTCCCTGTTTGGTGAAGGCAGGAGACATGTTTGAGAAGATCGGGAACAACCAGAGAGCCTTGGAGTGCTACTGCAAAGGAGGCGCCTTCAGAAAGGGTGAACAAGGACCTCTCGTTACTTTAATTCAAACGAAGTTATCAGTCTTTATATATCTGCAAAGAATCATGGGAGGTTTCTCTTCCTGTAGCGGTGGAGCTGGCTCGTGACGCCTTCCCTGCCAAGGTGGTGAAACTGGAGGAGGACTGGGGGGACTGCCTGGTCCAGCAGAAACAGATGGACGCCGCCATCAACCACTTCATTGAAGCCGGGTATGTGGTCGAGAGGAGGGACGGAGAAGACAAAGACATGGACAGATGGATGGACAGATTGGGGAAAAAAAAAAAACTATCCAACAGAGATCACCCACAAGTCTTTAAATCAGCAAAACACACATTGGGAAGAGACGTCTTTGGCCATGGTTGTGTCCAAAAACATACCAAAATAGAGACAGGTAGTCTGCGGCCAGACCCAGGACGAGAGAGGAGAGAGACGAGGGACGGGTTTATTAGAATGTCAAGTCAAACTTACACAGTTTAATGTTAACGTTTCCGTCCCCTTCCCCCCCCTCAGCTGCTCCCTGAAGGCCATCGAGGCGGCCATCACGGCCCGTCAGTGGAAGAAGGCGCTCTACATCCTGGAGCAACAGGAGGATTCATCGGTGGGGAAGTACTACGTGAAGATCGCTCAGTACTACGCCTCCATACAGGAATATGAGGTGAGAGAGCAGCGGCGAGGAAGTACTCTTAAAAGTACAAATCGGTCTAACAGTTCCGGAAGTGGAGCACTTTCACATGTGGCTTCAGGGAGGACACACAGGACGCCGCCACCAACACAGCCTGAGGGATGATGTAGGCAGTGACATTTTGCCACTGGCTGATCATTTTTGCATTTCTCTCAGGGACACGTACAGTCAGCCATGACACACACACACACACACACACACGCACACACGCACTGCTAAAGTAAAGTCAGGATCCTCTGCGGTGGGCTCTCTGTGGAGCAGTGCGGGCCGTTCGCTCAAGGTGTGCTGGCAAAAATGTCCAGTTGGACGCTTTTTAATAATAATTTACCAAAAAACGCAGAAGAGACAGAGAGGAATCTGGTATAAATACAAAGCAGAGGGAGGCGGCAGGGAGATGATAGCACAGTGTGCCCTTCGTATTCTGATGAGCTCAGCTGAGCCAAACAGCCTCCGCAGACTGCCAGGCTCTGAAAATAGCAGCAGGCTATTTCCGTCTGTTTGCTCTATGGGCATATTCACAGAAAGTAATTAAGATAACAAGCTCTTTGCTCTCCAACTTGTGGAAGATGCAGGGAAGTGAAGACTAAAACAATGGAGGAGGCGCATGCCGTCAGTGGAAACAACAATGGCTCGACTCTCTTTATCCGAAGGCAGGCGCAGCGCCGACACTGTGGCTCCACTTCCTGTACGGCCTCTCTGAGTGTTTCCAGTTGAATCTGAGACTCTCAGTAGGACTCACTCCTCAGCCAAGAACCACATGTTACCTAACCGGGTATTATCGGGGATTCTTCTCCCTCTGCATTTTGTGTTTCCTGTAGGCTGCAGAACAGCTGTTTGTGAGAGGAGGTCAAATCAAAGACGCCGTGGACATGTACACCACGGCGGGACGCTGGGAGGAGGCTCACAAGGTCAGCGTGGATTATAGCGACGCGAGGAACGAGGGGTAACCAGACCAGGCTGACCTGAGCGTGTGTTTCTGTCTGCAGCTGGCGGTGAGGTGCATGACCGAGGAGGAGGTGCTGGCTCAGTACGTGAGCAGAGCTCAGGAGCTGGAGCGAGACGGGCGGTTCAAAGAGGCCGAGCGGTAAGTGCAGATCGCTTCATTTATATTTAGAGTCACTGGTGTCGTCACCGGCGGCTGGAGGCACGAGGCCGGAGCCGGGACTGTGAAGTCATCTCTGACCTCAGACACAGACGGCACCTGACTCTGCGTCTGTGCGTGCAGGCTGCTCACCGCGGTCAACCAGCCTGACCTCGCCATCACCATGTACAAGAAGAGCCGCATGTTTGATGATGTCATCCGCATGGTGGCCAAACATCACCCCCAGCTGCTGAGCGAGACCCACCTCCACCTGGCCAAGGTACGGCACGCCGCGGCGCCCCGGGGAACGGGAGGTGGCACTGTGAAGCTGGCGTGTTGACGTGTAACGCGCTGTAAACGTTTCTTCCAGGAGTTCGAGGCCGAGTCCTGGTTCTCGGAGGCCGAGCACCACTTCATGGAGGCTCAGGACCTGAAAGCTGCCGTCAACATGTACAGAGTCAACAACATGTGGGAGGACGCCTACAGGGTGCGCGCGGTCCCTTTGTTTTGCTGATGATAACACTGGGGAAAGTCGATGCTAACGCCCCTTTCTTCCTGGACCCAACAGGTGGCGAAGACTCACGGAGGCGCCGGAGTCCAGAAGCAGGTGGCGTACCTGTGGGCGAGGAGCATGGGCGGAGAGGCGGCCGTCAAGCTGCTCACCAAGTTCGGCCTCCTGGAGCACGGCATCGACACGGCGTTAAACAACTTGTGAGCCGCGTTACGACACGCGCACCGGCGCACACACGCACGTGATGCATTATTGATGTTCTGCTCTTCCTCTTGTCTGCAGCTCCTTCGACTTCGCCTTTGACCTGGCCCGACTGTCATGTAAAGAGAAGATTCCTGAGATCCACCTCAAACACGGCATGTACCTGGAGGACGAGGTGAACCCCCCCCCCCACAGAGACCACTGTCGACACGTTCCATGACAGCTGTAGAAAATCTAATTCTGCCTCGGTTTCATCTTCCAGGGAAAGTTTCCCGAAGCTGAGATTGAGTTCATCAAAGCAGGAAAACCCAAGGAAGCCGTGTCCATGTGAGAACTGCCACACGTGCACCGCAGTCAGAAGCTCGCGTCACTTCCCCGAGGCTTGATGCTCTCGCAGGTTTTCCTCTTCAGGCTCATGTGCGTGTGAACTGTGTCCCAGGTACGTCCACAACAAGGACTGGGCCAGCGCGCAGCGGGTGGCCGAGGGCTACGATCCAGAGAGCGTGTCTGAGATTCTGGTCGGCCAAGCCAAGTTCTGCTTTGAACAGAAAGACTTCCAGAAGGCTGAAGCCTTCCTGCTCCGAGCCCAGAGACCCGAACTGGCTGTCAACTACTACAAGGTAGACGAACAGAAAGCGGGGGAAACGTTCGCGTCTTGAAATTTCCCTCAAACTTTTCTTCAGATGGGTTGTTTTGCGTTTGTCAGGATGCAGACATGTGGAGCGATGCCATGCGCATCTGTAAGGAGTATCTGCCCTTCAAGCTGTCTGCGCTCCAAGAGGAGTACGAGAAGGAGTCCTCCAAAAAAGGAGTCCGGTAAGACCCTGGAGAGCCACAAGTCGGTGGTTTCATTTATCTGTTATCAGAAGCCCAACGCCTCGTTAACATGATTCATAAGTTTGCTGCCTCCCTCTGAGTGTGTGTTAGATAGTGTTGGCCTGTTAGCTTCAATCCTTCAGAGCCACAAAAGCCAGTGTGAAGATTCCCAGCCTCTCTCGGCTGCACTCGCCCACCATTTTAATCTATGCACAAAGAAATGGTTTGATGCTTTATTAAACACAGCTCCTGTGTTATTCCAAAACCAAAACTCCCAGTAAGGAGAAGCTCGTTAGCCAGCGAGGCGGCAGCACGCAGCTCTTATCCTCCTCCCATCGCCTCTCCGTCTTTAATGACCTGTGGGAGAAAACATCAAAAGTTGCCCATGGAAACGGGCAATGAAGAGGGTTAAAGTGAGCAAACGCTGAATTATTCCCGTCCAGTTTCCCCTTAGCACCCACGGTCAAATTTCAATTCGCTAGAAGTTGAGACTTGAGGTGGAGAAATAAATAATAAATAATCTTCCTGAGAGTTTAATGAGTTTAATGTGTAAATCCTGAGGTGAAACACAGGCAAATTCTACGGTTGGCTTTATACCTGAGACAGTGTGTGTGTGTGTGTGTGTGTGTGTGTGTGTGTGTGTGCGTCTCCAGCGGCGTGGACGGTCTGCTGGAACAGGCCAGGGAGTGGGAACAGGCCGGGGAACACGTCCGGGCCGTGGAGTGTTACTTGAAGGTGAAGGACGACTCGAACGCGGACCTGATGGAGAAGTGCTGGATCAAGGTACCGACAGGCAGATACACACTGATACGCACTACACACTCCATGTGTGCTGTCAGCACTGGGGCGGGTGGAGGAATAGATTGTGAACAGGATTTCCCATGAAGTTGCAGGAAGGAGGAAGGTCAGCGTGTCACCAGTATCAATAGAGGCTGCATGACACTGTGCGTTATTGACTCCAGCTGAACTCTGAGCGCTCTCTCTGAGGAAAGGTCAACAGGTCACAGAGATCAATAGGGACCCCCCCCCCCCCCCCCCCCCGCCGACTGGGAGTTTGACCATTCGAGGGAAACGGATCAATGGATCACTTCCTGTACCTAGAGAGACATCATGTTTGTTTGTTGGTTTCCAGGCAGCAGAATTATCCATCAAGTTCCTGAGCGGAGATCGAGCAGTGGAGGTGATCCAGGTGGTCGGACCTCGACTCGCACACCTGGGGAAATACAGTGCTGTGAGTGAACACACACACACACACACACACACACACAGAAAAACACAACGTATAAACAAACGTGTTGGTATCTTCCAGGCTGCCGAGCTTTATTTAAACATGGACATGATCAAAGAGGCAATCGATGTCTTTATCGAGGGGGAAGAGTGGAACAAAGCCAAGAGAGTCGCCAAGGAGCTGAAGCCCAGGTTGGAAACACACACACACACACACACACACACACACACACACACAAAGCCCTTACAGTCTCTGTCCACCTTATGCAGGTATGAAGAATACGTGGACCAGCAATATAAAGAGCATCTCAAGAACCACGGCAAAGTGGATTCTGTGAGTGAAACCACAAAGCTCAAGCCTTATTTTGTGAAAACATGTATTAAAGGTTGAAATCTTCTCAAACCGTGCAGCTGGTGCGTGTGGATGTCATGGCGGCTCTGGACCTGTACGCCAAAAGAGGCCAGTGGGAGAAATGTCTGAGCACAGCGTCCAAACAGGTCCGGCCCGCTCGTTAGAGGCAGACCTCCGATCCGTTTCCTGGTGTGAACATTCTTTGTCTGTCGTGTTCAGAACATTAAGATCCTCCATAAGTACGTCGCTCTGTACGCCACGGACCTCATCAAGGAGGGGAACGCCCTGCAGGCGCTGCAGCTCTACCTGCAGCACGGGGTGCCGCCCAACCCACAGGTACGCGCACGTTCTTTCCCAACACACACACACAGAGTGAGGGCAGACATCACTGCTCACTGCACTCTGATGTTTTCATCCTCAGAACTTTAACATCTACAAGCGTCTGTTCCTGGACCTGATCAACCTCCCCGACACTGACGGGCCCGAGGCGTACCGCACATGGGCCGACCTCCGCAACTTCCTCCTGCAGCTGGTATGTCCGCATGTTCACATCTATTTTTTTTCTTTTTATTCTTTTTTTTTTTTCCGAAATTGTCCTGATCAAACCCGTTGCTCCCCTTTGTTTAAATCTCAGAACGAGAACATTTCCAAGTCGAGCAAGGCCAACACTCCGGCCCACGAGGACTTCGATCAGATGCTGCTCATCGCTCACTACTACGCTGCGCGCTCCGCCGCCAGAGGAGTCGAGCAGCTGGTGCGCACAAAAACACAAATGCTGCCGACACGCGTCATTGTTTCCTCGTGGAGTTTGAGCGTCTCTGTCGTATGCCCTCAGACCAGCGTAGCGGCCAAGCTGTCGACGTCTCTGCTGCGTCACACCGAGCTCATTCCTGCAGACAAAGCTTTCTACGAGGCCGGGCTGTTCTGCCGGGTGAGTCCTCCGCTGCAAACCCCCGGCTGGGACTTCAGGTGATCAAACATCAGTCTTATCTGACGTAATGTGCTCTGTGTGTGCAGGACGCCGGCTGGGAGACGATGGCTTTCATCTTCCTGAACCATTTTGTGGATCTGTGCGATGTGAGTGATGCCAGACAGATGTGCTCAGTCTGTAGAAGCTGCAGAACCTTGGTGACATTAGTAATGTGGAGAGGAATCCTCTCTGATTGGTTGATTCCTGTCTCCAGGCGATTGAAGAGGGGACTGTGGACGATCTGAACTACTCGGACTTCCAGGACACAGACATCCCAGTAGAAGTTCCAGTTCCCACCAAACTCTGCATCAACGTACGTCTCTGTCTCCGTTCTCATCTGAGGGGACGGTGGTCAGGGGATGTTCAGTCTTGCAAACTTTATTTATGTGTCCTGCAGGAGGAACAGCGGGAGGACATCCGGAACTGGCTGCTGTCGGTCTACAAGGATCATATGAAGCAGGAGCTGCCGCGAGACGAGAGGAACTCGTACGTGGCGTCGCTGGTGGACGCCAACACGGGCCAGCGCTCGCTGCCCTGCGTCCTCACAGGTAACACACGCACGCTAACCGTCTGAATGTCTGTCTCTGTGGGGACGAGACGTCTGATGCGTGCTCTTCGTGCCTCCAGGGTACCCGGTGCTGAGAGATGAGATCAAGTTCTCGTCAGTGGGCAAAACGGCGAACAAGGAAGACTGGGACAAATTTGACATGGCCACTAAGGTGAGAGCGAGGAACTGAGGAAGCTATGTTTTCTGTGATTATTCAGTCGTTCACGCTCTGTGTCTGATCTGCTCTCTGATTGGCCGCTGTCTGAATGGTTCCTCCCCCTGCAGACCACTCACAGTCCAGAGTGTCAGGACGTCATCGACTTCATTGGCCAGTGGTGCGGTGGGCTGCCGTCCTTCCGTTGACACAGTAAAGACCTCTGCTGCCTCAGCTTTTCTCTCCTCTGAACATTCTCCATCCATCACCCCCCCCCCCTCCGTGTTTATTTATTCATTTTATGTAAAACCAGCAAAAACCCAAGTGTGTGTTTGATATTTAAATGTATTTTTGTAAAATAATGGTTTAAGGGAAACAGAGGCCTTCATCACAGTGATTTATTTAAACATCTTTTTAAAAACCATAAATTAATCATGGAAAATGTATCATGCCAGTTCACTTCGAAATCAACTCTTGAAGTTTTGCATTCCACCTCTGGCCTTTTATGAATATTTTTCCCTGAATGTGAACATGTGCCTGAACAAACAAAATAAGGACGATGGGCAGCAGCTCATGAAAAGATGTCTGTTTATTTCATCGTCATTTTAAAAAGACATAATATGACCTCATCGAGAACATAACACACACACACACACACACACATATATAAAGATCTTAAATTCTTCACTTACCTCCATCATTTAAAAAATGAAAACCGATTAATGACTAATGAAAAACTGAAATAATAATGAATTAAATAATGAATGAGTAAATCTGTTTTTAAGGCCCTTTTATATCGTTATACATGTCATTATACTCATCTGAGAAATTCTGAACATAACAACAATAAAATGTAATGAATTTAATAAAATAATAGCTCTGAGCCATTTTTACAGGTTTGTTGTCCTTTCACATTAAAAGTCTGAAACACAATAAGAACAACGATGGCAGCGGCTTGATCAAATCAAAGTTCAAACACAATCTGATAGTAATACAAACGTGTGAACTGACAGTACTGTACATGCAGGCAGTACAGTTTACAGTATTCAGTGATATACAGTTTACACTGCCCCCTTTCCCAGCATCTGCACATCTGCAATCAATAACAAAGCCTGTGTGTTTGGGAAAATACATTAGTCAGAAACAGGAGGTTTCTGACTAATGTATTTTGAAGGTGAACGCACTCACCTCCACTGACAGACTTTATATTTATATGCATTGATATCTCAGGCAGTCGAGTCCTGGTCGGTTAAACATCCATGTACAAACCAAATTCACTTTAGTTTTATTTTACAGTTCAGTCCTCTTCCTGAGTCACTGGGGCGAAGCTGGGCCAATCACAGAAAATATGAACACACACTTTTATTCATACTTTATTTTTTATCTCCTCCATGTTAGCAGACGGGCCAAACTAAGTAGATGTGAAATTTTTCCCTTGTTTCTCTTTGGGACGTCAGAACTTTTTGAGATGATGTTTTAAATCTGTCGTTAGATGAACAGTGAAGCCTCGACGGCTGACGCTGATTGGCTGAGCCACCTCTATAAGCCTGTGACATCTAGTGGCCACTGATGGCACTGCAGATTCTGGTGTCTTCCCTCCGTCAAGTGTGGATCTCTGGTTTTGTTGTTTCTCCACATGAACGCTCTCTGCCGATATCCGGCCGCTCTCTTGGCATTCACCGCGTGCCTTAATTGTCTGGACATTTAAATCAAGGTCCGCTGTGAACACGAGGAGAGACGAGCCGCTTGCTCTTCACCTCCATTCTCCAGTCATATCTCAGAATCTGCTTGGTTCGTCCCACTCTATCCCACTTCCCCTGACTCCCTCCCATTAGAACTCCTCGACCTCCGCATGAATCTGGAAATCAAGTCGCTGCCATGAGAGAATATGAAACCTTTCAGACACATTCCATCGATTCTACACGGGGACATGAAGAACGAAGAGTCGAGCCTGGAGACGTCTCCTGCAGACGGAGCAGGTGGACTCAGACCATAAACATCTCGAGGACTGACAGAGACCGTGTGTTTGGGTACGACAGATTTCAAGCAGCAGTTTCCAGCCTTTGTTGTTGTCTTCTTCACAGTAGAGGGCGGATTGGGTTTGTGAGCGCTCCGATATGCGCTATAATATTTATTTCTCCCGAGCCTGGAGACTGAATGAAGGCTAATCTAAAGAACCTGAACCATGAACGTTAACCACCGCTGGCCTGTCGGCGTGTTCCTTTAAGCAGCACTGCGGACCCTTAAAGCTCCATCCTCCATTATTCAGCAGCAGCAGGAGGACGATGCACGTTTCCTTCTCCTGCATTAATGAGCCACAGCTGCAGGAGCAAGATGCTGCTGCTCCAGGATTTTTACTTCTCAGCCCACATGAGTACACAATCCTGTCAGCCCACCCCCCCCACCCCCCCCTACACCCAAAGGAACCATGACATGCACTGCAGGTTGTTTTACCTCCCTGTTCTCGTCTGTAAAGATGGAGCAGCGGCAGCATCTGTGCTGCTCAACGGCTCCCCGGCAGAGGAGCAGGACCCATCTGCAGCCTCATTAACCGCAGAAATGCTAATGACCCAGATAGCTCATGTCGGCTAAAAACGCGAGGAGGGGAGGGGCGGCTGCCTTTGTGGGGGTCGGGCATGCATGTGTGTGTGTGGGTGTGCATGAGCGTGTGTTCTGGTACTTATATCTTTGTGAGGACCCTTTTGAGCGGACGCTGCAGTGAGGACATTTTGGGTCAGCGAGGACATATGTCCCTGGTCCTCACCTTTCTTGAAGGTCTGAGGGTTGACACCTGACTTAAGGCTTGGGGTTAGATCATGGTTGAGTCGGGCTTCAGTCAGAGGTCGGTGTCTGCACTGGGTTAGGTTAGGGTTCGGTGTTTAGTTGAGCTGGTTTAGGGGTCGCCAATGAGCGTCCTCCTTGAAACAGAGGTACAAGAATGTGTGTGTATGCATTTAACTAAAACACTCTGCAGCCAAATGACTCAACTGTGGCATTCGATGAGTGGATGATGCAGAAAACACATTATTTATAACACAGTATAACAGATTAATGTCACGTTTTTAATAAAAGCACCGTGAAGCACAATGCAGGGACAGAGCAGGCAATGATTGAAGATGGTGTTAATGTGTTTGTAATAGGATTTGGGCGTGTATCGAGTGTGTGTGTGTGTGTGTGTGTGTGTGTCATATTTCAGAGGAGGAAAAAAGACAAGAGGCTCCGCAGAGCTCGACAGCACTGCGGCTTTTGCAGAATGAACTCAAGAGAAATGAAAGATGAAACGTCAAAGTATGCACGAGCAGCTGCGCGGTGACAAATCACGCGCACCTGTGCTGTAAATCGACAGAAAAGGAATGAACGCTGCAGAAATGCGCCTGAAAACCGAACAACAATACCTCTCGGCGGCGGCTGCGGGAGAAATGGCGCAGGTTTGTTTGTTTCTTTTACCATCATCGGCAGGAACCCTCCGTGAAATGTACCGATGCGGCAGGGGTCCGCGTGTCCGCTTTCAGGCGCCCCTGACCGGCGTGCACAGCCCGGTCCGCGGTGCGACCCTCTGGACGCAGGGATGCTGAGGATGCGGAGGATGCTCAGGATGCGGAGGAGGGGGGATGTTGCGGGAAAGGCGGCGGTGGAATCATCCTTCTCCTGCAGCCGAGCTGAAAACTGCGTGAACGTTTCGTCTCTTAAAGCACAAATAGTCCAAAGCCAGAAGAGAAGCGGAGGGAAAGCGGCATCCAAACGCACAAATGTGAGGATTTGTTTGCGCAGGAGGAGGAAACAGTGTCTGTGTGACAGGATGGAGGGGGAGAAGCTGGGCGCAGTCAGATGGAGAGAGGAGAGAGGGGGAGGTCCGAAGAGAGGGAGCCAGGCTCTTTACATCCAGCTCTGTCCTCCCTCTGCTCCTCATCCCTCTCTCCTTCTCTGAGGATGGAGGCAGGAAATAAAAGCAGGATGAGGAGAAGAGCATCTGCATGATGAACAGGTCCTGTTCATCTGCTACTAAAATTAAAAAGACTGATTTAGAGAAAACACCTCAGTGTGAAATATGATCTTAAAAATAATGGGCTTGAATCACAAATATATGATCTATTACACCTAAAGGCCTGAGTCACTTGTAAACTATTAATTACCTGTCTGCACGAGAACTAAATGATGAATTCATTTATTTATTGATGGTTGTAATCATTCTTCATAAAATCATTTCAAAGAGACTTTCAGCTGAACTCAGCAGAGCAACTCTTTACCTGAGTGTCAGTTCCAGTGTAATTGAATGTTACAGTTCATTATAAAGTTGTATTCTATGGAATTGTATCATAATCATGTTCTACCATTGTTGACGGCATTTCATTTGTAAAAGTTAACAGGAAGAACCAGGGGTCACTTGCTTCAGAGATGTTGACTAACTTCCAAATTGAGACATAATGGCTTTTTCCGCTTTATTTCAGTTATAAGGTTTAATTCTTATTGATACTTTCACGTGTTGTCTTGTCTTTCTCTCCCTCTCCCTGCTGCAGTAAGAAGAGATCAACCAAGTCAGATTAATAATGTTTACAGCACTTCAACAAATGCAAATCTTCTCATTTCACACGGGAATCAAACCTGCACCACTGCTGTAGGCCGGTTGATGTATTTGTTCTTATTTGCTGCACATTCTATAGATTAACAGCACAAATAAAAATTCCTTGTTGAAAAATGTTGAATGTATGCAACTTTTGCAGCATCACTGCTGGAGTGGATGGCAGACAAAGCGAACCCCGTTTGGAAAAGTAACAATTTTGGGTTCTTTCCCTTCCTGCCGTAAAGTGATGTTTTCAAAGCGGATGAATTCGCTGCAGGGTGAAACAGAAATGTGTTCTGGTTAATTCGGCCTAGGTGAGGTCTCGGTTAGTTATTAAAGAAAGCAGTTCAACTAGAGTTTATGGTCCCTCGGGAAAAACTGAGCTAACCGTCACTTCCAGGTTTACTGTTGAGACGTGCCGGGCTTCGCGCCCACATGTGTGTGACACTCGTGTGGTTGTGTAACGTCATTGTGTAACGTGGGACACAACAACAACACGAGCCTGGTGTTAAGGTCAGGTAATGACGCTAAGCTAAGCGGAGCTCCGCCGCGGTTCAGATGGTCTCCTCCTCCTCCAGGCTGCGGATTTTCTGGCGTCACTTGGCGAACGGTGGGATGGGAGAGATGGCCTCCAAACAGCAGCTACCCACCCCAGGGACAGCGCTGCCCGGGCGGACCGACCCCATACGGGTCTCCGGTAAGAAGCCCCGTTAGCTTTAGCACGTTAGCCCCCGCAGCGGCCTCAGGACTGCGGCTCCGCGCTGTGGGCCTGTACACACATCATACATGCGCCATACATGGATGGTACACGTACATGGACCTGTCATTGGAACCGTGGGATCTAATGACCACAACTTTTAACCACTTCAGCATACAGCTACAGCAATTACAGCAGCCAGAGTACTCCTACATAGATGCAAATACTACAAACTACAGGTGCCTCCTGGTAGTACTACAACAATAGTCATATACAACTGCAGCAGCCAACTGAGAGTACAACAACACTCATATACTACAAAGACTACAAACTACAGAAGCCTCCTGATAATACCACAAGAGTATTCATACAACTGAGAGTACTACAGCAATCCTCAAGCTATAACACCCTCCTGATAGTACTACAACACAAATATACAAATGTAAAACTTCTGATAGTACAGGGGGCTTCAATTATTTTTAACTTCAGATTACTTTGTCGGTTCTAATCTGAACACGCTAACGACTCAGTGTGTGTGTGTGTGAGTTTTTTATGTGTGAACACACTGCAGCTCTCAGCTGGCATTCAGGACTCTTGGCACCGACCCGGACCCTCTTCACTACAAGTGAGGCTGCTGAGTCCTGGCACCTGATAAATAGATCTGCACTGGCACTGAGCATCACACACACACACACACACACACACACACACTTGCTGCCCTTTAACATTACAAAGAATAAAATGACAGACAGGAGACAGAAGGACAGAGGAAGATGATGACTTTCGATCAAAGGCTTGTTCTGGATGGAGTTTGGATGGAGAGGAGTGGGGGTGTGGACGGGTTAGGAGGGCGGGGGTCGAATGCGGAAGGATGGTCGGGACGGATGCAACGGTTGAGACGGAGGGGCAGACATGCTGGAGTGCCGCCAGGGCTTCCCGGGATCGCTGCCACGAACGAGAGAGACGAAGACAGAAGCACAGAGGACAGGGGAAAGCTGTGCCTGGAGTGGAGAGACTTGGCAGGGCGTCCCCTCCTTTGTCTGTCTGGCTCAGGGCTGCAGCGCCAGAGGAAATCAAGAAATGTCCAAACACAGTTGCAGGGGTGGTGGATGGGGACGAGCTCTGCCTCGTCTCCAGAAAAAGACGAAGGAAGGAAAACTACTTCCAACGGATCGGAAACTCTTCCTCTGAAAGGAATACGGAGAAAATGAAGGAAAGGAAATGAGCGCTTTGCCTTTTTTACATCAAATTCCACATCGGAGCGTTTGAGTTCGTGTAACCTGGCCGCAGTTTCTCAGGAGCTGACCTCTAAGAAATCATTGAATTGTATCTTTTTGAGACCCAAAGTGGACAAGGACGGATGTTGGACTTGTGTAGCCAGAGGAAGGCCAAGCAGGTACCGAGCAAGAGGTTTGTCAAAGAATCCTTGTTGCAACATTCTGTCTTTGCTAGAAACGTTTGTGTTCAAGAGCCCTTGGTTAGGACGTGAGCCTGTTCCTGGACAGGATGAAAGCAAAGGTTACGGCGCAGGCCAAGCAAGGCCAGACGCCTGGAACCAAACTACTACCTTTATTACATCCTTAACTATGCTGTTGACTTGGTTTCTGTGGGAACTTAACCTTTTGGATTCAGAGTTGCCCACGCAGGAGGATGGATTAGAATCTTGGAAGTAGAAGCAGGTGAAATAAATTCAGTCTGTTTATGTGGGTGTGGATTTTCGATGTTTGACCCTTTGTTTTGGAAACCATGCTCGGGTCATAAAGAATTTGGACACACAGGTTAAGTGTAAGTTTGGACATTTGTTGCTGACACAAAACGGTTTCATGAAGAGCTGCAGTTGTTAATCACTGTATCTGATTGTTTTGGGCTTCACCTTCAGACGTTCATTTTGCTGAGACCAGAAGCTAAAAAGACTTTAGCGCCTCGGTTTCGCAGCGAAGCCACAACCAGGCCGATCGGATGGAAACACTGGGACACAGACGTGAAGCCTGGTTCAGACTCTAAGGTGTAACAACGCCCCAAATCCCCTAATGAAGCTAATGAAGAAGTTAATGTCTGTTTTCAGACGAACAGCAGCTGCTCCGGTCTCTTAATGAGCAGGTGTAAATCATTACGACCCCAGCTCGCTGCTGCACCGCCTCGTTTCTCATGTTAAGGGTTTGATCATAAAAATCCAGCATCAAACTGGTTCACCAAATGATTGATATTGGAGGTTTTACCCACTGCTGGACACGCCTTACTGTCCAGTTTGTCTTTCGCTGAACTGTCCATCAACCACATCATGGAGTCATACTCTGGTGTCCAGGGTCAGATTCACAGATCAGATGAGTCCAGGTGAGGCCGTGTGTCCATCAGGTACAGGCCGGCACTCTTTCTCCTTCCATCTACCTTTTGTCACAGCCGTTTCCCTGACAACACCGAAGGATGCCAGTGAACGAATGAGTGAGTGAATGAAAGTGTATCGAGCAGGGCCCTTTGTTGTTTACGCCACGGTCTGATAACCTTGACGGGCGGGGGGGGGGGGGGACGTGACGGGCATCGCAGATCCAGAGGAACTCTAGAGGAAGGATGGAGATGAAAAGATGGAGGCGAGAAGAGGCGGACAGGGTTTAAGTGTGTCAGATCTTCAGTGTTAACGTTCAAAACCAACCAGATCCACAGAGACTCTGAAGGTCACGAACGCGTCTGCTCGTACGCATGGCAACAGCTCACCAGTAGAAACTCTGGGGCCCTCATCTGTCTCAGGTAGCAGCAGTTTGGACGATTGGGTCGAGACTGTCCCCTGACCGCTTTATTTTAGTTTTTGATGGGTCCTGTGCTCCTCCACCCCCACCCTGTGTTTCCAGACGTGTGCGCTGATGCCAGAAAGCCATTACATGAAGCGACATTTTCACATGTCTGAAAGGGCCCAATCAGCCCTCCATCTTTTTAAAGTGCAACGTGCGTTAAGTACTATTTCCTGCCCCCCCGCCTGGACCACACTCTGTCTCACTGCTAATGGCTCGGAGTGATTGATTGAGTAGAACCCTCAGTGGATCACACACACACACACACACACACACACGCGGCTGTCAATCAAGCTGATGGTAATTGAATATTATTATACAGTATCTGGCACATGCACTTTGCTGACTGGAAAAATGCAGAATCCGGATTTCACACCATGTTTTTCTCATAATGACTGTGTCCTTTAGCTTAAGAATATACACATATATACTTAGTAATATGCATAATATACATATATATACCTGCACAGAAATGAACATTAATCTTCAGTTAAAAGACCCAACATGCTTTTTTTTTACTGAGCAGGCACCATAAACACCCTCAGGCACAGCAGCCACGTTCAGGGTGATGATGGAGTGTCAGAGACGTCCTGTTGTCTCTAATGCTCTCCTCTGTGCACTAGTTTGAACCATTGCACAGAAACTACTGAACCAATCACCAGGGAACTTTGTGGATGGGTCAAGGAGCGCCTCGTTGAACTACTACAGATCAGGGTTCTTGACATTTTCCTTGATTTCCCAGGGATCAAGACCTGAGCCTGTAAAAGTGAATTATATCTGTTTGGTGTGGCTCGAATGAATATAAGGGGACCGTCGGGCGCTGGCGGTGACTCAGTGTTTTGTTCGTTCGTCATGTCCGGCCCCGGGGTTTTTACCTGCATGTTTTTGATTCTGCAGCGAAATGCACAGCTCTCTCGTGACAACCTACAGGAGGCTGTCGGCGGCGGAACAAGGAGGATAAGTCTGATGGTCGTAATGATGGGCCGCGATAAAAATGACGATGGCAATCAGAGCGGCTGATTGAGAGGCTCAGATAGAAAGAGAGAGGAGTAAATGGAGGGAGAGATATGGGCAGAGGAGAGAGATGTAAAGGGAAGATGATAAGGGTTGGGGGGGTGGGGGGAAGGATGAAGAAACCAGGCAATCAGAGAGGGAGACAGGAGGAGGGGGAGGACAGGGTGTGTGTGTGGGGGGGGGGGTAGTTTGGAGCTTTAATTGCAGTGCAGTTGAGGCAATCTGTGTGTGTGCGCGTGCGTGCGTTCTCCAATCTTCCCCCAGCCAGACATTAGCTGCAGTGTTTCATTCATCACTGTCAGGTCTGGAGCTCCAGGGGGCGACACGGGGGAGCCCTGCACGTTCAGCCCAGGCTGCAGCTCCTCTCTCCTGCTCTGGGCAACAAGGTCCTGGCCTGGGCTGCTGGCCTGTGATAGTCACATGTCCAACAGCACAGAGAATCACGTCGCGCTCACACGACGTCACGGCGTGTTCTGCGATAGTCCTTTTGGGCCGCCGCAACCTTGCCTTGTGGCCTATGATCACGCGGAGCTGATTTAAAACGAACAGAAATAAGTAGAAATAGAAACCGACAGTGACGCAGCATCCTGACTCAGCACTCTGTCCACTCTGAGCTGTGTGTGTGTGTGTGATGATGCTGGTTTATCTCAGATAAAGAGAAATGTACCGACGCTCTTTCTTTATAAACCTTCATAAATCTCTGAGATGCAAATCCACAGATTCAATAATCCTGGTAATGAAGCAGCACGACACCACTTTTTAAAGCACGAGCCGTTTATTTTGTCTTGGCTGTGTTTTATCACCTTGCTCTGGTTTCTGTGGTCTCACTACAGAAAATTAAAAAGTGATGAAGGATGTGAAGATAAAGCGGAGAGAGCGCTGAGAGCTGATTGGCTGATTCTGGAGCAGTTCTGCCTGCCTTTACACACACATAGGCCCCAGCTGAAATAGAGCAGCACTAATGTGTGTGTGTGTGTGTGTGTGTGTGTGTGTGTGTGTGCCACAGATGTCACCATGGATAAAGGCCTGTTCTGTGATCAGGCTTATTATTGTGACAGGATTTAGGGAACTGGAGACTGGAGAAGAGTCAGGGAGGAAGGCTGGTTAGTCACACACACACACACACACACACAGACAGTGTACCCAAAATGAAGTGGCTTGCTGTTGGAGTGTCCTGAAGTGCTTTCTAACCTCCTCCACTGCTCTTGACTGCCATTTTGAAGGAAAGCAGTTTCCAGTGCAAACAGTCACAAATCGGCTTTTCCAGCTGCGTCCCGACATGAAAAATGGATCTTGTGTATCATGTGGAATTGAAATTGAATTCTGTCTGCTGGTGCGGTTTAACACAGAGCAGGACGTCTTCAATATTTCTGCCACATTCATTCTAATGCAAGGTTAAACAGTACCACACACACATACACAACCACACACCCCCACACATTGAATTCAGTTCACCCAAGAAGCGTTGTTATCGTTCCCACTGAGATAAACGGCAACCAAGAGAGCAGGCGTTTCAAAGGAGCTTGAAATAATTACTTTCTAGGAAAATGCTGCTGTATATCCATTTTGTGTGTCTGTATGTTTAAAGGAGAGAGATAACGTTGTCGAGGTTTTTCATTTTCTCGCTCTTTCGTTCTTGTGTTTTACAAATGATCTTTCTATCGCTTTTTATTTATTTAATTAGCGTCCAGTTCTGCTGTGGTTCATTGTTGGAGCAGCTGAATCTATGAGCAGAGGTGTGTGTGGAAATATTTCCTATCAAACATATGTTTTGATTTAGAGAATTACATAAAGAGCTGATTTACATCATCTGATAAAAAGAGTCTGTTTTTTTCTGCACACACGCACACACAGTAGCACAGATAGAGGAGGGGGATGGAGGAGTGTTTGTAAAATGTTCATTTTGAAGGCTTGTTTCATCGTCACATTCTGTTTCTTCTTCTCCCTGCTCTGCTGCTCACACTGCGTTCAGTCTGACGGCGCTAACAATAGCAGCACTGTAGCAAAGAGGCTAAATGTACGGGACTGAAGGTGAGGAGCTGCAGTCAGTCCCTCCCCAGCATCCAATCACCAGAGCTGTGTGTGTGTGTGTGTGAGAGACACTGCAGGATGAAACACTGTAATCAGACAAATGAGAACGACCCCGAGAATCAAATCACGTGTGTGTTTGAAATCATGCTTTGTGTTAAATTCAAACTGATGATTACGGATTCATCTTTATTTTTAAGTGTATGTGTCTGAAGTGCTGCTTACTGGCTGCTTTTATCCATAGGCATGTTGCTCGTCGTACAGTAACGCTTCCATGCATAAAGACTGTATGTGTGTGTGTGTGGAAGCAGGAGGATGTAAGGAGGGAGGATCCAGATGTTGGGTTCATTCTTGTCCTCCTCTACCCCATTCCATTTATTTTAATCCATCTCCCTCCCCCACAGCATCGTACAGCACGCCATCTGCACACACACACACACACACACACGGCCTGCAGCATGTTATAACGCTGATGCATATTAGTGCAGCCAGGTGGCTGGGTGGCCTCAAATGGTCCTCGTGCACCTCTGGCTCTATGCTGATTGGAGTGAATTCAGCTGCTATGAAATTATGCAGAGCTGCTCACCACTGTTTAAGTGGGTCAACGTGTGTGTGTGTGTGTGTGTTTGTGCGCGCGCATCTCCTATACGAACAGTTGTGCAGTTTGTGTTGTGTTGTGCTGCTGGTGCAGTCTCATTAAAAATGAAATGTTTGTTTGAAACACAGTGTTCCTCCCAGACGACGGCTTATTAATGTGGTTTCACCAAATCAGTCATTTGCTGTGTGGGAGAATTTAAACCTCAGCGGAACTCCCTCTACTTTCATTAGAGTCCAGAGAGATAATACTTTTCTATTCTTGAGGAAAACCCAGCTTGTTATAATTTAAACAACAACTTTAAAAGACAACGGCCGAAAGATAGCGGCATGAATTCCCAAAGCAGCGGCGCTGAAGGTTAATGAGTGTCTTGATATGGACACAGTGCAAAGAGATGAGACGAAGACAAGCTCATTATAGATTATTCATCCCACCTTCGTGTCCATAATGTCTGTCCCTGTCCTCTCCTGCAGCCAAACACGACGTGAGCGGAAACAAGACGGTTCCGCCGTTCCCAGAGGGGACGGAGATGGCCATGTTTGGTAAGTGTCTTGTCCTCAAACTGTCCTCCTGAAGACGGACTTAATTATGTCCACGTAACACAAACCTTTTAAAAACTCTAAAACATGATATTAGAACTGCAGAGACGCTGCACACCTGCAGGAAGCTAATTGGTATTTCCAGACAGAACTGGAGTTTCCTGCTGCGTCCCTGCGTCTGTCAGTTTTCTCCTCGTTTTTAATTTCAGCAGAACGTAATGAGGTGCCGTTCTCCTCTGCCTTGTCTGTTAAATAGTTTTTCGGCGTCGCTCTGTTGACTTTTCTTTTCCTGTTCTTGTCCCGAAGGCATGGGTTGCTTCTGGGGAGCCGAGAGGAAGTTCTGGAGACAGGAAGGAGTTTATTCCACCCAAGTGGGCTTTTCTGGAGGATACACACCTAACCCCACCTACAGGGAGGTGTGCTCAGGTAGCCTCCACACACTGACACGCACACACTCTCCTGCTGTGTGCTGGACAGTGGGCTTTCTACTGACTGTCAATAGATGGTGGAAAACAAGAGACGAATAAACAGAGCAGTGAATCATTTTCCCCCAGGCCCTATTATAGTGGGGCATGGATTAGGATGCTATTGATGCCTGACCACTCTGAGCAGACTGTGTGTGTGTGTATCCAGACCTCCCAGTGTCTCCTCCAGTCAGTAATGAATCCATCGTTTGACCTGCATCACCACCTGTCTCCCTCTCTAACTCAGTTTTATTCTTCCGAACGCAGCATGAAAACTTCCGCCGGTGAACTGAAGCTCTAGTTTCATCGTAAGAAAGCGGCTGTGCGCCGGTGAAGAGACGGACGTGTGTTGTTTACTTTAACCCGGCGTCTTGGCAAAAGAGGCTTGGACATAAATCAGGTGCTGCTGACACCTTCACGTCCTCAGGAGAAACAAACAGAAGACGGTGATGATGATGTGAATATTCACCGTCGGTTAAATATTTACACACACAACACGGTATTATTCTACGACTTTAAAAACAATATGTCACAGACTCAAACAAAAAGACGGAGGGTGAGAAGTCTTAGTTTTAATTTACTTTTTATCTTTTGTTCGACGTTGTGCTTTTTCAGGATCCAAAGTGACAAAAGACAAAACAACTCAAATGATTTATCTCTTTGACAGATGCATGTCTCACAGGAAATATGTCCAAAAAACAAAAGTCTAAAGTCTCTTAATACACGGCAGAGCTTTTATCCATCAGTGTATTGTTGGATTTTTGTTGATTAGCTCCTGGAATAATCAGGAGATACCTCTGCAGTTAAATGAACATTAAGACGACGGTGAATCTCTGCAGCTTTATTTTCTATTTCACTTCCAACCGCCACTTTATTCCTCATCCTACCCAAGATGAATTTATTCCTGAGAGATCGGCCCGGTGAGCCGTTTGTTTAATATCGACCGCCGCTTTGTCTCTGTTCGCCAATATCTACCGAAGGAATCCATAAGTCCTGATATTAAAAAAGTAATAAGCCCGACAGAGAGGGATGGAGACAGAGGAAGACGAGGTTCAGCGTAATGGGTCACACTCATTACCGACAGCAGCTGCTATCTGTCCGTCCGCGGGAGCCACCGTTTCTTAACGGGACAATTAGCATCGTGAATGACGGGGACTCGTTAAGGAAGGAGCCCGGGTCTCGATTTCAGGTGATTCAGTTTTGATTGAATTCCAGAATGTACCCAAATGCTCCAGGGACGACTTGGGGGACCCCAAGACTTCTTTAATTTAGCCTCAGTGACAGGAGTGCGTCTGTCCCGTTGTGGTTTGTGACGTGATTCGCCATCTGAACAGAATCTAACCCGTCGTGTTGGCCTGCGCAGGTAGAACCGGCCACGCTGAGGTGGTGAGAGTCGTCTTCCGTCCCGACCAAGTCAGCTTCGCCGACCTGCTCAAGGTCTTCTGGGAGAACCACAACCCGACTCAAGGTGTGAGACAATAAGAACTTGTGTTTCCCCTTTCATGGGCTGTTGAAATATGTTTCTCAAACTTATATTTTAAAGAAACTACATGCTGAAATATTTGAGGCAGTAATGAGAAATGCACTAAACTGTGGAGCCATCCAAACACTGTGCTGGACGGGCGGGTGATGAAACGATCAGATCACAAGAAGGAGAAGGCCACGCAGCTTAGTTCTGCCAAGACGGAGCACAGATGTTTTCAGATGATGTGATGTTCGCTGCCAGGACGAAGTTCCCCCGTGGTAAAATCCTCTAACCTGTGTGTTCAGGGATGCGTCAGGGGAACGATTCCGGGACGATGTACCGCTCCGCCATCTACACCTACACGAAGCCGCAGCTGGAGGAAGCCTTGGCCTCCAGAGATCGATACCAGAAGGTAGACGAGTCTGCAGTGTGAATCCTTCATCTGTTCATCACTCGTCATCCTCAGCTCTCCCGTCCACTCCTCACTCCTCTGGGTCCGTTTCCCAGCATCCCTCTCTGCTGCACATGCCTGTCTCCATCAGTCTGCATCAGAGACACTTTTGATGGCAGCAGATGGAGACGGATCTGTCTGCATGTGCATGTAACACTCGCCATATATACACATATGCTGTCTTTAAGCGCGCACACACGCGCACACACACACTCTCACCTCTTCCTCTCTCTCCTGCTGAGACTTGTGCACCACCATCCCACCAACAGGGCCTGTTGCCATGGAAACTGACGAGGAAGAGGCTACTCTACTCTGCTCTATTCTATTCTGGTTGAGTCTGGTCTTTTTGTTCTCTGCACTTTTTCCCTCTCTTTTTTTACGAAGCTCTCTCTCTCTCTCTCTCTCTCTCTCTCATTTTTTTTTTTTTTTTGTCGACACGCACGGTCATGGGATCGTTAAGAGCGCACGGACGCTTTATGTGCGACTGTTACAGCGAGGAATCGTGTCCAAAGGAGGAGAGGACATGTAGGAACAGTGAGGGACTCCGGGGTGGATGGGGAATATGCTGACAGGTGGAAAATGAAGGGGAACATTAACTCGTGAGAGGTTTTGTTAAAGATTCGTTTCAAGCTTCGTCAAGGCGCAAGCAGCTGACTGAGGGTTTGGGAATGATGAACAGTGGGAGCTATAAAAAGCGATGAAAGCTCTTTAAGCTCAGAATGGTCTGATGAGTCATCAGGAAACAAGGAGACGTGGAAGTGGAGAGAGAATCTGGAAGAAACAGAAACCTCGGGAAACCTTGACACCTCCAGAGAACTTCAGGCTGGTTGACCAAAGGTGCTTGGCTGTGACAGGTGATTTCTTGTAGCTTCAGGCGTTGCGAACATTTATTATTCTCGTTAATGAAAGGATCGCTTCAGCCTCATGTATTTGTCCGATCCTCAAGCTGCTGTAGCTTTGTGTGCGGGTCAGGAGCTTTTCTCCATGATGGCCATACAGCGACAGATGCTCGCATCGATTTCTATCTGTCTTTAGACTGTGAGGATTCTTCTTCTTCTCATCGATCCATCACATCAAAATTGCACTGTTTTGTTTCCTCTCTTTTTTTCCCCTCACCAGATTGTCCCCCCACCCTCTCCCATCTGTGTGTGTGTGTGTGTGTGTGCTTGCAAATGGTTGGCCTATAGCGAACGCACTCCATGCCAAACCATCTGGGCCTTAAATCTGTCCTCCACCAAAAAATCGCTTTAGTTGCAAAGCTAACACACACACACACTGTTGGGCTTGTTCACGTTACATTTTGGCGTCTTCTTTATGTTCTTTACTTTGTATTTGGTCCGAGGTCGTCTGTATCATGTTGAGCAAACATGAGCTGTGTGGTGCCAGGAACCACGGGGACATTCCATCAACATGAATAAAGATGGACGGCCTGTCTCTGTCACGCTCGCAGCAAGCGTGAGGGTTCGATTCCGAATACAAACATATCAGGAGCCACATGCGGAGGACTCCAGCAAAGATTTCAGGGTGGAAAGACCGCGACAGGTTTTAGTGACACGTGTGATCTCTGTGGTGGAATTCGTCCGCCATGTTGGGCCTCCTGCTGCTCTACCCAGAATCCCTCTCTCTGCTGAACACCCCAGAGTCTCTACCTCTTTGGCCTGCCTACTAACACAGAGGAGTTTGTGATGAGTACTTTGGGGAGCCGTTCCTTCACTGCAGCGGCCGCTCCGTCCTCCTCCTCCCAAACAAAGTGAGAATGTAAAATGCATCGCAGCAGTGAGGATTTTTGCCCAGGACACACCTACCAGACACTTCCTGAATCCTCATTAAGAGCCGCTCTGATCCTTGGAGTCTCTCTCTGTCCCTGCCTCCTTTCAGCCACGTCTCATTCGCCTGAGTGTAGGAAATGTAGAGGACAAAGTGAAATAGAGGAGGAGGAGGAGGAGGAGGAGGCGGCGAGGAAGTTAAGGTGAGGAGAGAGGGAGCAGTGTGGTTAATTTGGTGTCAGGGTATTGACTTCACCACCTGGCTTGATTGTATTGTTCAGAGAGTGATTGGGGAATCTGGTGTGTGTGTGTGTGAGGTACAACAGCACTGCAGATAATTACCTTGCAGGCGGCTGGCGGTTGTCTGCAGCATGAAAGGAGCCTCCCTTTTCTTCTCCTGCCTCCTACCCATCATTAGGGTGTGCACTGCATCTAAAACGGCAGATGGAAGTTGTGTGTGTGTGTGTGTGTGTGTGTGTGTGTGCTTGCTTTATGTAATGCTGTGTGCTCGCTCTGTGGGTGCGAGCATGGGTGCTAGAGCAGTGTGTACTCATTGTTCTGGCATCTCTCCCTCTGTTGGTTCACCTCTCCTGCTCCAGCTGCTTCTCCTCTTCTCCTTCCCTTTCTTCTTTGTCTATGAATCCCCCTCTCGCACTTTCAGCACGGCAGCTTCACCTTTTTCTTTTCCTCTTTCCCCCCCCTTCTCTCTCTCCCTCTCCCCGTCTGTGTTGTGGCTTTATCGGTGTTGTTCACGTGTCCCTGCCTCACCGGTGCAGTCGGGGTATTAGCATTCCAAATGAGCGATCTACTTCTCTGACATGCAAATGAACGGATGTGAATTATACATTTACAGCAGAGGGGAGGATGCCATTACACCGGTGGAAGGGAGGATGCAGTCATTTTGGGTTTCACAGGTGGCGCTGGACTGAGAGTCTGCGTCTACCTCTGTTCACCGTCTCAATGCGATCGCCCCCTTCGACACAAAATACTTCAGCCGTTAGCTGAATGCTACGTCTGCTGCCATTTTACCCTCAGTTCATGAAGAACGTTCCAGCTCGCGGGTGAGAGACGGATTGAAATGTTTCCTAAAGTGAGGAGAACATTTCAGGAAAGTTGATCTTAGCCGCAGTTGATGGCCGCCGTGATCAAAGCCAGCGTGACTGGCTGCTTCGCATTGCGTCAGGGGACATTTCGCACAAAGTTGAGTGTCTCAACTTTTCCTTTGAGCTGCCGCTGGGCTCCTTTTTAAAATGTCTTTAGCTCAATGAGAATCATCCTATCACAGTAATGAGGTTTGATTATGTCGATGGAAATGGCTCCATTATTCTAACACAGCGGAGGAAACTTTTATTGAATGGTTTTCTTTCTCAGCCTCTGAGTTTAGAGGGAGATGGTGAAAATATCAGAAAGTCCGGCTATTGTCCGAAAACAAAATAATTTGACTGTGAAATCTTCTGAAACCTGACTTAAAGTCATGGAGGTCACCTCAGGTGAGGTGAAATATCAAACTTTTGTTTTAAATAATGTTTCATATGAGGTGGAAGAGTCACGTCCCCTCTCACTCTGTCTTTTCCTGCGTTGTTTGACGTCTTTCCGTTTCGGTTTATTTGCTCTCCTGTCTTCTGCTAAGTTTCTCTTTTCCTCATCTTCATGTTAAAAATATCACAATCATGATTCTGGCCTGAATCTCAAAGTGCAGCCTCAACAGGAACAGAGAATCCCGTCCTGACTCACCGCTGCGCTCTACCTTCACTCTACTTACTCAAATTAAATTGCGGTGTCAGTACAGTCACGGTGGGAAATCTTCCCCGCAGCTGATGATTCAAGCAGCGGGGCGCAGACACTCTCTGTCCATTAAAAGACGAACACGCCAACGTTACATCTTTTGTCTCGGCGGTATTTTCTGCTATCAAAGCATCGGCGACCCCGTGGGTTTGATGCTGACATGTTCTTTAACAGCTTCCGTGTGCTGACGTCAATGAAGTTAAAATGGTTTCCTAACAATTAGCTCTCGCTAACCATTAGAGGCAGCAATGTGTGAAATTACCCGTCGCAGCTTCAGGCCTGATTGTTTACGGGAACTAAAAATACACAGAGAACTTTTTTACCATTTCCCTCAAGGAATTCGTTCCAAATCAAACTGCCTGAGAAAATGTCTCCCAATGAACACCAAGGCTGTCGGCACGTTCAACCCAGGACAAATAAACAAATCTGTACGTTCAGGACGAAGACTGCGGGTAATTATTATCTCCACTATTCAGCAGGAAACTTTAAAACATGGAGAATTCTGAACAGGGTTTGGTGGGTTTGTGACAGCAGCTTTTCCTTTGATTGAGCAAGCAGAGGATCATGGGTAATATCCAGCGTTTGTGTAGAGAAACAGTTTTTTCTTATGTCGTGCCAGGACTCCGAACAGCAGGCCACCGCCTAAAAGGCAAAGCATGTAAATGTCAAACCCAATCCAGCTCCGCGACGTGATGAAATAAAAACTCTGCTGTGAACATGCAAACACACGTGCACAGAATCACAGAGGCACGCCTCCATCTGCAACTTTCCTTTGTGTGTGTGTGTGTTCATTTCTCTTTTACCCACACACCATCTGGTTGAGTGATTTTTTTTTATCACGAGGAGAACAAAGTGTCATCACCGACTGTTTCTTGTGTGTACGTTTGTGTAGTGTGCATTTGTAGGTAGTCACACACATGTGCTTTCACAGAAACAAAAATTAATCTCATGTTTGAAGCCCTTCCACTCCTCTGTTGGGAGTCGTTTTTGACGCCTGTGTGAAACAAAAGTAGGATTTCTGTATTTCCTTTTAAAATCCAGTAATGTAAAGGCAACCTGTGATTTTTGCTCCAGGTTCTGACGGACGGTGGCTTCGATCCAATCACGACAGAGATCGCTGAAGTCAAGCCGTTCTATTATGCAGAAGACTACCACCAACAGTACCTGAACAAAAACCCTGACGGATACTGTGGCCTGGGCGGAACCGGAGTCTCCTGCCCAATCGGAATCAAGAAAACTTTGACTGAGCCCAGTGACCTTTGACCTTTAAATTGAATCAGTCTCACGCTTAGAGTTTGTTTGCCAACATGAAAACTTTTATTTTACGACAAATACGACAAATGAAGGAAATACATATTTATTTTCCTATTTCAAGTTCCACAGATTTTCTTTAAATTTTTAAAAAATATTCATATTCAAATATTATGGATACAATTCAAAACATCATGCTTCAATAACATTTATTTGTCAAAATGGTTTGTTAACAACATTGCTCCTAAGAAATAAACTATGATCTGCCATGTGTACGCGTACATGAGAGGAACTAATAAATCACCCCTTTTTATTTGAATATTTATGTTCATTTGTGTGTCTAATTATATAGTAAACTGAAATGATTATACTCCATTATATCTGGTTTTATGGATTCAACTGTTTTTAGCATTATTATTATTTTTCTTATTTTCCGTTCCTGGCGCTTCAGGCCAGTTTGAAAAGGAATCGTGCTCGGGCTCCTTTGTGTTTGAGTGTGAGGATTTGGACGACCTCCTTCCTCTGGTCTCCGCCTGAAGCAATGTTCCAGTTCGTGACTCGTCTGTCATTGCCGCTAATCTGTGTATGAGTGTGTTTGTACAGTATATGTCTATGTTTTGATGGTACAGCCTGTAAACACACACACACGCGCGCGCACACCGGCAGGAGGAGGAGGCTGTGGTCGGTGCCAGGGCCTCCAAAGCCTGGCATCACCTTCACAGAATAGAGGGACAGAAAGAGAGGGAGAGGAAGAGGAGGAGGGGATGTGTCTTTCTGGATGTGGCAGAGCGCCACCTTGGACCTGCTGTGTTGGAACGCCTCCACTGTGCCGCTGGTTGAAGGATCGTGGGTTTGTTAGTCAAATCTGACTGTTTCCTGTTTTGGAAAACAAAGCTGTGATGGCATTTGTTTTTTCACCTTCCAGTCTGCAAAGATGAGGGTTGATGTTTTTATGATGAAAAACAAACTGATAAATGTCATTTTGGATTTTGATCAGAACACTTAATAAATTCAGCGTCATCAACAGTCGCATCATTGAGACCCCTGAATTATCCTGCCACCATGTGGTTGTTCCAAGTAACACAGACCAACGCAGACAGAATAGGAATTCATACGTAAAATATTTTAAAGTAGAATTTAGAGAAGTAGAAGTTTGCTGTTGACCTGTAGTTTTTTTTAAATCAACTACCTTTAACTCATTAACATTTTCCAAATCAGTATTACACTATCAGAACACATATATAATATACTGACCTTTTATTCTGAAGGGATTCGCCGGAAGTTACCGGTCTTCTCCAGTCGCACTGAATCCGCGGTAAAACGTTTTTCCTTCGTATTTTTTCCTGCGTCAGATCTCACTTTAGAAACGAGTCTCATGTTCGAACCTTACCGGGTTTATATCTACTTTTTACCCGATCAACCGACATTAATAAACCGTAAACCCGGAAATGACGTGTAACTGTAGCAACAGTAAACTTACCTCAACTGAACGCGGCGACAGGTAACAAAGAGTTAACGATGTATTCGGTAAATACAGATTTTTGAACCTGTCTCCTGAAACGGACCAAACGTAGGTCTCTTTATCTGCGTTTCGTTTCGTTTCCGTTGAGTCAGAGTCGCAGAGTTGACTTTGTTTTAAACTCTCTATCAGCTGTCTTTCATTCGTGAACTTTTGTTTACCTGAAGTTAACTTACCCACGTTCTTTTGTTAGACACGCACAGTTTGAAATTGAGAGTATGTTTTATTAATTAACTAACGCTAAACGCATTTTGATGGATTCAATTTCTCTATTTCAATTTTGTGAAACTTGTATCCTCCTCGGTAGTGACACCTAGTGGTCGGAGGGTGATAAAGTTACTGAGACGTGTTTTTGGGAAATCTGTGAATAAAAGTAATAAAAGATTGTTTTCATGTCGCCTTTTGTCAGAAAAAGGATTTACGAGGATTTACAGAACAATCCAAGAACAATAGTCTCTCTCTCTGTCTCTCTCAGAAAATGTTTGTTTATTATCAATTAAATGTTTGTGCTGTGTTTACAACAAGGAGTGGACATCGTCCAGAGGCGTCTGCTGAACTCCCCACGGACACAACGCCTCCGCACGCTTCAGCACTGTCCTCCAGAATCCAGGGGTGTGGAGGGGGGACTGTCCGCTGACCGTCCCAGCCGACGGTTGCCGCCATGGATGCGTCTCAGACACTCAACAAGAACATGGCACAGGTAGGTTTACAGGACCATTTTAACAGATTTGTTTGTAAGGCTCAGTGCTTCCTCTCGCCGATAGATGGCGGTAAAACCTCAGGATTACGTCCCCTGGCTGTCACAGTGATTGAAAGTCGTGTCTCATGTTTGTCTGCAGACCGAAGCTGCTCCCTGTGAGCTGCTGCTGCTGCTGCACATTGAGCACATCCACCAGGTTCTACAGGAGCAGAGCAGACTGCTGGCTCTTCTGAGGACAGGTCAGTGTCAGACAGAACACACTCCTTATGACTGACCTGACTCCGCCTGCGGCCCCGCCCCCACCTCTTCAGAGAGTAAACCGCTAATGTGTGGAAACGGGAATAAGAGCAGAAACAGTTTTAGACGCTCTTATATCAACCTGGTGCATCGCTTGTTCTCAGTCAGAGGTTCAGTTAAAACAGCCAAGAAGGGGGAAACAATATTGTGGGTTTCATCTTGAGGTTTGTTCACTCCTGTCCCGCCCTCTGCTGCTGCTGCTGCTGCTGCTGTGAGAGTCTAGATTCTAGAAGATTTGCTTGTCATTACAAAACACGAGCGAGAGGAAACACAACTACTGAGCACTGAGTCTCCGTGTGAGCAGGTTGATTTGTAGCTGCGCAGCTGCATCACCTGTACCCCGTGTGTTTACTGTCGCCGTACACAAAACTCTCCAATCAGCTGCTCCGCTTCACACAAATCATCAACATATCACCGGCGAGGAGAGTTCCAGAACTCTTCTGTTGCTGCCGCTAACTGACACGTAAATACAGAGTTCACAATAGAGGAAAAAATAAGTCCTAATATCCAAAATGAAATTATCTGAAAGGAAACTTCACATTCTCTCGGCTCCACGTCGCTGACTTCAGATTCCAGAGAGTACTTTAATATGTTCAAGCAGACACAGATATAAAAATAAAAAAAATGTGTATTTTAAAATAAAATCAAAACAACACATTTCTTTCCATCTTCCTCCTTCCTTCCCTCCTTCCTACCCTCCTCCCTCGCCTGTCCATCTTATTCTTCTTTACATTGAAACCCTCCACTCTAATGTTGTTTTTGTTGTCGTTGTTCTGGCTGATGAAAGGATGTTTGATGACCTTTGATGTTTGTCACTGACGGAAAGAGTCTGTAGACAGGAGCGCTGTGGGCGGACATGATTCCGACATGGATTCGGTCACAGGTCACTTCTCTATAATGGGCAGAGAAATGTTTCTCAGTCCGGAGGTTGTCGTCGTGTTCAAGGTCGAGAGGCCCAGCTCGTATTTCTTCAGCCTCTTCTGCAGAAAGGCGGGGCAGAAGGTGGACACGTAGGCGTCTTTAAAGCCGGAGTTACTCAAGCAGTAGACCAGCGGGTCCAGCAGGCAGTCGGTGTACGACAGAACCATGAGGCTGTCGTACACCTTCACCGCTACCGCCTCTTTGTCGCTGCTCGACAGCCGAATGCCCAGCAGCACCCCACGGGCCACCGCGCACGGCAGGAAGCACAAGGAGAAGACGGCCAACACAGACAGGACCACCCACACGGCCCTCCTCAGTTTGGCCTTCTCCCCCACCGTCTTCTTCCTGAGCCGGTGGACGATGCGCGCCGTGCAGTAGAAGAGGATGATGAAGGGGATGAGGATCTGGCCGAAGAAGATGATCTGAAAGAAACGGAAGGCGATGATGAGTGCGAAGGTAGAGCGACCTTCAGAGAGGAGACCACCTCATTCAGAGAAACTGCCCGTGATTTCTTTTCAGAGTCTGCTCCCGTTGAAGGACCCAGCAGATTGTGAGTTTGTTGCTTAAAAAAAGAGGGAACAAACTCTTCAAATCAAACAATACTGTGGAAATGAAATAATGGTGAACTGACTCGTTATCAGTAATTGACCTGAAGTGAGGAAATGAGCTGAACTAAAAAAAAGCTTGGTGTTCTTTGGTAAATAAGCTTTTAGGAAGTTTGAGTCCGTCATTGACCCGGGTTAGTTCCCCGGTCGTTCCTCCACCTGCCGGGTGAACCTCCTCAGCTCGTGCGAAGGGGAACGGATACCTCTCTGAAGGCGTCCAGCGTATTCTTCCCCTCTCGGCCGTAGCTGTTGCAGCACTCGAAGTCGTGGAGCATGGTGGGGATGGTGAGCAGCAGCAGCAGGAACCAGATGATGACGGAGGTCTGGGGAAACCTCTTCAGCACTCTGACAAAGTTCCTCCTCCCCAGGTGGACCACGTTGAAGTAGCGGTCGATGGACAGCATGATGAGGAAGGCGATGCTGGCCCCTCGGTTGAGGAAGAGCATGAAGAGCAGGGTTTTGCACACTGTGTTGTTGTCGCTGCGCCGCTTGCCTTCGCGGTAGTTGTAAACCTTGACGGGGAGGCAGACCACCAGCAGGAAGTCAGCGACCACGATGTTGAAGAGCAGGATGCTTTTGTTCTTCCAGAACTTGAATCTGAAGAGGAAGTAATTTACACAATAAAAGGTTGAACATGGAAGAGGAGACACAGAGCTGATGGTTGAACCTGTGATGTTCTGACCTGAGGTGGAATTTTTTCTCTAAATATTTCCTAAATATAGTCTAATGTGACGCATGGAATCACAGTTGTTTTTGATCTCCAGCGAGGGGTTTAATGTTTCACCCGTCCACCGACTTTACAGCCAAAGAGAAACATGAGGCGTTTAAATCCTCGCAAGCTGCTGCCGTTCTGCTCTCCGCCCGGAGCCCCAGGAAACCTCAGAGCCTTTAAATCACGTGTAATTGTGTGAAGAGACCAACGCAAACTGGACAAACACACACAAACAGGATGTGAACACACGGCTCTCTGGGGAGATCAGCAGCCTGCTTCTCTGTCAGTTCACTGGAGAACGCACAAATACAAGCAGGACAAAAATGACTCTGCCTGACAATGTCTCATTAACGTTCACGTTTGAACCCGTCAAACAGATGCAGGTGTCAGTCATGTGCGCTTGTGTTTCCTTACTTGAAGATGAAGATGTAGAGCACCGACAGGTTGAGTGGCAGACCCAGCACAAAGTCTCCCACCATCAGCCAGGAGAGGGCTTCGTAGTGCTGAATGGAGCTGTCGTGCACCAGGCAGTCGTCGGGGTTAATCGTTGGTCTGATTGTGGTTTGACTGGCGTTGCCGGACATCGTAACGGTGGAGGAGCAGTCGTCCTGTTTGATGTCAAGAAGATGAAGATGATGCAGAAGAGTCACAAAGATTCCTCCTTCATGTTTCACTGTCCGCTCTGCTCCCAGCTCTGGGTCCCGTCTGGACTGAGATCGGTCAGGTTCAGGATTCCGGAGCTCTGCAGGCACACGTGAAGAAGCACTGAGCACATCAACACCTCCGGTCTGTGTGTGAGAGGCTGCCTCTGTAGAGTGGAAGACTATATCGTGAGCTGGAGGTGTGGTTTAAAGATAGAGGGAAACAAGTATGAGGCTTCATCTTTCCAGTTAAAACCCTTGCTGGCAAATCCTGTTAAATCAGATATCGAAAGTGATACTGACATCTTCAACTTCTTCCTTACTTATCTCACTCAGTTATACACACACACACACACAGTTCGAGTTGTTTTCCATTCCCTGAGAATGGGGGCAAAGCCTGTGAAATTCCTCAGGGGGCTGTTCACACAAAAACCTCCGTGTCTCCACATGTCGAGGATCTTGCCTGAAACCCCACCCCCTTAATATCGAACTCTTAGGGTCCAAGACCAACAGGTTTTTGCCTCGTTGTCACTTTGATGTATACTTAAAAACCCTTTGGAAGGAATGAACTGCGTTGTGATTACTGATTTAAGAAGTTTAAATTGGTTAAACATGTTCTTCTGCTCAGTATTTGTGGCACAACCAAACCCTCATAACACAACCAAATATTTACAGTGGCTCTCCTGCGGGTCTAAGTGTGTTTCTGTGAGGGGGCGGCCAGTGGAGGTGTGCTCTCTAAACTGCAACAAATCATTTTATTGTCATTAGGCTGCGATAATAGCACCTTAAGCAATGGCTGTCACTTTATGTGGAGTGTTTTCCTTGTTATCGTCAGTTTCTGCTCATACTCCTGGTATAAATAAGGCCGCTTGTGTTTCTCTGCACCCGACGTGATGTGAGACATTAGTCAACCGAACCGTTCCGCTTCTGCTTGGTTTCAACATGCCTGAACACGGCGATGATCATGGGTACAGATGTGGTTTGTCAGCTGTGCGTCTTGAGTCCACCGCAGCCATGACAGCTCTTCCACAGAACTGTGACAGCAAGTCTGTTTTCATTAGAACACAAACTGGCGGCCATATCTCTAATGTAGTGACCTAAGTTAAGCTGTGTCACGTTGAGTGTCCACGGCGGGGACAGGGACACGGGAGTAGAGGCAGATGCGTGGTACAAAAATATCAAATACCATCTTGTGGGAGCCGGTTGACCTGCAGAAAGCGTCGTCTCCACTTCTGCATTCATGTGAGACTCTGTTAACCACCCGTATGGTAAATATCCTTTGGTGCATGTGCTCTGTGAAAAGCGACTTCTGTTGCAACCGAGTGTCCGTCTTGAGAGAAAGATGTGGAAAGATCCTCTCATGCGATTCCCCTTCTTCTTTTTCCCCTGGTGGAGAAGTTGTTGAAGTTGTTTTTCTCGCTGTTGTCAAGAGATGAGAGCAGAGGAGCCCTGTTAAATCCAATAGATAGAGTATTAGTTAGCTGGGTGATTAATGAATGAACTGATCAGTTGGTTGGTTGATTCACTGGTTGGATGATAATTGATCATCCCTGCTGCTCTTACCTGAGCAGTAAGATTCTTATAAAAAAATAATACTGACTCATCGATGGCACGATTCACACCAACGTGGGGGAAGTAACTGACTTCCTGCGATAAGATCTGTTGTCTTGTTTTAGAATAAACCTGCGTGACTATCTCTCAGAATTTCATCAGTTTTGATGTTTTCATCAGTTTTGATGTTATCATCATCAGCGCGTTTTGTATGACTTGTTCTTGCTCTCAGTTTGTTTGAGCAACTGTTGTGAGAGATGGGTTCACTACTGCTGAAAGCAGAACTGAGTTTAAAACCTCTGAATTCGCAGCGCCGCTGCTCTCAGGAATTCCGCGCTGAGCCGCTTCGCCAGAAAACGATGATGACATCAGCTCAGCCTCTCTGATACTGGACATTACACAGACGTCGAGTACCTGTTTAGAAACACCTGCGGTGACGGCACTCAGACCGAGGTGCTCTGGGAAAGTCTGGACCATGTGGGCCTTCATTGTTTGACTTTAAGACATGACAGCTCTTCCTACATAATCTCCTGAAACGTGTCTTTATCTCATGTCACTAGAAGCTCTTGACATTTCCACTCAGCTCTCTGGATCGACTTGACGCAGTTTGGTGTCTTTTATTATGAGTCATTTTTACATATCTGAATACAAATGAGCATCAAAATGAATCGACAGATGAACCAAAGATGCAGAGAGGCAGAGCAGAGGCGCCCCCTGTTCCACAGCACACGCCAGTGCATCACTGGACACACCCTGTCTGTGCTGCACCAGGGCAGGATCCAATTCGTCTGGGGCCCCGAGCTGAGAGAGGGCCCCCTGAGGCAGAGGAGTAACTTCCTGGATTGAGGATGAGACTGTAAAAGAGCTAAATATAAAAATGATCATTATAAACTTTAGAGTGCCTGGTAGCACACAGCTTTGTTTGGTTGAAAACGCTAGTGTACTTTGTGTGTGTGCCTAGTTACCAAAGAAAAACACACAGGCACTGGAAAAGCTTTCAATCTTGTGGTCTGTGGTTTATCACCTCACATGTTTTATTTCCAGCTCAGTGCAGGAATTTCAAGCATTTTTATCTCTTTGATCAACACTTGTTCATTCCAGAGCTGTTTTTTTTTTTTATTATTATTCAAGGAGAATTATAAATCAACCAGAGAAAACCACACCCTCTTGTTCTCTTTTTATCTCCGGGCCGTGGCTACGACACAGTGCAGCAGCGTGTTGACACATGAGATTAATGTGTGACACACAGTAATCACAGTCTGATGAATCACTCAGATTTCACCCACGTAGTTTTCTCACCTAAACGAAGGATCGGCACGTAGAGATGTATTTATAGGATTTACATCATCCGTGGTTTGAGCTGCTGTTGGTTCATTCAGCAAATATTGGGACATCAGAAATAACTCATCAGTTTCTGATGTTACTGGGATTTAAAAGGTCTTGCACCCAGTTCTTCAGTTTGATACCATCTCACTACATCAACAGTATTCAGGCTCAAGTCAACACAGCTGCAACACGGCTGCATTCCTGTCGGGAGGACTTGTCGAGGCGCGCACCTGAACATGACCCAGTCACACACATACGGGCCAAATGACTAATTAACTGAGATGCATTGCGGCACTCTGCTGGAAACTGTTTTCCCTCCTGCGTCCGTGCACTTTTTAGGACTCTCGGAGAAAAATACTCCCCCCCCCCCCCCACCCCACCGTAGATGTAATGGGTTCTTCCTCAGGTCACGCTCCACCCCTCCATAAAGTTCCATAATGTCTGTGTAACTGCAGACAGTCAGTACTTATGTCACTCAGGAGAACATTCATTCACACAGTGAGTTTCTGAGTCATCAAACCTACAAATCAACCAGTAACTTGAATAAGTAAATACAAAATGAGAAAACATGGATCCAGGACACTGTGGAGTCACAACCTGCTTGAAGAAAACACCACATCTCTCACCACGTTAAGTTCAGTGTCTGCGTGTGATATGATATCTGCTGTGTTTCACACACTGATCCATTGTCAGCGGTGACCTTTGCTGAGCCTGCTTACCTTACCTGCTCGTCCCGTGTGTGTGTGTGTGTGTGTGTGTGTGTGTGTGTGTTCTGTGGACAAAATTGGGCGTGGACTTGTTTTTATTTAGGTTGTAATTACAGAGCTTCTCTCATATCTGCGAAGCTGCCGCTGAAGAGAAGAAGTCCCTGTTTCAAGACTAAATGTCATTTATTATTACATTAGAATAGAATTTTATTAGAATGAGAATAAAGTCTAATTTTACAGGAACTAAGTTGTAATATTCCAATAATTATTACAAGGAAAAACTCAGTATTGAATGAGTATTATAAGATCAAGGGCGTGGACGCGTGTGTCTTCTCATGTGTCTCCAGTGAAATTAAACACTTCCTCCGTTGTACTGCTCATTTTCTCAAATCAATTCATAGTTTGATTTCCAATGAATTCATTTTGTGTCATAATATTTCACAACACAAACGTCTCATTGTGTCGTTGGACGTGACGTTAGTGGTGACACGCAGTGATGCCTGATCTCCACATGGATAAGTAACATTTACATGACAGTAACGTGTATGTATGTGTGTGTGTTTGTTTAGTCAAATATAAATATATGTGTATAGCAATCAGAGTTGGGTCTTGAAATGGGGTTTGTGAAGCGTTTCCCAACATAACAAGGGAAAGTTTATTTAAACTCGATAATCCTGGACTCAAATACTTCCAGTATAAATACACCCATCTCTTTATACATATTTACACAGTATAAACAGTTTTACAATTCATTAAATCTCTATTAACGACCGGCTTCCTGTGCGGACCTTTTTAATCAACTCTATGTGCCCGGGCTCTGAAGGATGAATTCAAGCCTGTGAATAGATTTGGAAACTTACTTTTCCCGTTTTTTGGCCTCGTGTTGGAATTTCTCGCCAAACTTGTCAGATTTCAACACTTTGTGGGGGTTTGGTTTCCAGACCTTGGAGGCCCGTCTCGCAGTGGGTGCTCAGATAGAGTCTCTGCGAGACGGGTTTGACAGATAAGATTCCTGCGCTTGGAAAGAATCTGCCATGATCGTAACTCGGCCGTTCATTTCAGTGTCCAAGGCAAACAGAAGAAACAGATGTGCATACTTCAGCTGGGAGGTATCGCCCTGACAAACAGACCCTAAAGAACATCAACATCAATCACCAACATTAAATTTGAGCTAGACAATATACGCAGACGTGCAAATAGAAATGGACAATGTCTCCACTTCCTGGTGTTGTGCAAACAGGAAGCTAAGGCCCAACGTCCACCCTGAAGGACTCAGACAAAAAAAAGCATGACATTGACCTGCAGTCTACTTTGTAGCCCCACTGTCCCCCCCCACTAACATGGAGGAGGCAGGGCGTATTATCCATACAGCAGCCAGCCAGCAGTACGTGTCTCTTTAAGAATCGTGAGAAAAAAGGTCTCGTGGTATCGTTTCTTCATGGCGTTGACCTTTGGACGAGGTTATTTCTTTATTTCTGGGGCATGCTGTCAGGCAGCCGCCGCCAATCCTCCGCGTTACGTTAAATGACGTTGTTGCGTTGCGGCTTCGGTGTGTTTCCCGTTGAGCTTTCCACCGGCAGCGGCTCTCCTTTCGCCAGGAAGGGGAAGTAGTTGGAGAGATAGAGGCCTTTGAACTTGGTGCTGCAGAAGCAGTAGACCAGCGGATCCAGGAGACAGTCCATGTAGGAGAGGACCATGAGGCCGTCGAACGCCATGGCAGCTTTGTCTTGCGCTTTTTCCTCGTTTTGGACCCGCACGATGAGCAGCACCATCCTGGCAATGGCGCAGGGGAGGAAGCAGAGGGAGAACACCACCATGACGGAGGTCACCAGGAAGACGGCTCTCCTCAGCTTGGTCTTGTCGCCGATGGTCTTCTTCCTGAGCCGGTTGACGATGCGCACGGTGCAGTAGACCAGGATGATGAAGGGGATGACGATCTGAGTGAAGAAGACCGCCTCTCTCAGACTGTCCACCACGTCCTCCAATCAAAAAAAAACAAAAAAAAAAAACGTTATTGACATGTACGACAACAACATGATTAGGATCAACTGATAACGGTCAAAAATAAAATCTGACTGGAATTCAGTTTAGTCTGCACAGTCCAAACTGGCATGTGTTGTATAATTTGAGTCACTCATCTTAGAGCACTGGAGCAGAAATAGCTCTGGAGACTGGCCCTGTCTAAGTGGATGATATAACCCCCCCCCCCCTCCTCTGACAGCCACATTCTTCATCTGTGACTTCTCTTCTTCATCACAGCCTCATTATTATTATTATTATCATCATTATTTCCAAGATGGTTATCCTGTCTCTGAAAATGTGGCTGTAAACTTTGAATTTGGGATTTATCAGTGACATATGCTTGCAACACATGCTTGCTGAGCACCGTGTCGCTGCATGGGCAGAAGCAGTCTGGGAGGAATCATTCGAATCGTCTCACACAGACTTCGACAGATGCAGAATAAAATGAGGAATGTGCTTTGCTTTTTTATTTCATTGGGACAGTAACCGTCGGTAAGACAAACAGTTACTGAGACATGGTACCTTTATCAGAGTATCGTCACGCTCCGCCCCGTGGCTGTTGCAGCACTCGAAGGTCTTGAGCATGGTGGGGATGGTGAGCGGCAGCAGCAGCAGCCAGATGATGATCGAGATCTGAGGAGATTTCTTCAGAGCGCGCAGGAGGTTCTTCCGTCCGGGGTGCACCACGTTGAAGTATCGATCAATGGAGGTCACCGTCAGGAAGGCGATGCTGGCCCCTCGGTTCAGAAACAGCATGAAGAGCATGGCCTTGCAAACCACGTCGTTGGTGCTCCGCCGCTCGCCCTGGATGAAGTTGTACGCCTTGATGGGCAAACAGAAGAGCAGGAGGATGTCGGCCAGCACCAGGTTGAAAAGGAAGATGTTGTTGGTGTTGGTTTTCCAGAACTTCAGCTTGAATATGAAGAGGTGGAGGACGGAGGCGTTCAGTGGCAGAGCCAGGATGAAAATCACAATCATGACAGCCGCATAGAACTTATACAGACTCTTGATTGGGGCTCCGCAGTCATTGGGGGGAGCCATGGTGGAATTTGCCACGGCTGAATACACCTGCCCAGCAAGAGAAGACATCTTTCCTACCTGCGGGGTGCAATCTGTTCTTCTCTAGTGACGAGGAAATGCTACCCTCCAACAACCGCACAAAAAGAAATCCTGCCAAACAAGTTTCTCCAGCCTCTCCCCTCTCTCGTTCTTATTCCAGTCCTCTGAAAAGGTTTCAAGAATCCTCTTTTGTTTGTGGTCTCCGAGTCCTTCTGAGTTTTATTTGCTGTTGCGAGTCTTCACCAAGTCTGGAACTAATTCTCCGTCAGTGCTGCAGAGCAAATGCTGATCAGCCTTGTCCCCGTGGCTCCTCCTCATTGCCTGAGGAGGTGAGTCACCAGCTGCTTTCCCACTCCTCCACCAATGGGGCTGAAAGGCGAACGATCCAAGAGGAAGCTTGGACCGGTTTAATTAAATGAAGACTGAGCTGCAGAGGTTTTGTTGAAATGATGAAATCAGAAGTTTTGAAAAGCCTCGAGTGATTGAAACAGTCAAGCTGATAACAGGAAGTCTCTCTCTCTCTCTCTCTCTCTCTCTCTCTCTCACTGAAGCTCCTGGTTTTTTTCCGCGGATGCTAAAATTTCCACGAAGGGATGTTCAGACATAAACTAGCAGATGTGGGTCCCTGGGAATTGGTGACAGATTTACATATGTCCACATGGATGTTGTCAATGTTTTCTACTATGTAAGGGAAAGTAAAAATGAGTTGCATGGAATGCTGCAGTCCTGAGGGAGGAGGATTTTTGTAAGGAAGCAGGAGAGGGGGGCTGACCCAAGGCCTCACGCTCAACTCTGCATGCCTCGAACTCCTTCTCCACTTCAGAGACAAGTCCAGACAGCCCGTCCAACCTTCAGACTTCTTCCAGGAAGAGGGAGAGGACAGGACCTCTGGAGCACGATTCACTTTAAAATGTTTTCTGAACATTTCTCTCTCCTGTGCTCGTGGAAGGGTTTTGTTTGGAGACGGGATTAAACCTTATCAGATGAAAGCCCGCTCTGTGTGTCTTGTGTCCTCCGCCCCTTCACGTATTAAAACTGATCCTTGACCCCTGGACGCTGCCTCTGCTCTGACGGTGGTTTAATTGTTCACAGCGTGGGTTACTGAGTTACCTGCAGTGGATTCAGAATGTGTGACAATCATTAAAATGTCTAAAAACAACAGTGGTTCTGCTGGAGCAAAGTCTTTGTTGACAAGTTCATCAAGATCAAAAGAAATATTTAATAAAGAATGTGCTGTCACAGCGCCACTGAAACATGTGAGTGTGACTCTGAACAGGCCAATGATTAAAGATGAATAAACCCGATGGAGGGGCCTGCTCTGTGTTGCTGTGGGAGCTCAGGCACATTTGCAGCCTGTCACAAACAATCCAACCACTGTCCTCAGAATCCCGAGCAGACCTGCCACTCCTGTGACGGAGTTTTCTCACTCTCACCCTGACAAACCTTGCAGGAGCTCGAGAAGTCTGACACCCGCTCAGTTTTGACCTCGAGGTCCGAGAAGCTTCTCCTCATCTGCCGATTCTCTCTGGGTTCAACAATGTGTAATAATATTTTCAAAAAACATTCCGCAGTGTGATTCACACAATGTGGAAAGTTACCAGAAAATAATCAGGCAGAAAAAGAGTTTCCGCCTATCGTCATGTCTTAACCTGTTTTTAATCCTTTTCAAAATGAATTTAACTTGTTATTCAGGGCTCTCACTTGCCTTGTGTCTCAGGGGACAACCAGATTGATGGCGGCCAGGACCGGGCCGGGGGCTCTGCAGGGAGGAACATCCACCCGGAGGAGAGGTGCTGTTGCCGGACGCTTGACCTGTTCACGAAGGTGCACAGCCGATGTTTATCTGCCGAGAATATTCTACAGTATGTTCTTTTAAAAGGTGAAAGGCAGGAGGACGACATTTTCTAGTTTCGATTCTTCAGTTCTGTCTCGGCACCAAACAAAATAAACCCAATAATGATATTGCTTTTATATTTAATTGTTCAAGGTTTAACGCGAACGTATGGATTGTTGTTGTTTTCCCAGAACAATGGTGCGTCCTTGAGGTTCAAACAGAGACGTCACTTCTCGGGGAAACGTGAAGACATTTCCAGGAAGAACAGAAATAATTTGAAGGACAGTGACCAGCAGGAGGTTCATTGGGGGGCGTCGCTGTGCCGGCTGAGGTCTGGGGTCCAGAGAGGCACCTCCGCCTCAGCTAAGGTCTTTAAAGATGGAGGAACGTGCAGCCGGGAGTCTTCACAAAACTTTCGCTTTGGTTTATTTAATCGTCAGACATCAGAGAAACAAGATAAAGAGATCTACGTTCAAGTCCCAGCGAAAATGGATCAGAAAGGCATGAGGGAAATTCACACGACAAAAGAAGGGAGTATGAATTTGCCATGTCAGTCACAACAAAACAAAGCCACTGGGAAAATGGATTTAGAGGAAACAGAGTCCAGAGTCGTTCAATCTCTGTCGGAGCTGACAGCGTCTGAGAGCACAGAGAAACGGCTGAAACGCCAAGAAGAGGAACACATGGCTGAAACTGAGGTTAAAGGTCAGATGGAACCGTCTGTGGGATCAGGCGCTGCCACCTCAGAGGATCGCTGGGAAAGGTCCCTCCAGCAGAACGACCCGCACGTGTTGGCCAAACATCCCAGCTCTGAGTATGAATCAAATTTAGTGCAGCGTTTCCACGTCTCCCCCCCAATGAGAGCGAGCAGCGTGTCCCCCCGGGCCTGGAGACATGAGGAAGTTATTGTTAGTTCTGAAAGAGCAAACGACCACATCGAAAGAGTCCCAAGCTCGGATGAGGAAACTCATCCCACAGCCTTCGATGAAACAAAAACACACTTTCAGTGGAAACCCGGAAGATACGCAGCCTCGCACCGGGTCAAAGGTCAAAAACCAGCTGCAGCTGTGCGTCTCTGTGCGCTGACCGGCGCGAGCCGAGCCTCAACACCTCAGAAGCGCTGCACATTTCGCACGCATTCCTCGGCCAGAGGCGGCAGCAGCAGCAGCAGCGAGGGTGACGATACCCCACCCTCACTGTGTCACCCGTTTCCCAAGCTCCCCTTCCTCCCTCCCTGCCACCGCCGCCTGCCGCAGTCGGATCGCTCAGAGGACGGGTTCTCCAGCGACGCTCCCGGTGAGGCTGAGGACGGAGGGATGTTACCGTGGAAACAGAAGCAGGATCTGAGGCCTCGTCCTGATCCTCAGCAACACTCCAAAAATATTACTCACGGTAATTTTGGCAAAAAGTTGATTTATGAGTGTTTGATTTAATCTGTATTTTAAATTTGTAATTGGTTTCCATAGTATTTAGCATTAGTCTCCAATTTTGATAGTGCACATACTTTTGAGGGGAATTTATAGATTTGAAGGAAATATTTGTTCTGATGTTATTGTTTTCCATTGTTTGCTATCACTTCCTTCCTCTGAAATAAATGTAGTTTGGGAAATAAAACATCAGCAATAACGAAAAAAAAATCAATCACGAGTCGACACTACTGTATAATAGTCTATTCTGTTAAATCCCTAAAACAAGTTTGTGATTCAAATGTCAATAATATATAGTATAAATGATACAAATATCGTAGTCTGGGAAAAAAATGAAGTGGAAAGAAAAGAGAAAGAAAACTCAGGGGCTTCAGGTGATGGAGGTAAACACAAAGAGAAGAGGCCGTGTGGCTAATATGGGTGAACGGCGTGTCCGTGGTGACAGCAACAGCGAGTCTATAGACTCTAGATAAAGACGCCTCATTCAGGATCTTTTCCACAGGGACGCAACTAACGATGCATTAGTGAGAACATGCATGCAGGGGACACACGTGTGCATGTCCCCTTCAGGTGGATCCCCTTAAAAACCTCTGTTGTGCATTGTGTTTTTTTTTTCCCAGCGGTACAGAAAACGCTGAGCAGAAACTCGCTATCACCAGACGTGGAACATGATGATGCAGATAAAACGCACTCGCCTCGAAGGCTGTGGGGCTTTCACAGGTACAAACCAACCTGTGGTATTGCAGCAGCGAGCGGAGTGTTTCTGATAATTCAGTCTGAAACGATCCATAATCTGTATTAATCTGAGCTGCACTGCGTTCTTGCAGGAAGCAGGTCGGTGTGAAGTTATCGGTGTTATCTCTGTGCACGTGTTTTTGTCAACTGAACATTTGTGAAGTTTCATTTTTATCTTCTCAGATAAGAAGACAAACGCTGTCTCTAGGCTCTTAACCGCTGAAAATCCCTTTTTAACAGGATGGATTAGGATTATTTTTAATTTTTTAACTTATTTAGTATTCATTGTTTCTGATTATTCTGCAGAGAACCAGTGGAGAGAGTCTGCACAGGAGGAACCAGCCTGGTCAGCAGCCCAGAGGCCGAGTGGAGGGACAGCCAGGTCAGTGTGGCAGAGGCTCTTCATGGACAGACTCATATCCAACAATATTATCCATCACATACAAAAGAAAAGACATCAAGACACATTTTCAGAAGGTTCCGACACCACAGTGATCTGGAGTATAGACGTATAGATGGACTTCACCTGGGAGGAGCAGGCAGGTTGTTGATGACTGATCCCCATCAGGCCGCAGACGCTGGCTGCTCAGCCGTTCCGCTGATTGTTAGCTTCAGGGAGTTTGGGTTTGATTTGGCCGCAGCAGCGTTGCTCAACGAGTTTCTCATGACCTCATGGTTCCTGTTGCACAACTCGTTTCATTGCTCCTCGCAGACTTCCCCAGGTGAGCCAATTCCCTCTTTGAAACTGCTGTGTCACACTTTCCTGGGCCAGAGCCCGGGTGATTATTTACTGTCCTGCATTTCTTCCAGTTTCCCCGGAAGCGATGAATACGTCCCCCCCCAGCACTACATACACTCCCGCCAGTGTTCCACCATTGCTGGTATTTAGTCCATAACAAGCATTTTAATGGCAGTGCTGCAACAATAACATCTGATGAACACATAGTAAGCACTCAGATGAACTCTAAGTACACAACAAAGTACTGCAAACTGGAATAGTGCAAATCACAAAATGATCTAAAATGTCATTTTAATAATACGAAACTGAACTTCTTCTGAATTTGTCTTAACTTCTGAATCACTGAATCCTGAATCACTCTGACCGTTTTCTGGAAAACAGGTGGAAGTTTCATTTTGAGTCAAATGATCCAAAGCTGTTTGCTGACGTCGTCAGGTGTGAAGGTGTAAAAAACCTGATGGCGTAATTCTGTGAAATCATTCACAAACAAATTCCCTGGAGTTTTCATGAATCACACGTGTGACCTGTCCGTGTGTGCGCGCGCGTGCGTGTGCATAAAGCAGAGGGAGGGAGATTGGTCTGTGGTTCGACGGCACCTCCAGGAGCTGATCAGAGAGAACGTGGAGCTGAGGGAGAAGCTGAGCGTCGCTCCACAGCGCCGCCTGCAGGCCGGACCAGGCTCTGCACCGACACGCTCAGCGCACCAGCAGGAACCACAACAGGTTGGAAACTCGACACTGGATCTTCTCAACAGATCCTTATCATTTCAATCTTCTCTGCGTTCTCTGACCCTGAAGGCTTGAGCGTCTCCAGCTTGTTGAGTTTAAACTCAGTTGATGCGTGGAACAGAACCTGCTGGGCAACATTTTGGTTTGAACCACGTGTTGTCATTTCCACAAGTTACCCCCTGAGCTCTGAAGCCCGAGGCCGGCTGCGCTCGTTTAGAGGACGTCCTGTTTTAATCTGGAGTTACTGAGACTCAGAAATCAAAAAGACGTAGACGAGGCCCGACTCTGCTTCTCTGAGAGGACGGAGGAGCTGTCTGCTCTTGCTCTTTATCTCCGTGCGCTGATGAATTTCCTGGACAGGCTGCGGAGATAACGCCTGCACGTCAAACACACTCTCACTTAGTTCGCAGCCTCGTGGGAAAACCTTTCATTTTCTCTGAGCTTTTCTTGAAGGCTCATTCCGGCTGGACGGATTCCACCTGCTGATGAAGACGTGTGTGTGTGTGTGTGTGTGTGTGTATGTGTGTTTGTGACATATGATCACAAGCACCATCAGAACCCTGAAACAAAAACCATACAAGGCAATAGGCCCCGCTGGACTGGACGGCAGGTTTATTAGAGTAGAGCGAAGGCGTCGACACCACAGGGAGTCGTTTATAGAGTCAGGGGTCATGTCAGAGGACCGGAGGCACTTAGAGTCAGTGCTTCTCTAATATTTATTGCGTCTGCCAGGGTTGTGGAATCAGTGCATCGCTCGGATGTCACGGAATAGACATTGAGACTAGTATGACATAAAGTTAGAACCTTGACAAAAGTTTTGATGAAGCATAATGCAAAACAGGAAGGACTCGAAAACGTCCACTTCATAATTCAAATTCAGATCAATTCAAACACTTTTGCTGAGCAGTTCCAAACCTTCACACGTGCTTTCATCACGTTCACTTGTGTCGCTTCTCCGTTTGAATCCCGTCAGGCATCAAATGACTCTCGCGTATAAAAACCCTGTTAAGTGGCCTTTAAGCGTCGCGGCAATAATTCATGAGGACGAACAAAAGACGGTGTCGAAGAACACGCCGACCTCATTACACGTTCATGCACTGCAAGCGGAGACGCTGCCCGAGTCACTGCTGTCACTGCCGCGCCTGATTTCACCTCCAGGGGTCAAACGGTGAAAAGGTGTGCCGTGTTTTTATTTTCACACGTTTTCCCAGATTAGGAAAAAAAATACATGAAATAAATAAATATGCAATCTGTAACAAGGTTTAGATGATGGTTTCTGTGTCTGCTCAGACGGAGCCGGGCGTTTGTGACGGGAGCTTCCTGCCGACCAGGAGAATCGTTTCCGCCCAGAAAACAAAAACTGTCTCGTTCTTCAACGGAGACATGACGCACGTGTCAGCAGACGGAAAGGAGGTGAGACCTGAGGACACGTTTGTTCGGAGGCTCCGTGTTGTGTCGTGATGCTTCACTGCGTCTAATGTGTGTGTTCCAGGTTTATTATCACGCCAGTGCACAGATTACACGCACCAGCTACCCCAGTGGACTGGAGGTCCTTCACTTCCCCAACAGGCAGATCGGTGAGGACTTTTATATTTTAGTTTTTTTTATATACTTCTAGAACTTTATCAAGATGATTTACACCACCTCCCAACATGTGTTGACAGAGAAGCGACACCCTGGAGGGAGGAGGGAGATTCTATTCCCGGACCAGACCATCAAGTGTTCGGAGCCTGATGGCAGTGAGACGACGATCTTCAGCGATGGCACCATCGTTCTCGTTTCAGTGTAAGACTGAAGCCGCCGCGCTGCAGAGAGTCTGCATGTGTCCTCATGAATTAATAAAGCCATCTCACTGAGCAGGGTTTGGTCTAACTGCCTGGAATCCAACACGCGTGTGAGTCAGGATTGAGTTTAAGATCCTGTTGATCACCTTCAAGATGTTTCAGGTCCTGGATCCTAGTTCAGATCCTTTATTGTCCCTCAGACGTCTCCTAACTGTCCCAGGAAGCTGAAAGGAAACAGGTTATTTCATTGATTATTTATGTGGTAATAGTGATTATTGTTATCTCCCAGGGGTGGTGAGAAGATGATAGATTTCTCCAGCGGTGAAAGAGAAGTCCACACGTCTCAGTTCAAGAGGAGGGAGTATCCTGACGGGATGGTGAGGACCATCTACCCCGACGGACGCCAGGAGACCAAGTACACATCAGGCAGAGTCCGAGTCAAGACGAGAGTCCCAGCGTTAGACTAGATGTTCACGTGAGCAGGACGAATTCTTTATTCCTCACTTTAATGACATGTTGTGCACTGTTTGTGTCACAGCAAGAGTTAATCTGTTCATTTTTAGTTTCATGATTTTGTGTCTGTTCTCAGAAACAAGTTATATTGACTAATGTCTGAAATTCCATACATTTCAATGTGTTATTATTTAATATAATTATGTAAAATGAGAAATAAACATGAATATTAATGTGTTTCCAATTTTTTGATTGGATGAAAAAAAAAATCACAGCTTTGCAATCAATCGAGAAAGTCATGTCATTTTCCAACCACTTATCCGTTACCGGGTCGCGGGGGTAGCACGACTGCACCCAAATCACGTTTGCACCAGTAACCTGAGACCTCCTGCGGGTGGTGAGCCTACTGGAGGTGGTTCCTCGTCGGGGAATCGAACCCCGGTCTTCCGCCTGAAGGCGGAGGTACTTATCCACTGTACTAACGAGGGATCGTGAACTTAATGAATATTGTTCATACATCACAGAGCTCTACGATAGTGGATTCTTCTCCTCTCGGTCTTCAAGTTGGTTTGAAACACTGTCTGAGAGACGGAGGATCCTTCGGGCCCCACAACAGAGAATCAAAGTTGTCTTCACCCTCCTCCTCTGCTCGCCTCCAACTCGCCTCGTCAGACTGACCTGAGGTCAGCTGACTGGTCAGCTTGTGAAGCTCTTGCACCACGGTTTTAACGTCCAGTTTGTGTCGTGAGGCGTTCAGTGTGGCTGCGTTAAACGGGAACGTCCGGATGAAGTCTCCGACTCTGATGGGAGGAACGTCTGGTCTGCTCAGTGCAGGGGCTTCTGGGACGTGACTCCTCCTGTGAAACAAACACAACATTGGTCAGTTACACATCATTAATTTTGCCACTGTTCCTTCCACCACCATGGAGGAGGTGGTGTTTGTGACCTATCCTGCACCCAGCCACCAGGGGGTGGTCAATAGGTTTCTCTGTATACGAGTTACCTGTAAATGTTTGGGAGTTTCCAGCCGACACCTGAGGGTTTGAATCCCAGTTTCCTCTGTCGGAGATCAGGGGAAGACACGTCCATCTCTCCTGAGAGATTCATCTCAGGGTTTGTAACTGTGGACACCTCAAGTCCCTTGTTGTCCCTCAGCCAGGGTGCGAGGCCTGGACGTGTGCGTCCCTTCGCTCCTGAGCCGGGTCGTGTCTCATTGCTGTGGGTTTTTCTGACTGTGGAGTTTATTGGGACCCTGGCTGTGCACGGTGTGTTTGAGTCGACTGGGGGAAGGCGTCTCCGGGGGTCCCCCACTGAAGCGAGGTGTCTTTGGTTCGTCTCTTTAGACCGTGGGACGGTTTTGAGCAGAGGGAGTGAGGACGTGGGAACACACGAGGGCCGGTCCACGTGGAGATGTGGCTGCTTGTGCTTACGTCCCTGATAGGCTCTGTCTCTCAAGCTGTCGATGGACGTGTAGTTCAACAGATCGATCAGATCACTGATCAGCGCTTTCTTCACCAGGACGTCCGCAGGGCAGTCCAAGGTCAGCGCGGGGCTGCAGTTGACCTCCAGCAGCCAGGGCTTGAACTGGACGTCGACGAGGATGTCGAAGCCGAGGAGCTCCACGCAGTTTGGACAGGCGGGGACAGAGGGAGCGATGGTGAGGAGGGTCAGCGTGACGATGGTGCTGATCCTGTGCCACAGCAGAAGCTGGTCCACGTCTTGGCTGTGGAGGAAGTGTCTGAACTTGCTCATGGTCCACTTACAGCCCGGGCCCACTCGCTCTTTCTCGGCTCCGTAGAAAGGGCCGGACTTGTTGATGCTGGTGTTGGTGAGGTGGGCGAACAGGTTCCGCGGAGACGACAGGCTGTACTTCTCCGTGGCGAAGCGCACCAGCCCCTCTTGATGGATGTAGACAGTCAGCGGGTGGAAGCTCTTCACGCCCACGTAGATCCTCAGGTCGAACTTGTAGCCGGAGATGAGCAGAGGGTCGCTGACGTACCGCTGCACGACCACGGAGCAGTCGTAGACCAGCTCTCTGACGTCCTGGAAGATGAAGATCCCTCTGCCTTTGGACAGGCCCACGGGTTTGCAGATCCAGTAGAGCGACGGTGCTCCGGTCAGGTTCAGCCGGTTGTGTTCAGCCAGGAAGCGGGTGTAGTCGTTCGGGAGGATGAAGGCGGTGGGGCTGAAGTTGTAGAGCGATGAACCGCACGTGGCTCTCATCCTCCTCAGGTTCCGGGCCAGCGAGTCCTGCCCGAAGAAAGACAAGTCACATGACTACGATGACAACCTGATCTGTCTGTTCTGGGTCGACACCGTCACCTTCCGCGTGATGCCCACGGTCTTGGGATGGTGGTTGAGGCGCTGCCATGGCAACAGGTTGTGATAATGGGAGCTGTGGAAGGCCGCGCCGCGCCAGTAGAGGTTCCAGTCCTCCTCCTCCCGCTCTCCTCCGTCATACTCCTCCCACCCTCGCTCAAGGAGAACCTGTCTCAGCAGCTCTGGAGCTCGCTTATGAAGCCTGAACACCAGGGACGAGGCCATGCACCATCGTCCTCTGCAGAGGCAAGAAGAATGCGTCTCAGTTTGTCTTTAAACTATACTTTTCTCTGATGAATGTCACCTGATGAGGCGTCTCACCTGCAGGTGCTCTGATCTCTGGTCTGTGGGTTAATGACTGAGCTCCTCAGATCACTTTGCTTCAAGTGTTTGTTTACAAGTGTCTGTTCACTCGGCTCCTCCCACACACACACGGCCTGTGAAGCAGCTTTTGGTTTCAGTGGTTGTCACAGCCGTTTGTCTTTTCCATTCTCTCATTGTACAGAAAACGTGTAGTCATGTCAAACAATACATACACTAAGGAACCATGCAGCGCTGCCATCACAGAACAGATGGTCAGATCAAGTTTCCAATCCCTGCCCAGTGTAACAGACGTCGCTGAGGTTCAAACCCATCTCTGACTCTCAGAGCAGAGCTTCTGGGTTCAATCCGTTTAGAGTCAAAGCACAGAACACAGAAAGTGGGACCTTCTTTGATCTTAAATATGATTTTATTAACTCCGGAGCAGCGGCTCGGCTCTGCGCGTCCTCATCCGCTCGTCTGAAAGAAGAAACGAGTTTCAGTGCTGTGGTCATTCTCTTTCTTGGGAGGGGAGCTTGGCGGAGACGCTCGTTACCACAGCGGTAGAGTGAGTTGAGTTTCTGGATGTCCAGCTGCGTGAGATGTGTCCTCTGACCCATGTGCTCTCCGCCCTGCTTGGGCAGCAGAGTGGGCTCCCCGTCCTGACTGAAGAAATACCTGCCAGGACAGAAGAGGAGCCTTGATGGAGCCAAACGACTAAAGGATGAGTGGAGCGTGTTGAGGGAGACACTCACAATCCGTAGTGCATAATGGAGTTGACGTCGTACGGCAGATTCAGAGTGTCCCCGCGTTTCACCTTGAAGTTATTTTTCCTCTCTTGAACACAGTGAATATTATTTATCATACATCGATTCTGACAACACACAGACATGCGATGCGTCGGCCTGTCCTCGGAGGCCCCTACCTGGCATGACGCTCTGCCACTGCACGCTGACGTACTGGTCCCGGTCGCTGCGCGTGTGCTCGTGGTGTAAGCCCAGTGCGTGGAGCAGCTCATGGCAAAGGTTGCCCTCCCGACAGGAGCGACCATAGTACAGCGGCTGGGCTCCTCCTTGGCAGCCCACGTAGGAGGCGCAGCTGGAGGAGACAGTTCGGTCAAATGTCCTCTTTGTGCTTTTTGGACAAAATCTCATGAATACGTTTCTTCTCACCCTCTGCCGTTCTTGATGTTCAGGTAGTTGAGCTCCGTCGTGCGTTTTTTGAAGCGAATACACGTGTGTGCCGAGATCATTGTGAAAGCAGCGTTGATGTTTGGCTCTCGGTCAGCTGAAAACACACAAACAGTTGCATCACTACACACAGACACACACAAATTTGAACCACAACGACTCACCCAGCTCAGGACTGATTAGGTAATGGACGGTGGCGTCCTGCCACAGGTTCTGCACAGCGTTCCTGTCCTCCTGTAACAAAACCAGTCTGGAAATCTTTTCAAACAATTTTAAAACCCTCGGATGAAGCTGAATCCTCTCCTCTCACCGGCATCAGAATGTCTCCTTCTTGGACAATCAGGTCGTCATGAAGCGCTGCGAGAGAGACACACATTGTTCATTTGAACGAGGACAATTCTTTTTGTATTTTCCATTGTAATAATTTAAATTCTACCCTCTAAAGTTTCTGAGCTGTCCCTGTCCGGCGACGCCAGCTTGATGGAACCTTTTCCACCATCTAGAAATATAAACATTATCAAATTTTAAAAACATAAAAACTCATTTCATGTATTTTTTTTATTTTTTTTTAAATGAGCACCAACCTGGTGGTGGAAGAGTTGCACGCTGGGTATCATTGAAAAAATGAGCAGTGACTGAAAGAGACATCTGATAAAGATCATGTAATTTTACCGGAATGAAAACCCTGTGAATTGGGACCACGTACCTCTTAAAGGCTCTGAGGTGTTCGAGGGTGCAGTGTCGAGCATTGCATTCTCTGTGACATTACCTGAGGCCAAGGACGAGAATTCTCTCATTAGCTATTTGATCTAATATCACATGTAATCTTCAGAGCAGAGATATGAACACATCATACAGTTAAATTGTTTTTACATTTTTTTTTTTTTTTTTAATTGCAGCAGATACCCAAAGAGCACCCACCTGCGTCCGGAGCAGCTGCACCCAGGGGTGGATGTAGCGGGACTCCTGCAGCTACATGAGGAAAAAGCATTAATCCTCATCATCATCACTCAGATGAACATGTGCTTGACCCTCCACTCCTGTACCTGTGGACACGCAGAGGAAGAGCAGGAGCCACGCACAGACACACAGCATGGTTTCAGAGGATCTGAGGTGTTTCCTGACATTGAACCAGGTCTCAGCAGGTGAGAGTACTTCACAGTGATTATAACCGCTCAGCCTGGCCGCTGGAGGGCGCTACATGTACCCGCTTGTGCAAATGCGACTAGATGTATTAGACGTGCATAGTTCATTTTGATGTACTCTTTTTTAAATTTACATGGTTGAAATAATTAAAAATGAGCAAATGACTGGACTGATTACTGGGCCGTCTATCTCCCGAACGGGTGAGCGGTCATTTCCGTTCCGTTCCGTTACGACTTTATTCTCATAAATTTACGACTTTAATCTCGAAGTCAGTGTTTTTTTTCCAATGTGGCCCTAAAACGCATCCTTCTTTAGTCAGAAGTTGTCAGGAGCCCAGGAACGAATCCGAAACTGAAAGAAATATATCTATCATTTAAGTACTTTGTTTTTTAATCAATGTCCTGAATATTATATCACAACCTTAAACCTTTTGAATTCAAGATCTGAGGTTTGTGTGTTTAAATAGTTTTTGTTCGACGACAGAAATACACTTATGAATGGGGAAAAAAGGCAACAGTATGTGAGAGCTGAGTTCTCCCACAGAGTGTGAAGGCAGCGGCCGTCCCCGTCATGTGATGTCCTGTCATGTGGTGCAGTCACTTCCTACTGATTCGGCTCGGAACTCTCACACTCTGCTGTATCATGTCGTCTCACTGAGGCTCAGCTCGCTCTTCTCCCGCAGACAACATGTTTCCTCGGCGTTCATCCGACCGGAGGCTCGCTCCCGGTCCGGCCCTGTGGCTGCTGGCGTGTCTGGGTTGTTTGCTGGCCCGGTCCGGAGCTCAGGAGGCGGGCAGCTCCAGCAGCAGCGGTCCGTGGTACCAGGATCTGTGCAGGTAACAACAACAACACAACACAACACAACAGCAACACACCTAAGACACAAACCCTGCAAACACCAACAAAACCGACACACGCACAGCCGCGTCCCATCATCGCATCCACCACCAACTGAGTGTGGAACGTCGTGTAAATAAGTGTGTTTTATGTTCCTCAGGTCAGACATCCGGCATCACACAACCCAGCACATTAAAGCAAGTCTTCCTGTTAAATGTAGCTTCGGCCCAGCCATTCGGCTTTTTGTTTCGGTCTCGATGTACACTTTTTTAATTGTTAATTTCCGGTTAAAGAGGTGAAACATGGGGTGCTGTGGGGATGGCGTGCTAGCGGGCTAACACGCCGATAAACACTGTTCTAATCTGAGGAACCGTTGCTGCCTGACGTGCTTTAATCAGATGGGCGGGATTTGAATGAAAACGAAATTAATTCACCGATGTTCTGGTTGAATTAGCCAACGGATAATTATCTGTTTGTGGTTTGTTTGTTATCAAGCTAATGTGCAGCCGCACTTCCTGCTAACGTTACGTGTTAGCTGTCATGTAACGGCTAATGCTAACTGTTAGCACAGTTAAATTACATGTTTTTCAAAGGGACCCTGGTCTGGCAGATTTACAGTTTAAGATGAGATAAACCTTTATCTCCACGGTAGAGAAGAATTTAAATTTTACAGAAGCACAAGTCAAAAAACATGCCTCAGTAAGAAACAATCCATAATGTGCAACAATTAAGAGTAAGGAAATATAAAGCATATAGCAAAAATATTACAGTATAATACTAATAATAATAGAGTGTGAGGATATGTTCAGTGAATGTTGCACAGACAGAATGAATACTGCTCAATTAGGAGAGTTAAATTACAGTTTGTGTCCATCATGGGTGCGTGAAGTTCTACTGGGTGCTGTGGTGGTCCCTGCAGGGTGCAAGCCCTGGGACACTAATATCTACAAGTCTTTTTACTTCATTACTTCGGTAACTTTGGCGGTTCCAAAGAACGTGCTGGTCGAACACAGTTGTCTTTCTTCACGGAGCTCTGTTCTGACTGCGGCTGTTCAAATATTGACGCAGCAGAAGGCAGGAGCTGCGACGTGTGTGAATTCAGTGTTTGTGTGAGGACGCTGCCGATGAACAGAAGCAGCTTGCAGCACATGTCTGGCAGGTTTGATTGTTACAGGATGGAGGCGTGGTGGCGTTTGTCATTTATCCACAGTTCTGCATAAAAGGTCAGGGTGTCTAGGAATAACCTGCATGTTTTTTTTTTTTAATTTAAGTGAATACGAGTCCAGCAGCAGACATTAAATAATATTTCCTCGACTGTAGGTATTGCATTCTATAAAGTCAGTAAGTGTGGTGACTCCCCCTTTGTAAAATGTGACAGGTTGCAAACACTCTCACTTGTGTTCTTGATTTCCCTTCAGGTCTCTTTTTAAGTTCAACCATATTCTAAGCTGCATTGCACCTGATAATACCTTTGTGGTGGTCTCTCTCTCACATGTTGTTACTGTTGTTGTCAGCTGTCTAAATGAGTAAATCAAAAGTTCAATCATATCCTCTTTCTCCTCCTTTCCTTGTGTCGCAGTTATAAATGGGAAGCGATCGACCGCGATAACAAAGTGAGCTACACGCTGAAGCTCTGCGAATCTTCACCCCCAACTGAGTGCGGCCCCAGCACGGCCGTCTGCGCTCAGGACCTTGTCTCCAGCACCAAACAGTCTGTTGGTGAGTACAGCCAACAAGGAAACGGTGATGCTGGTAATGTTCCTGCAGTTGGCTGCGTGCATTCATCAGCCAGGTGCCGTGGCACCGTGGCTGCTGGATAAACCCTGGAGAAAGAATTGTGGTCGGAAGGTTTGAGCACGCTTGTGACAGTTTCTCCTCAGGTGCTTACTGAGTTTTGTTTTGATGCGAGTGTGATCAGAGACCGTTTGTGAGGAGAGCGGTGGTTTTATAAAACTGTTCAAGTGCAGCCGCTGTGGTTTCAAGTGTGTCAGCTGACTCGTCGTCTGAAAGATCGAGAGCGAGCTTGTTTTGATGAAACTCGGTCCTGCTTCACTTGTTGTGGCTGAACTCTTGACACACACACGCACCACAATACCACCTCATCTTGCTCCATAAGAGTTATTTCCTCTCACGTTCTGCAATTCTAGAGGTGTTTTCGTTTGACTGGAGGAAGTAGAATCCGCAACCAGTAACGGCAGGAACTGATGATGTCATCATCACAGGATGGCAGCACACCTATCTGGGCTATTTGTAGAGAGAGATCAGATGGATCTTTATGTACATAGTGTGTTTTATTATTATCGCTGCAGCTTCTGGCTGATCACTAACTCTATTTAAATCAACATCATTAAATAAACTGAGCTCTGTTGCCGTTGTCATGGTGACTGTTACCCTCCCATGTAAATATTGCTGGTAAAACTTAAACTCAGGATTCAGACAACCACTCATGCTGTCTTCTGTGGACTTTGGACCCCAGCTGCAGACTTATGGGGCAATAAAATCAAATGGGGTTAATACAGTTGGAGAGTAGGTTTGACATATGATGTTATGTAATTGTTGTTTCTGTAGAGTGGATATTATGCATCTAAAGCATATTTGGTTTATTTTATTTGATCTGTAGGTTTAGAAGAAAAACATCATCATTTTCAAGAGTTACAGATTTGTCTCAGGAAGAGAGGAGACATTGGCGTTGTTGACGAGGTCAGTCGTGACCTCTGACGGCTCCTGTTAACGCCCAGAGAAGCTGCTGCAGGATCAGTCCCTCGGATCTCATCCGATCTCTGTGCTGATGAGGCTGAATCTCCTGCTGCTGTGTGTGTGTCAGCAAGATCCCCATCACTGCTCTCAGCCTCTTTTCATTATTACTCATGTGCCTCTACTGTGATTTACTCATTTAGACCTGGAAACATGAACCGAAACCACGGTTAATTTGTCTCAATGAACCATGAAGACCTGCTGACTGACAGCTCACACGCTGTAAACATGACAGTTTGATGACGACGTGCCTCATCAGCCCCACAGACAAAAGGACCAGCGTCATGTAAAGTTGGTCTTTGTTCTTCTGGCTGAGACAGTCACCAGCATTCTGTTAATGAGTGTTGATCTTTTAGTGTTATCTTTGTGTATCACTGCTGGTCAGACTGGACACAGTGAACACAGACAGGCCTGGGCGCAGCTTAACAACATGAACGTAATCTAAAGCTCCCTGTAAAGTCAAACTGTATGAAGGTGAGGAAATGAGCTGATTGTCTTGAAACCTGATCTCACTGTTTGTCAGTTTCAGTCATGTCGCTTTCCTTGACCCTTAAAGATTAACTGTTAATTGAAACTCCCACAACAACAACAACTTGTTCTGCAGACCGAAGCTGTGACCTTCACCCGGTAACCAATTGGTGTTCGGTAGCTCTCAGCCAGAAGGAGCGCGTCATGTGACTCAGGTTTCGGAGCGTGACAAAGAGCCGTGTCTCTCACTAAAGGCTCTGAACTCAATGCTGTGTGATAAGGCTCCAGTTGTCTCCAGCTTTGGGTGTCATCGTGATATCTCCTTCATTTTGAGGAAGACTGCTTATAGAAAGTTTGAGGAACAACAGGCAGATGGACTTTAATCAGACTTCGTGACTCATCACATGACCCACAAACGCACCACGAAGCATAAAAGCTCGCAGACACAAATAGACTCGCATATCTCTGCTCTCAGTTGAAGCTTTATTCGTGCTCTGTGGTCAGAAACCCGACGTGGTTGATCCTCTCACTCTGACATCAGCGTCTCATGTGGTTCCTCAAATCCAAATCCGGAGAGGAGGAAAAAAAAGTTTTGTGAGATCAGTATCTGTGTCAATATTAGTGTTCTTATCTCCACCAAGGAAGTTACGTTTTCAACCATATGAAAGTCACATCCATTGAGTAATGGTCAGGTCAGGTTTCAGGTCAAACTAAATCACAATATTTCAAAAGGTTTTCATATCTTTAAATCATCAGAATCATCATCATGAATCTGCTGCCTCTCTGTGTCGTCTGGAGCTGCAGCTAATTGCAGATGTTTTCAGTCAAATCGAATCCTTCTGTGCAACACCTGCTCCGCTTTGGACAGAGGACAGACACCCAGACATCTCTACCAGTAGTCAGAAAGACACTTGTAAACTTCAGATAAATAAATATTCACATAAAAATAAATAAATATTACATAAATTTATATTTCACATACGATTAAATGTAGTCACTAATCTCATGTGTTGAAATGTAGATAAGGAGAGATTCCAGTGACCGCTGATATGAACACGATCAGCCTCCTCAGAGTTAAGGTTGAAGCAGAGCAGCAGCTTGTTGTTGTGTTGGGTGTTAGTAGGTCACAGTGCTGCCCAGTCACATTCCTTTATGCTGTCATATCGTTAGCAGAGGGGGCGGAGATCACGCACTCGCGATCACACGTTCAGAGCTCACACAACGTTCTCTTCAGCTTCCTCCAGAGGAAAAACAAAGTGTAAGATTTACCAATTAATGTATAAAACAATTAAACGTCATGGTCCCATGGAGCCTGCTCTGGTGTTCCTTATAATATGGATGTTTAATGTTTAACACAATAAACCCAGGTCTCATCCGCTGTGTCCCTTTTTCAGTTTTTCAGTTTTCTTTTTTTTTTTTTTTCTGATAAACTTCCAGGAAGAAGGAAACTGACGTGAGAAAATCTCAGATCTGCATCTGTGCATTCACAGACATCAGCGTCTCTCATCGGGTGCAGCCCGGCTGACCCACTGTGAGTTTATAAAGTCACAAATCAAGTCAGGGGCTTCACGCTGGACAGTTCCCACAGCTGTCCCATGACTAATGGACAGTGTGTACTGGGAGCGCAGAGGTTGATCTGGTGTGTGTGTGTGTGTGTGTGATTTTCAGAGCAGTAGACAGATCTGAGTCTGGAAAGAGACGCGGCGTTTGAGAAACCCTCATCCTGTATTAACCAACAGTCCTCTGACGTTATTATTATTATTGTACTTGTTTATGCGTGTGTGAGAGGGCTCAGCTCTACTTCTCACCCGACGCTGTTTATTTATTGTTTATTGCCTCTGACTGTGTTCCTCTGTCTCCGTCCAGGTGAGCTGTCTCTGCAGAGGCTCTCCGGCACAGTGCTGGATTACAACAGCACGCTAAAATGTCCAGGGAACAACAACAATATACAGACAAGCATCAGCTTCCAGTGCGGGAAAACCATGGTGAGACTGACTCACACAAACATCAGGAATCAAACTATACTTTATTATAAATGTTCTGTATCTGCTGCATTGACGGGAAGAGAGGCAAAGAGTGGAAATAATGTGGAACAATGACTGTCACCTCTGCTCATGTGAGTCAACCGTTTGTGGGCCTGTGGGTTTAGAAGAAACATCTGAGAGGTGGGCTGACGCCAACGTGTCGTTTCCTCCTGAGTTTTTTCAGCAGCAGAAGAAGAAGAAATGAAACTTCAAGAACTTGTGTAACGTTTGATACAGTAAATGTCACACCACAAGTCAAAACACAAAAATGAGATAAAAACATGAACAGAATCATAAAAAACAGGGAATGATGTTAGAGGTGGCTACTACAGAGCAAGTGTTAACAACATGAAACACTCTTACTCAACTCTGTCTGTGTGTGTGCGTGTGTGTGTGCGCTCTGCAGGGGACCCCAGAGTTTGTTGCTGTGTCCCAGTGCGTGCATTACTTTGAGTGGAGGACGTACACCGCCTGCAAGAACGGCAAATTCAAGCCACACAAAGAGGTGCGTGGCAGAACATGTGATCTGTCACGATGATCTCGTTAATCCGCGTTTGAGACAGAACAGTTGGAACACGTGACCATTCCTTGTATGCGTGTAGGTGCCCTGCTACGTGTTCGACGCCGACGGTAAGAAACACGACCTGAACCCGCTGATCAAAGTGAACGATGGTTACCTGGTGGACGACGGAGACGACAGCATCGACTTCTACATCAACATCTGCCGCAGTCTCAGTGAGTGACAGGCGGCGGGGGGGGCGGGCGCATGCATGAGTGGAGTGGAACACGAGCCTGAGAGTCACAGGAAGAGCCCGTGAAGAAGATCAACCTACAGAATGTGTTCCATCAGCTGTTAACTTCGCTATCTCCTGCTCTCTCAGACCAGCCAGATCGATCGTGTCCGGAGGGCTCCGCAGCTTGTCTGGTCACCAGTCACGGCTCCTTCAGCATGGGCTCTCCCACCAAACCTCTGGAACTGGTCAACAGTGACAGGTGACCTCTGAGTGAACTGAAATAACCAGTTAGAGAGAAGATGAAACATTTCAAAGCACACCCACAATTTCTCACAAATCTCTTTCTCCCTCCAGTCTGAGGTTACAATATGAGGCCAGTGCTGGGTCGTCTCCTCCAGACTTCTGTCAGGGGCACACTCCTGCCGTCTCCATCACGTTCATATGTCCATCAAGCAGACATTCAGTAGGTTACGCTCCCTAACCCGTCCTCTTTTTTTTTTTATCTCCATCAGCTCATCTGTCTTTTACTAAAAGCCCTTATCGTTTCCAGGGCAGTGTCCCTAAGATGACGGCCGAGTCTAACTGCCGGTACGAGGTGGAGTGGGTGACTGAGTACGCCTGTCACAGAGACTACCTGGAGAGCAAGACCTGCAAACTGACCAGCGAGCAGCACGACATCTCGATAGACCTCACTCCGCTCACCCTGAGCTGTAAGTGATTCCAGAGCAGTATTTCCGAGCAGACGTTTCCACTTCCACCTGTATTGTTTTCCCGTTTAAAACTTTCATGTTATCTGCAGTCACATATTTAACCTCTGAGTATTTTCCGCTGTTGCTTTAATCATCCCAGTTTAGAGGAAGTTACTTCATGAGTACATTATTCTAAACTTCCTCTTTTGACAGCTCATTGTTGCCAGAAATAGAAAAAGCCTTTTCCACTTGTTCATGATAGAGATCTCGTTTTGGATCAATACAAAAACTTTTCATCTTAGCAGTTGAACTTCGCTCTTTTCAGTTTGACTGACGTCACACATTTTTAGTCAACCGAGCTTTCAACCAATCCTCTAAACATTTATCCATTGACACTTCCTGATGCTGACCCTGTGTCATGTCCCTGTGCCGCAGCCTCTGACCAGCAGTACTACGCCCACTCTGGGTCCGCTGACGGAGCCGAAAACTACGTCTACTACCTGAGCGTGTGCGGACAGATCCTCAACAAGGAATGTGGCGACAAACCGTTCATATCGTCCTGCCAGGTGAAGAAGAACCCGCCCATGAACAAAGTGGCTGGAAGATATCAGAACCAGACGTTACGGTAACGTGTGTTACATGTTCCACTGACTTGATGAATAATCCGACGCTCGGAGATCGGCACGCGATATAACGAAGAACAAACCTTTTTGGCTCCCGCAGGTATTCTGATGGAGATTTGACTCTGATCTACCCAGACGGGGACAGATGCTCCTCTGGCCTACAGAGAATGACCATCATCAACTTTGAGTGCAACAACAATGCATGTGAGATCCCTCTCTCTGCTTTATTTATTGAGTTTCTGTCATTCTCGTCCTGTCATATCCAGATCGCTGATTTCTTGTTAAAACTTTATTCCTCCTTGTTCGTTTTCTGCAGCCAACGGCGGCCGAGGGAACCCCGTGTTCGCCGGAGAGACGGAGTGCACGTACTACTTCAATTGGGAGACGTCCTTCGCCTGCGTGAAGGAGAAGGAGGATCTGCTGTGTCGGGTCAGAGATGGCAACAAACACTACGACCTTTCACCTCTCACGCGATTCCCTGGTGAGTGTAACGCGCGCGGTGACCGTGGGGCATTTGGACACACTTTGAGGTTCGGTGCTGCAGCGCATGAATACATGTCCTCCATGTCCTCTGTGTCTTCTCTTGTTGCTTCAGACACCGACGCCAGTGGAAACTGGGAGGTGGTGGACGCTAACTCTCCAAAGCCGGACTCACGTTTCTACCTGAATGTCTGCCACAAAGTCACCCAGACAGGAGGAGCCACTGGCTGCCCGGTGAACGCCTCCATCTGTGCCGTGGGTAAGAGCCTTCTACATCTGAGGAACGCCTCAGCCACGTGTTACAGGAATCATTTCTCTTCAACCTGATGAGTGGTGTGTGTGTCTGTCTGCGCCAGATAAGGATCATGGGTCCATCAGCCTTGGAAGCTTCCGCTCGTCTCCCCAGAAGACACAAATAGGAAACGACATCAGTCTGATTTATACCGATGGAAACTTCTGCATCAATAAGAAGACACGGATCAAAACCATCTTGACCCTCAAGTGCAAACCCGGTCAGTCAGACACAGAGACGAGTCCGTTCTGCTTGGTGTCTGTCTGTTTTGGATGCTGTTGATTCACTGTGCTGCTCCTTCCTCCTCCTCCTCGTGCTCCTGCAGGAGATCTGGAGAGCGCTCCCGTCCTCCGCAGCGTTTCTGCTGACGGGTGTGTGTATGAGCTGGAATGGTACACTGCTGCCGCCTGTGTGCTCTCGAAAACTCAGGGAGACAACTGCAGAGTGGAGGATCCTCAGGCTGGTAAGACACACACACACACACACACACACACACACACACACACACACACACACACACAAACGAGCACGCGCATGTGAATCCTTAAAGAGTTGATTTATGCTGCCCTCTAGTGGTTGCTGCATGTCACTGCATCTTCAAGTGTGGACCTGTATCATATAATGTTTGTGGAAGTGTAGATTATAAATACTTGGAGAACAAGTCACCCCGCACCACAGTTTTAAAAAGAGACAAAAACACAGTGAATGAAATTAATGAATTTGTCGTTTCTTCGTCCTCTCTGCTTCTCTGCAGGGTTCTCTTTCGACTTGTCGCCTCTCTTCAGAGATGGCGGCTTCTACAACCTGACCAGCGGAAACTACAACTACTACATCAATGTTTGTGGACCCGTCAAAGCAGCCAACTGTCCAGAAAAGGCCGGAGCGTGCCAGGTTGAAAAGAGGTTAGATGGATTTAGCATTTAAACAAGCTTCTGTTTTCAGGTAGTTACTTTTAGCAAAATCTTTCGTCGACTGATGTGAAATGTTTTCTCTCTCTCTGCAGTTCCTGGAATCTTGGGGAAGCGAACTCTAATCTGTCATATTACGACGGCCTGATCCAGCTGTCCTACACCCATGGCTCCCAGTACAACAACAAGAAACACACGCTCAGATCCACTCTCATCTCCTTCCTCTGTGATCCAGAAGCAGGGGCCGGAAACCCTGAATTCCAGGTCGGCTCCTCACTTCCTCTTTCATTGATTAAATTGTGCTCGTTCCAGATAAATTTATGTCTGTTCTTCATTTTCTGAATCCAGGTCGAAGACAAGTACACATATAACTTCCGCTGGTATACGTCCTACGCATGTCCAGAGAGGCCCCATGAGTGTTTGGTGACAGATCCTGTGACTCTTGAGCAGTACGACTTATCCAGGTAATATGTTCTATACAACACAACACCCAAATCCCTCATTTCTTAATATCTGGGATAAAAGAGAAACCCTCCCTAACAGCTTCTCTTCTTGTTTCCAGCCTGTCTCGCTCCACTAGCAGCGACAACTGGCAGCCCATGGATCTGTCCGACCAGAAGAACCAGAAGAAATACTATATCAACATTTGCCGGCCCATCAACGCCGTGCCCGGCTGCGACCGCCATGCGTCTGTCTGCCAGATGAAGTTCGTATCCGATAAGGTCTGTAACAGCTCGCTGACGGGGATACAGAGAATGTTTCTACAACAGAAACAGAGCGTGTGGTGCAGCTTCATCAAAAGCCTGTGTACGTGTGATGAATTGCAAAAGAGAAATGTAGTATCTGCCTCTGTTCTCAGGGCTCTCCGAAGGAAGTTGTGTCCATCAGTAACATGGGCGTTTCCAAGCGAGGGCCGATCATTGAGGGGCGGGACCGTCTGCTGCTGGAGTTCACCGACGGATCTCTGTGCATGTCTGACGGCCAAAAGCTCACCTACACCACCCGCATCCACCTGGTCTGCTCTCGGGGGGCTGCGGTAAGTGAAGGGAGGTCAGGCAGCTGAGTGGGATGCAGCTTGTTTGTTTGTGAGCTGTGAGTGTAACTCTGTGTGTGTGTGTGTGTGTGTGTGTGTGTGTGTGTGTTGTTGTGCAGTCGACTGGCCCACGGTTCCTCATGTACCAGAACTGTACCGCCAACTTCATGTGGGAGACCCCGGCAGCCTGCGCCATCAGAACCACTAAGAACAATGTGAGTGCACTGATATAACGACATGTCCCCAATGACTACTCTGATCTTTCATGTCCACATTTGAACCGAGAGACACTGAGCCACAGCAGGTGCAGCTACTTCGCGCACTTAACAGAGGGAGAGAGAGGGGAAGGCCTGTGTTCTGAGTACCCCCCAAACAAACGCTTGTAACTCAAAAACTACAAGTCCTATCTGAAAACCGAAAACATCGTGAGAACCACAAGGCTTTGGCCTACGCTCATGGTTCATGGGAGAGTTCAGAATTGGGGAAATGGGAGCGATTTAGAAATGAAGTTTTGTCTGGAAAACATCCATTTTGTCATCTCCCAAACAAATGCTTGTAACTCAAAAACTCATATCAAACAGTCATATCTGAAAAACGTTTCCCGAACGTGTGGGTGTGTTTTTGTTCAGAACGGTGCAGAAATGAGGCCGTGGCTGCGTTTTAGAAACTTTTGAGTGATTTCTCTCCGTCTGGCCGTTTTTCTCTGAATTTAACATGGGAGTCAATGGAGACAAGGAGCTCAAAAAGATTTTTCGATAAATTGACTCAGCCAAAACTACAGCACGTACAGATGTCAGAGTGGTATCAGTGCGTAGGGGCATCCCTAATAATGGTAAAATGTCTTTTCTGTGTCCCAGAGCTGCGCTGTTACAGACCCCAACACCGGCTTCATGTTCAACCTTCAACTTCTGGCTACAAAGACGGGATACAGGACCAATGCTAATGGGAAGGAGTTCCTGGTAATGCAGATGTGGCATTACTTCTCTACAGACAGGAAATGATGAGATTCAGCTCTTCTTGTTTAAGCAATGTTAACAACCACTCTTTCTCATCAGGTGAACATCTGTGGGGATTTGGCAGAATGTGGAGCCGGCATGGCTGGCTGCGAGCTGGAGGATGGGCGTCCCTCCAGCCCAGTGGGGGAGGAGAAGACCCTGCAGTACTCCACCGATGCGCTGCTCCAGCTGACGTACAAGGGTCCGCTGGACGATCCGTCAGGTACCGAGCACTCAAGTTCAGTTAGAGGATCCGATGTTTAATGTCCAGCTTAATGTTTATTTACATTCTGGTGTCATATAGAACCATATTTTGATTTCAGTCAGATATTAAAATTCTATTAAAATTCTATTGATTTTTTTGTTTTCCCTCCAGCGACTCGAGACACCTTCACCATTAATTTCGTGTGTGATCCCACCGCTCACTCTGGCTCATTAAAACTGGTGCGGGAGGGTTTGAGCTCACTGCCCACCCACGTGGTCCACGACGTCCTCTTCGAGTTCTCCACCCCTCTGGCCTGTGCCCCTGCTCCTGTGGACTGCCAGTTCAGTGGTATGGACACACAAGTACACACACATGCAAAATGAGACGACGCGCCTGTGAATCCACTGTGTAATCGTGCCTCTGCTTTACCTCCAGATCCTCACGGTAACAAGTACGACCTGAGTCACCTCACCCGTAACGTAGATGACAGCCCCTGGATCGCCATCGACACAGACTCGGTCAAATCGCGCAGCTTTTACATCAACGTCTGCAAACCCCTCCCCCCCGTGGACAGCTGTCCAAGTCAGTCCACCGGTCATCTGTGCTTATAATTGATATTCTCATTTCACACTGTGAAACATCAAAATGTAAAAACGTCCTCTGGTCTTGTGTTCAGTCGGCCCTTTGGGAGCTTGCGGTCTGATCGATGGCAAAAGTTACAACCTGGGATACGTCCTGTCGACGCCTCAGCTGGCAGAGGACGGCTCCATCAGCATCATCTATCAGAACGGAGATCTGTGTGGCGCCACGTCCCGATACTCCACGCGCATCATCCTGCAGTGTGACGACAACCCGGTGAGTGTCCGAGTTGCCGCCGCGCCCACCACCGATCGATTCGCCCCGAGAGAAGAAATCACTGTTGAAGTCAAATGTGTCTGAATTTCCAGGGCTCCCCCATGTTTGATCGTAAAGATGGATGCGAATACGTCTTCATCTGGAGGACATCTGAGGCCTGTCCCATCAGGATGTCTCGAGGTATGGTCACATGTTCGGTTCGCTGAAGATTGATATGTTAAATAAAGAATTATTGCAGATAAGTTCTGATATACAACAAATCTGTCAGGGCAAAAACTACAAAGGATTGAATGGATATGATCGATTTGTGGTTATCGTCTGTCCAGGTGAGGACTGTCGGGTACGTGACCCAAAGAGCGGCTACGAGTTTAACCTGAATTCTCTGAAGGGACGAGATTACCCAGTCAGGAACGATAAGTACATCTACCACCTGTCTGTCTGCGAGGGGCTCCAGAGGGGCGTCTGCACCCACAAAGACACGGGCATTGAGACGGTGTCCTCCTGTCAGGCGGACGGAGACAAACACAAGATTGCAGGTACGGGATTGGTGCCACGTTCTGATCCCTCAGTGAAAGTTTGTGTCAGCCACCTCACATTTATCTCGTTTGTGTTTTCACAGGAATGTCAAACCAGCTTCTGAGCTATGTGGGAGACCAGCTCATCCTGAACTACACCAACGGAGAACCCTGTCATAAAATCTACCAAAGATCCACAGAGATTTACTTCTCTTGCCACCCGGACAGGCATCCTGTGAGTTTAACAGAGACAGACTCAGAGAGTGCATACCTCTGTTCTTATAATCATGATCTATGAATTACTCTGAGACGTCATGTGCCACTTCCAGGGAGTGCCACAGTTTATCAAGGAGACTCCAGACTGCACCTACCTGTTCAACTGGCCCACCGCTTTGGCCTGCATCCCGTTCAAAACCACCAGCTGCTCCTACAAGTAACAATCCTCCAGCACCTCACCTCACCGCTCCTCTTTTTCACTTTCATTTCTCATGAAGACGTTTCTTATTTCCTCTCCTTAATTCTTTAAACATATTTGTGTAAACGTTGTTTCTCTTTGTCTGCTCCATGCTCAGTGACGGTCAGGGCCACTCGTACGACCTCTCCCCTCTGGCTTTGGACTCTGGGAACTGGGAGGTGGAATCCTCGTCTGTGGACACAAGGAATCGATTCTACATCAATGTCTGCAGGACGCTGACGCAGCAGGGAGGTCCGTGTGCTCGCTCATTCGCTTGTCAGCGAGACGCTATTTCCATTAAAAACCTTGAGACTTGACACTCCGCTCATCTCGCCCCAGGTTCGTGGAAGTGTCCCTCCAGTGCAGCGTCCTGCATGAAGGTCGGAGATGATTACGTGAGTCTGGGGCAGGTGGAGTCCGGGCCCACGTGGGATGGAAGCGTCCTGAAGCTGCAGTACAGCAGCGGCCAGGTCTGCCCGGACGGAACACGCAACAGGACGAGCATCATCCGCTTCAAGTGTGACAAAGACAGAGTGGTGAGGGAAACTGAAACTGCAGCTCTCAGTTATCAATAAGGAGGGTTCGTCCTGGTTTTATGGCCCTGACTGCGTTCAGACACCAGGGGGCATTCAACATAATTTGGTCTCCTCTCTACTCTGTGTAATGTCATGTTTTCTTTAGGATAGTAGTAGTATCACAAATACTGAGTAAATGTAAATATAAACATGTGTCTCTGTCCCCAGGACTCCCGGCCGACTATGATCTCTGCCCTCGAGGACTGTGTTTACACCTTCCTGTGGCTGACCGCTGCTGCCTGCCCTCTAAACAGCAGCGAACACGACGACTGCAGGGTCACAAACCCAGCCACAGGTCTGTCTCTACACGCTCCGCACACGTGATGTACCCGTCTAACAGAAAGGGCAGAGCACAATGTGCAGGAACACAATCGACCATCAAACCCGTCTCACGTTGATCTTCTCCTCTCCCTAAGGTCATCTGTTTGACTTGAGCGCCCTGGAGAAGAAAGGCGGGTACACCGTCTATGACCACCAGGAGCACAGGAAGATGTTCCGCATGAACATCTGTGGAAACGTGGCCAACACCGGCTGCAGCCCTGAGAGCGGTGTGTTCAGAGGAGCCTTTACCTGAAACACAAACCATGTTCTGTCCTGGTTACTGTTTCGTCTTGCACGCACATGGATGAGTTATGAAACTGAGCGTGTGCGTCACCTCTGTTCCTCACCTGCGAGTAATGACAGACCTGAAGTCACAGTGGTCCTCAAATGATTGACTCCTGTGATTCCATGGTGTAGTAGATGCTGCACAGTTGACTGATCAGATACAGAGAAACTCAACATGGCTGAGTGATGAACTATGGGAATGTTGAGATGTTTTTAATGTTTTTTTGTTGGCAAACCTCCACGTTCTCTTATTGTCTACGTGTGTTGTGTTTGTAGCCGTGTGCATTAAGGACGCTGGCACGGTGGTGAGCGGCGGCCAGGTGAGCAGGAAGCTCTCGTACAAGGATCACGTCGTGGAGCTGATGTACGAAGGAGGAAGTCCCTGCTCGGCGAACCCCGAGCTCAAACACAGCAGCATCATCCACTTCATCTGCAGGTTCATCAACACTTAATGTTTGATTGTGTTAATGCAGCACGTTGCAATGCAGTAAAACTACTGTAATCTATGGTCCTGTTGACACTGAGTATTTTGTTCCTGTAGACCCCCGAACATGGGCTCAGCCTCCACAGAGCCGGTCCTCATCGACTCAGATGCTGAGACCTGCACTCACTTCTTCTCATTCCACACTCCGCTGATCTGTGAACAGCCTGTACGTATATATGTTGAGATATGTTGTCAGATGTATAATTTGTTGGGAATCGAACACCCCTCTCAGTCTGGTTCTCGATCCTTCAGGTGACGTGTTCGGTCCAGAACGGCTCTGCTCTCATAGATCTGACTCCTCTGATTCACGTCAACGGTTACTACACAGCAGCAGGTCAGTGAGCAGAGAGCTACGCTGATGCTTTCAGTCAAGTCGGCAGACGGCTCACCGATGCGCTGTTCCTGTTTCCTCCTCTCAGATGAGGCCATGGATCAGAAGGACGGATCATCAGACTTTTACATCAACGTCTGCATGCCTCTGAACCCGATCCCCGGTGTCACCTGTCCTCCTGGGGCTGCTGTCTGTATGGATCCTGCTGACGGACCACCAGTGGTGAGACACCCTCACAAAAGTTGTTAGAAAATGTGTTTGCTTCCATCTCTTCTCTCTGTCCCTGTCTCTAACTTTCATCACTTGTCTCCTGAAGGATATCGGGCGAACGACCAAAGGTCCAAAGATTGACAATGCAACAGGGGAGGTGTCCATCACTTATTTCAGCACCACGAAGTGCGCAGAGGACCCGTCACAGAACTACTCATCTACCATTATCTTCACCTGCCAGAGAGGCCTGGAGCTGGTCGGTCTTTTGAGAGAACAGCGTTTCCATCCTTCCTGATCTTGACGTGCGGGTCAGTGACCTCTGTTTATGTCGCAGGGCTCTCCACGGATGGTGAAACTAGAGTGCGTCTATCTGTTTGAGTGGGCAACGCCTGTGGTCTGCCCGGACGCCACCCACACCAGCGGCTGCCAGCTCACCGACTCCCAGCTCCAGTTCACCTTTGACCTTTCAGCCCTTTCTGCCGAAGTCCAGGTGAGCTCCACGAAGAAGAAGTCGCTCCAGAGAATACAGTAAATCCTCTGTCTCTCTGACGACCTGCACAACAAAGCAGTGATGGCGAGTCTTTGCCTTCCAGGTGCCAGGACCCTCCAGCATCTACCACATCAGCGTCTGCGGCTCGGTGGCAGAGCCGGCCTGTAAGAACAGCGCCGTCTGCCGCGTGTCTGGTTCCGGGTCCGACACGTTGGCTTCGTCGTTCGGCATGAGCAAGGCCATGACGATGGACTTCAAACACGAGGAGCAGGCCGTGCTGATGCAGTACGGAGGCGGAGATCCCTGCCCGCCATGTGAGTCCGTTATTTCAGTCCCATTGAGTATGGTATGAGATCTTTCTCTGAGCGTCCGGTGTCTGTGTGTTGTAGTGACCACTGAGGGCGAGGTGTGTGTGCTCCCCTTCGTTCACATGAAGAAGTCGTACACCGAGTGCACCCAAGCCGGGAGGACCGACGGCAGGAAGTGGTGCGCCACCACCGCCAGCTATGACGCGGACAGGAAGTGGGGCTTTTGTGCACCAGGTGACAGAGTGGAGACAACGCCGGGCCTGTTACTATAGAAGCCAAATACTCATATAGCTTGTTAGGCTGTGAGCAGCTGAAGCACAGATAAATTCCAAATCTGTTGTTCTTGGGAAGTTGTTTTTGAATGTCTTTACATTTTAAAATGTTTTCTTCTCTCCCTCTTTCTCCCAGCCTCTGCGAAGCGTCAGTCGTCCATCTTGTTTACCTGCGACCAGTCTGCAGGCCACGGAACTCCACAGCTGCTCTCGGAGACGGCCGGGTGTTCAGCCACCTTCCAGTGGAAGACAAACGCAGTTTGTCCTCCGAGGAAGATGGAGTGCAAGCTGGTCAGCCAGCATCAGACCTTCGACCTCCGAGCCCTGTCCTCCCTCACCGAGCCCTGGAAATTCAGCCACAAGGGAGATTCGTGAGTCCAGGTTTATCTTCATATTAATTCATGATAGGTGGATTTCTATTTTCACTCCTGTTTCACTGTCCTCAGGTTCTACATCAACCTGTGTCAGGGGATCCATGGCGGATTACCAGGTTGTCCGGATGGAGCGACCGTGTGCCGACACTCAGCCGCCGGACAGACTCGCACGCTGGGGCGAGTGAACACCCAGAAGATGAGCTACTCTGACGGAAAGATTTACGTCAGTTACTCGGCAGGAGACGCCGTCTGTGATAACGGCGTGCGGGCGAGGACCGTGATCCTGCTGAGCTGTGGCTCCACTGTTGGACACCCAGCACTCATCAGGTAACACACACACACACACACAAGCACACGCCAGTGGAGCCAGCCAGTTAAAGAATTACCTTTCCAGTCCTTTACCTCCCTGTATGTGTTGATTTCCTAACTAAAACAGCAGATGTGATGCTGCAATGAACCGCATTCATTAACACCGGCAGTTAACAAAGTTCACATTCCTTGGTTAAAGTTTAGCACCTCACCTCCTGTCTGTGTGTGTGTGTGTGTGTGTGTGTGTGTTCAGTGTGGACGAGGCAGCGTGTGAGTTCCTGATCGGCTGGGAGACTCGGTTTGCTTGTGCGGTCAAGCAGCATGAGGTGGAGATGGTGAATGGGACCATCCAGGTCCCCGACACCGGGGCCAGCCTCAGCCTGGGCGCGCTCTACTTCAGGTACCAGCCCACGCTGGGTCATCTGTAGTTTGGTACCGGAGCGAACGTACAACATGTTATTGTCATCACCCTCGTTTTCCCCTCAGCCAACATCAGGCGTCTGGGGACATCCGCTCCAACGGCGACCGATACGTCTACCACATCCAGCTGTCGGGCATCACCAACAACTCACTGCCCAGTTGCCTCGGCGCCAACATCTGTCAGGTGAAGCTCAACACGGCCTACAGACGCAGGATCGGCTCCTCCAGCAAAGCCAAGTACTACATCAACGGTAAGTCAGTCATTTTGACCCAGAGCGGGTCGCTCCATTTCTCCACCGTCAACAACCGCTCTGCTTCTCCATCAGGAGGAAACCTGGACGTGAACGTGCCCTCGGATTCGCAGTGTGGCCGCGTGAAAACCAAAATGGTGTCGTCCACCATCATGTTCCACTGCAACCCCTCGGCCGGCGTCGGCATCCCAGAGTTCATGCTGGAGACGGATGAGTGCCAGTATCTGTTTGTGTGGCACACGGACGCCGTGTGCGGTCTGACGTGAGTTCACGCTCTTCCCACTGACCACACACCTGCAGCCGAGTTTTACCTCAGTCACTAACTTCAGAACGTCCCGCAGAACCGTCCACGAGAAGTTGTACGACGGCACCGCCGCTCCAACCACCACCACACGTAAGCAGACGCTGGGGTTTGTGCTGAGCCTCCTGATGGTGGGCGTGTCAGTCTGTCTGCTCACGCTCTTGCTCCACAAGAGAGAGAGGAGGTGAGATCACGGGCGTCCTGTCCCTGAATGGAATCTGACTCGCTCTTCTTACCCAGGCCTGACGTCACTGTTCTCTTCCTCCAGGGAGCTGGTGCTCCAGAAGGTGTCCGGCTGCTGCCGAAGAGGAAACCAAGTCTCGTATAAATATTCAAAGGTGGGTTCATCACATGGAGCCATGGCCCCCTCATCGACTGGGGTGCGATTCAGAGTTTGGACTAACTGCCTTTACATCCTCAGGTCAACATGGATGAAGAAGGCGGGGAGGAGGAGATGGAGTGGCTGATGGAGGAGCTCGAAGCCCCTCCCACGTCCTCCTCATCCCACCGGGGCAGGAGTAACCACGGCAACGGTCACATCACGACCAAGCCGGTGAACACAGACGCCCTCCGCTCGTTCACACTGGACGAGCAGGAGGACGACAGCGAGGACGAGGTGCTGAGCTTCCCGGGGGTACAGGTGTTAAATTCGAAAAATTCCGCGGCTCATCGCAGCGCCTTCCTTCAGGTGAGTCCAGGCCTCTCCTCTTCCTCAGCCAGTCAGCAGGGACACAGCGCTGGGCTGAATTCACCGAGGCCTTCTCTCATTTCAGGAGGAGAGTGACGAGGACCTGGTGGGACTCCTGGACGACTCGGAGCGGAAGAGGAAGAGCAGCAAACCGCGCTCTTCGGGCCGTAACTATGGTAACAGCACGGCAGGCAACATGCAACGGGACGAGGACGACAGTGACGAGGACCTCCTCAGGGTGTGATGTCACTTCCTCCCCCGCTCCCCCTCCTCTGTCCTGTCTGAACTCTCTCAGTGAATGTCCCTGTCATAGCAACCACATCCGTGAGAACCCGACCACACCCTGAAATCAGAAAACTCTCCTCTTCCTCTTTTTTTTTTTTATTTTTTTGGGACTTCATATTTACTTTGCTCCTGAGTTTCTGTCCTCTGTCTACAGATCGTCGAACGATTCGCACACGGGATCTTATTTATTGATTATTTAAAGGGTTCTTCAGACATGAGCACCCTGAACTCTCACTTTTCCTTTTTTTTTTTTCTTTTTTTTAACAATTAATTAAAATCACCTACTTCAGTTTTTTTCTGACCGACCAGGTCCGACGTATCAAATTAACCCAGGGCACAAAAATAAAACCACCGTCTTTTAAAAAGTTGTTGACTGCAGAGAAAAAGATTCCAATGAAATTAGACTTTATCAAATACTGAAAGCTGTGCCATTGCTTCTGCACTTTACCGTAGCACTGATTTCCTGGAAGTTTTCTCTTATCTTTGCAGAGTGGGCAGCGATGCATTAACGACTCTAAAGGGTTTTGGTTTTCGATGACATTTAGGAACCTGTTTAGAAAACTAAGCTGGAGTATTGGAGCCACATGAAGAAGAAGAAACAACGATGAGGATTATGTTGTTAAACTTTGTTATTTTCTCTTAATTACAAAACAACTAAGGCTCGGATGATTCTTCAAAGCGGCCCTAATACCCTGACGCAGGAAATTGGTGAAACAAAATCAAACTGCTAGAAAAGAGAGTAACAGGACGCAGGCAGTGGAGCTGTCGGCTCGTTGGGTTTCTAAAGGGAATGAAGATGCCCGTCTGTCCATGCTCGCCGTTTACAGTTGCTATAATAGCAGATCTTTTCTCTTTCTTTCCCCGTGAGAAGAGAGCGTGATGCCTTCCTCCTGATGAATTTACTTCTGCATTTTCATCGTCGAATCATGTCCAGCGACAGATCGATTTGTGAGACATTGTACATAGACGATAATGTTCTGTTCTGTTTGGTTTGTCTTGGTCAGTGAAACGCTCACTCGTTGTTTTTAGCATTATTTAAATGTCGGAGATGAGTTTCTGTCTCTGTTCTGTGTGGAAATAGCGACGGCCTTAAGTGTGAATGGATGGTCCGTGGATGGTTGAAAGTGCAACGTGAGGTGTTAGATTAGCTCCTGCTAAAGCCATATTTTCTTTCAGCCACCGATGAATGGGCGTCGGTTTCTTTATTTGTGTCCGCTTGCACGCTCTCTTACGTGAAGAGGCTCAGTGGGATGTTCAGGTCCGCGATGGCGGACGTGTGGAATGTCAGGTTTAACTGGTCAGTAAAACCAGCTTTTGTGCCGAAATCTGCCATTTTTTTTTTTTAGCTAAATGCATGAAGTGATCAGACGTAATGAAGAAAATGAAACATTATTCTTTCCAGTGTTGCCACAACGGATCCAGGGCTCAGGTTCATTTATTTATTTCATTAGTTAGATCACAACCTTCTTTCTGGTGAGGATTCGTAAACCTACACAGTTTAAACCTGAAAATAAAGATGGATGACGGTGGCAACACGATGATGTTCCTCCTACGGTGTACTGCAGCCCGCCACCAGGGGGCCACCACGGCGCTGTGGCTTCACTTCAGTAGCGGCGTCATGTCGTCCATCTTTATTTTCCCAGTCTTTGGTAAAGCACAGTAGTTTTGGTTCCGTCCCACTGACTTGTTGTTTTCGTTTGTCCCAACTCATTCAAAAGTTGTCAAACTTAAACTTTAAATTCGCACAAACAGCTCAACTCGACGCGCCGCCGATGTAAGAAATCGCAGAGACGATTTCAGGCGTCGCCCTGAAACATTGATCATATCGATGTTAAAGCACTTAGAGCATGATGAAGACATGTCCAGTGGTATGAAGACTAAACCCAGTGTAAGGGTTTGTCAGTATTCAATCCACAGAAACTCAAGTTTAAGTCAAACCGGCATGTGATGTCACCGCTAAAACCTCCTGTCAATCACCATTCAGGGTCTTTCTAAAGCTTTATATGCAAATTTGCTAAACAAGTTTTTGTAAAATGTCCAAAAACTGACAAAAAAAAACAAAGGCTTTAGTGTGGTGAACATCAATATTTTATATGGACGACTGTGGGTCGGTCCATTAAAGTAAAAAATTTAGAAACTCAAACATCATGTTCCAAACCCTCTGCTGCAGGAACCTATTCAGATTCATTTCTCCGAACAGGTGGAGGTGAGCATGTATCACCGTGTTTTCATCGTGTTTTTTGTTAATGATCGACAGGACAACGTTTCAGCTGCTGATCTCAAGTGATGAAGTATTTTGTCTCCGGTACACCCGGTACAGTTTCCAAAGCCAAATACTGGAACCTAATTATGATGCTCCAGCGGAAGTTGAAATGAAATTGAGCCTGTTGATTTTTATTTATTCAGCGAATGATCCTCTGGATCAGAACGAGGTTTGATCATGGTACTGATGCGGCTCCTCCCGTGAACATATGATTCTTTCTCTTTCGTCGCTGTCTCTTGAGCAGAGATGTTTTTTTTTTTTTTGGTTTGGTCACGAGAGTTGAAGCTGACAAACGAAAGCAGTGACTTAAAAAAAACCCATGAGATGTTTTCTGTGATGCTTCTGGATGAATTGATGATGTCATCATCATGTTTGTTTGGTGGAGTTCTTTTGTTTGTTTTTTTTTTGGTTTTTCTGCTCCTCGCCCGTTTCCTATTTAAAAAGTATTGATGTAAAAAATATTGCATTATTTGAATAAATAAGAGATCTGCTGTATATTACTGTCATGGTTAATTCACAGTAACTTGTCCTAGAATGAAGTGAATGGACCAAGACTCGTCTCAGACTGCTTCAGATTAAATAAATTTCAGTCTTTCAACAACTTGAGACCTCATTTTGAAATATAATAATTGGAACTGCCATTCCAAACGTCCAGACGTTGCTCCCTGTCCACTCTCGAATGTCCCTCCAACAGTTTGAGGACTTTCCTGAGCTTCAGACGAAGCAGCCGTTAAAAGCTGGATGTTGATGTTTACGTCAGACAGATTCCTGAAAGCTCAATTAAAAAGTTGACAGTGCTAGTGATGGGCAGCTCCGTGTGTTTGTTAATAAACTCTGGGCTGGTCAACGGTTCAAATGACGCATGCGGCCTTATGATAGCCAACGTGCTTTAATACTCAACTGGAACTGCGTCTGTCTGTTGACCTTTGCTCCCGCTCGTCCTGCTTAAAACCCACAGAACAGTGTGGAGGCTCAACTTCCTGTTCACAATCGGACCGCAGACACCTGGCAGAAGAGCGTTGCGTTTGATTTTTCCAGGTTTTTTTTTTTTTAGGTAAAAGAACAAACCCTGTGCGACCATGACCACGTTCGACAACATCCTGGAAGAAGTTGGCAACTTCGGCCGCTGTCAGAAGCGCATCTTCGCCATGATGTGCATGGTGTCCATGCCCTGGGCCGGCGTGTACGTCGGCATCGTGTTCCAGGGCTTCACCCCGGACCACTGGTGCCGGGACGCTGCGGTGGTGGAGCGGAGGCAGGCGTGCGGCTGGAGCCTGGCACATAGCCGCAGGCTGACGCTGCCGCAGGTCAACAGCTCCGGAGACGTGCAGCCGAGCAGCTGCGAGCAGTACGACCTGGACTGGAACGCAACCTCCCTCACCTGCGACTCTCAGGAGCTGGACCTCAGCAGCGCCCCCAGGACGGCCTGCAGAGACGGGTGGGAGTACAACTACGAGGGGAGACGGTCCTTTGTCACCGAGGTTGGTTTCTGTGTTAACTCTCCTGGGTTCCAGTTGAGTCAGTGTTGAATTCTCACTCTCACACGTGTGTCTTTCGTCCCAGTTTGACCTGGTGTGTGCCGACAGTTGGTGGGTGGACATGTACCAGGCCACGCTCAACGTCGGCTTCCTGATTGGAAGCATCGCTATCGGTTACCTGGCTGACAGGTACGTCCGGGTCATGGATCAGCTCTGCAAGTCTACAGAGTCATTTAGCAGATGCTTTTATCCAAAGCAACGTGCAGGTGATGGGTACAAGCACAAGCAAAGAGCTAGAAACGAAAAGGCAACGTAAGTAAGTGCTTAGGACTGTTTGTGTCCATTAGGGCTGACAGGCAGTGCTGAACAACAAGAGCATAACAACATCACATTCATAGGTGGGCTGGTGTCAGCTCTAGGAGAGGAGGGATTCAGAGAATAGTAGAGTCTTCAGTAGTTTTTTTGAAAGTTGCGAGAGACTCAGCTGATATGAGAGAGTTTGGAAGTTACTTCCACCAGTGTGGGGTGACAGAGGAAAAGAGTCTCGGACCCCTTTGAGTTCTCTGACCCAGGCGTGTTTCATTTGCTGAGCGAAGTGAGTGAGATGGAGTGTAGACCTGGGTGAGAGAGTTCTGGGTCATCTGTTGTGGTTTGATGGTGCATGCAGCGAGACCGGCCAGTAAGGAGTTGAGCAGTGTGCTCCGACAGGTAGGACCTGATCTTCCTGATGTTGTGCAGGGCAAAGCGGCGCGATCGACCAACTGCAGTCTTCATCGATCGTGACACCCAGCTCCACCTGAACGTCCTGCGACGTGTCGAAGTCACTCACATCTGCCGCTTGTGTCTGCGCCTCCAGGTTCGGCCGTAAAATGAGCTTCCTGATGTCCAACCTGTTCAACGGGATCACGGGGATCCTGGTGGCCGTGGCCCCCAGCTACGTGTCTCTGCTGATTTTCAGAACGCTTTACGGGTTCGGAGTGAAAGGAGGCTGGGTGGTGGGCTACGTGCTGAGTAAGAATGCTGAAGAACGCTTAAAACCTGCAGCCGGGTCCCGTCTCTGCTCCTGTCATCGGCTCTCATGTCATCTTCTTCCTCCTCAGTCACAGAGATTGTGGGGGTGGAGCACAGGCGGACGGTGGGGGTCCTTTACCAGATGTTCTTCAGCGTCGGCATCCTCCTCCTCCCGCTCCTCGCCTACTTCATCACCGACTGGCGCTGGCTGCAGGTCGTCATCACCGTCCCCTACATCCTCTTATTGTCCTACTACTGGTGAGAGTCCTGTCGTTTGTCCTTCGCTTTCTGAATCAACACGAGCCGACGTTTATTGCTCGTCCTGTTTTCGCTCAGGTTCATCCCCGAGTCTCCACGGTGGCTTCTGTCTCAGAACCAAAAGTCCAAAGCCGTGAAGATCACCGAGGACATGGCCAAGGAGAACAAGAGGACTCTGTCCAAGAACATTGAGGTAACGGCTGGTTCTGTCAAAACGCCGAGACACCAGGACGTACCCACGTGTCCACCTCATCACATCAGAGACGCGCAGAATCTGTATTTGCACATCTGTCCCCTCAGACTCTGACCGACGACAACGCCGACTCCTCCACCGCCTCGTTCATGGACCTGATCAGAACTCCCAAAATGAGGAAGCACACTTTCATCCTCAGCTTTAACTGGTGAGTTCACGTCCCATTTGAATGATTCACGTCTCCGAGGGTGACCACGGGAAATAAATCCAGCGGCGGCTCCTCCTCCAGGTTCACCAGCGCCGTGGTCTATCAGGGTCTGATCATGAGGCTGGGGATTCTGGGAGGAAACGTCTACATTGACTTCCTCATCTCTGGCCTACTGGAGTTTCCCGCCGCCTTCCTCATCCTCTTCACCATCGAGCGCGTCGGCCGCCGCATTCCCTTCGCTACCGCCAACATCGTGGCCGGACTCTCCTGCTTCATCACGGCTTTCATCCCTGAGAGTGAGTGCGAGGGGAGACTGGACGGACAGGAAGTGATGGGCACGTTGTTTCAAATGCTTCTTCTTCGTGCAGGTATGTTCTGGTTTAAAACGGCGGTCGCCTGCATCGGGCGGCTTGGTATCACCATGGCCTTTGAGATGGTCGTGTTCGTGAACACGGAGCTCTACCCGACGTTTGTCAGGTAAAGCCTCCCTTAGTGGTGGAATGTTTTGACATCTCGCTGTGTTTTATAAACTGTATATATAAAAGAGTCTGACGTGCAGGAACCTGGGAGTGTCCGTTTGCTCCACCCTCTGCGACGTGGGCGGCATCGTGGCTCCGTTCCTGCTCTACAGGCTGGCAGTCATCTGGCTGGAGCTGCCCCTCATCATCTTCGGTGGGTGCTGACTCTGCCGCGAAGGTCTCCTCTGTTACCGATGCGATGTAATATTGAAAACCCCACGGGGAGAAAGGGCAAGCGGTGAACTCAGAAGTAAAACAACGACGGATCTGAGATGAGGTCAAATTTAAATCTGGGATGTCCGTCGTGTTGCTCAGGGTCTCTGGCGTTCGTGGCTGGAGGTTTGGTTCTGCTGCTCCCTGAGACCAGAGGCGTCCCGCTGCCCGACACCATCGACGACATCGAGTTCCCCAACAAGTGAGAATCCACGACTGAACCCACATTTTAAAAAATGACATAAAACAAATTTTCACACGCTAAAAGTGTTTGGCAGACCTGTAGCCTTTTACCTTCAGTCAGGTTCCTGGTCTGAACATGACGTTAATGACACTTTTTTTTTTAGGATGAAGGAGAAGATCTCCCTGGAGAAGCAACAGTTGGACAACTTGTTGCCCAATGTGGACGTGTCGACCAACAAAGAGCCGGCGACAGTCTGACCCCTGCATCTGTATTTATTTATCATGTCTGTGACTGTGTCACTGATGTCTGGTGATTAAAATGTGCATTTTTATCTAAATTGTCAGTGGATGCGTCTGTTTCCCTAAAGAAACCCTAGCGGTCAGGGTCTCTGTCCTGTTACCATGGTAACAGGCTCCACTAACAAGGCCGCCAAACTAAACCATTCAGGCTAAATCTGCTGAATGGCTTTATGATAAAATAAACCTCATATATAAAAATGAAAAAAATTTAAAAACTCCACCTGGTGCAGAACTTTAAGCACAACGACTCTTTACATTGATTCAGATTAGAATTACTAATTTATTTATTTATTATTGTCTCAAAGGAGCTGCAGACTCGTTCAGGGTGTTCCACAGCCTCTGTCTTTAACTTCTTTAAAGATTGGTTCACTTAACAGCATCAGAAAATATATGTGTATGCATATATACGTACATGTAGGATTGTATGTACATGTATGTTTGTACGTATAAATATATACTTAATAAGCCTGTTTGTTTGCTTTAAAGGGGCTTGTGGTATTTTCATGGTTCCTTCAGTCTCAGCTTTGCGCCGTGACACCAGAGCAGTGGCCACAATGTGACCCTGAAGGGCACCTGCCCCCCTCCAGGGGATTTATTCTAACAAAACAAGTCCACAGGAAGTGTGATTCTCAGCCGTGGAGCCGCTCGTTGCGCCTCCTGTGCCGATGGCCAAGGTTAAAAAAGGAGCTGAATTCCCCTTTAAGAGGTGACCTGAGTGGAGGAGTGAGCTCCACAGACTGTTGGTCTAGATTAACTTATCAGGTCCCGTCTTTTGTTTAATTTTCACTATAACAACTGGACCCTGTGTGGAACACGGCCCCACCGTATGATTGGGATTTCACAGGTCTCACATCCTGTGTCTGATGCAGGCCGGTCCTGAGTGTTACCCTCTGGCTGTTGGATATTCGACAGTGGGTTTGTTCGGTGACTCATTAACAAAGTTGTGTAACCGTGGCCGCACACTTCAGGCATACTAAGGAGAATTTGTTTTGGCTTGAGCTCAGTTCAGGTTCATTCACTGTTTGCACAATTCTTCACTCGTTCTCTGTTTGGCTCCGCTGCAGCTTTGCTCAAAGATCGTCCTGCGGCCAGAGAAGTGCACAGAGAATTCTCCGAAACGGGAGGAAACGATGAGCTGAAATCCAAACTTTATCCCAAGCATCAAGTCTGAGAGTTGGATCAAAGCGATGACGACCTTTGATGACCTGCTGGAGGAGGCCGGCACCTTCGGCCGCTGTCAGAAGAGAATCTTTGCTCTGCTCTGCCTGCTGTCGCTGCCGTTTGCAGGCGTCTATGTCGGCATCGTGTTCCAGGGCTTCACCCCGGACCACTGGTGCCGGGACGCTGCGGTGGTGGAGCGGAGGCAGGCGTGCGGCTGGAGCCTGGCGGACAGCCACAGGCTGATGCTGCCGCAGGTCAACAGCTCCGGGGCCGTGCAGCCGAGCAGCTGCGAGCAGTACGACCTGGACTGGAACGCAACCTCCCTCAGCTGCGACTCTCAGGAGCTGGACCTCAGCGGCGTCTCTGTGTCCTCCTGCAAGGTGAGGTCGTGACCCTTTGCTTTAGTTTGAGGTTTCACAAACAGTTTTTTTTTTTTCCAAGCAAGATTACACAAAAGATTGTTTCGGGGGGGTGGCGCTGCACAGACTTTTAACAGTTTTTGATGCGATGCTTGATTCCTGCGTTGACCCTGATGTTGGCTCCTTGTCTTTCAGGATTCGTGGGAGTATGAGTATGAAGGCAGGAAATCCTTCGTCACGGAGGTGACAGTCGATTTAAATTCACTCCAAACTAATCAAATCCGCCTCATCCATAACCACATGTAAACCTTTGATCTCAGTTTGACCTGGTGTGTGAGGACGGGTGGTTGGTGGACATGTACCAGTCCAGTCTCAACATGGGATTCCTTGCCGGCAGCTTCGCCTTTGGATACTTCGCTGACAGGTGAGAAAGGACCAGGACCCAGGTTTCCATTACCCATGACTGCCACTATTAACACCATGAAATATGTACTAAGTGACATCGTAGGTTCATCCTCGTATTAACTCCTTAGGTCTCTGTCTGCAGGTTTGGCAGGAAGATCAGTTTCCTCACGTCTAACATCCTGAACGCCATCGCAGGGCTGCTGCTGGCTGTGGCGCCCAACTATGTCTCCATCCTGGTGTTCAGGACCGTCTTCGGCTTTGGAGTCAAAGGCGGCTGGATGACGTCCTATGTGCTGCGTAATGACTCTCAGTGAAATTAGTCCAAATTGTTAGAAGTGGAAAAAAAAAAAAAACAAAACCAATAAAACAATACCACAAGTACTGTAATAACATTATGGAAGTACAAGTTGAACAACATGCTGAACTGTTTTAACCAGAGTTCAGTAAAGTGATGTTGCTTTTGTCTTCATCGTCTTCTCTGTCAGTGACGGAGATCGTGGGGGTGGAGCACCGACGGACGGTGGGGATTCTGTACCAGATGTTCTTCAGCATCGGCGTGCTGCTCCTCTCGCCGCTCGCCTACTTCATCACCGACTGGCGCTGGCTGCAGGCCGCCATCACCGCACCTTATGTCCTCTTCCTGTCCTACTACTGGTGACGCACTATATTTATGATACGCATTTTGACGTTCATCCACCGTCATTGTTCAGTCTAAGTTTAAGGAGGGTTCTGAAAAAGAGTGAGGTCATTAACGCCTCCTCCTCAGGTTCATCCCAGAGTCTCCTCGGTGGCTCGCCTCCCAGAACGATTCCTCCAAAGCTCTGGAGATCACCGAGGCCATGGCTGAGGAGAACAAGAGGAAACTGACCAGGACCTTCGAGGTGGATCCATCCAGCAGCTTTCAGACAAACGTCCTGCGTCTATTTCATGATCTGCACTGAGATCGTTTCCTGTCGTGGCTTCTCCTTCCAGACACTGTCGTGTGAAGAGGGCGACTCCTCCTCTGCCTCGCTGCTGGACCTGGTCAGAACTCCCAACATGAGGAAGCACACCTTCATCCTCATGTTCAACTGGTGAGTCTTTTGGTGAAATCATGACGCTCACCTGAACCCGAGAGACGCTGAGTCTGACCGAACCGCTGCAGGTTCACCAGCGCCGTGGTCTACCAGGGCCTCATCATGCGGGTGGGCATCGCCGGAGGAAACGTCTACATCGACTTCCTCATCTCTGGACTGGTGGAGTTCCCCGCCGCCTTCCTCATCCTCTTCACCATCGAACGCGTTGGCAGGCGTCTTCCCTTCGCCGCCGCCAACATCGTCGCTGGTGCCTCATGCTTCGTCACGGCTTTCATCCCCGACCGTGAGAAAAAAATGATTCTGTTTTGTCCTTCTCTTGTTTTCTGACGGAGGAAACGAGTGATGTCTTGTGCTCCTGTGTCTCTGTGTGGGGGTCAGACCTGTTCTGGTTGAAGACGGCAGTCGCCTGTGTGGGCCGGCTCGGTATAACCATGGCCTTTGAGATGGTCGTGTTCGTGAACACGGAGCTCTACCCGACGTTCGTCAGGTAAGGTCCGATCCGTCGTCTGGGAGTCTCACGCTGACGATGGAGCTGACGTAGGTCCGCCTGCGTGCAGGAACCTGGGAGTGTCCGTTTGCTCCACCCTCTGCGACGTGGGCGGCATCGTGGCTCCGTTCCTGCTCTACAGGCTGGCTGCAATCTGGCTGGAGCTGCCCCTCATCATCTTCGGTAGCTGTTCTTTTAGATTCTCATTTCACAGGAGGAAGGTTTGGCTGCTTAACAAGGCCATGAACATGTTGTATTCAAAATAAAAAAAGGGACCGGTGAAGCTTCGTGTTGTTTCTCAGGAGCCGTCGCGTTCGTGGCCGGAGGTTTGGTTCTGCTCCTCCCAGAGACCCGAGGAGTTTCTCTGCCGGAAACCATCGACGACATCGAGTTTCCTCAGCGGTGAGAGGAGTTTACCACCTTAGATAATTACAGTTATAGCAGTGAAATTGATTGATTTAATTTGATTTATAAATACGCCTTAGACACATGTTCACAGGTTTGAACTGGTTTTAATGGGAGTTTTCATTATGATTTTGAACAAATCTTCATATTTGTCCTTCAGAGTGAATAAAGAATTACGTTGATCAAATATATTTGTTGTTGCTTCCAGGAAAAAGGAGAATCCTCTGGAGAACCAACAGACAAAGACACTTTTAAAATCCAACCTGACCAGCAACAAGGACACAACCAGTGTGTGATTGTGCGTCTGTGTGTGTGTGAGTACATTTTGCTTGTGCAACAACATGTTGACATGTTGATAAAATGAAGGAAGTATTTTTTTAATACAATTTCTATAAAGTGTGACTTGCACATCTCCTTGGCATCACGTTTTATTTTCAGCTCTGATAGAAATCACGTTTAGACTTTAAAAGCAGGACTTTGCTGAGTGGTTGAATTTGACCTTAGCTCCAGTGACACTTCGTTAACATCAGAAAATACCAAACAACAAATGTCACGTCACCGCAGGACACATCTTCAAAAATCTTAAATCACCCAGTGTGATGTTTGAAGCTGTGTAAAAGTTTTTTTTTTTAACTGTTGTCTGCGATGGTTCTCTCGATCCAGTCCAAGAACTTGGAAACTCGAGCGTAGACGCCGGGTTTCATGGGGTTGGCGCATCCCAGACCCCAGGATGTGACGCCCTGCAGGATGTACCTGTTCTGGGAGTAACACACCAGAGGGCCGCCACTGTCGCCCTGCAAGGAATAAACACATAACCACGGTTTCAACTTCCGTCAGAGAAGAGGGAAGAACAGTTTTAGTCTTTGACAATATTCCTTTACTGGTCTGCACTCCTGTGATATTTTAAATATCTGGTCATTACAGACCAGTAAAATAATGTGATGTTTCCTGGTTCGGTACCTGGCAGCTGTCGTGTCCTCCCTCGATGTTTCCTGCACAAATCTCGTGGTCTTTGACTTTTCCGTTCAGATACTCAGGACGGTTGCAGATCTTGTTCTCGATCACAGGGAACCCAGTTTCCTTCAGGAAGCCTTCACCGCCCGTGCCTGCAACACACCCTTCCTGCTGTCAGCCACCATTTGTATTTGTCTTTTGTCAGCAATTATTAATAATCAACAATGCATTTGTAAAAAAGATCTTAATATGAAGTGGATTATGAAATTCCTCCATTTGGGAAATCAAGGTCACAAAGAAAATCAATAGAATACTGTGAAAAGGCTCTGATAGATATTGAAGATAAAGTTTTTCACCACAGCTGGTGATCCTGTTTTCAGACATAAATTAAACTGGAATCACTCATAGGCAGCAGCACAAACACATTCTGTACCTTGCGTTTCACCCCAGCCGGTGACGTAACACTCGGTTCCACTGGGGACGATGAAGTTCCTCTCTGGGAGACACACCGGCTGGACTTTGTCATTTAATAGAGCCGGACTGAAAACACAACCAATTTATATCCTCATTTCATTGAAAAGAGTTTGTGCTGGTCTGTTTGTCGTCATTTTGAATAAAGTGTGTGTCGGGATCATTTGTTTGTTATATTTTTGCTCACGTTATTTATTTTGGGATGAGATCAAATCTACAAATTAAAGCCAAACCATCGATCGCCCCCTGGTGGCTGCCTGCTTTATTGCTCATTAGCCCCACCTCCTCTATGTTCAGGTGGATTCTGTCATTTGAAGTTCTTCTCATGATGTCTCACTTCATGTACACTCTTTGTTTTCAACCGTCATGTAGCATTGTTCACGCGGCTAAAGCAACAATTGTTGGAGTATGTGTGAATGTGAACGATGGTCAGTTCTGTGTTTTCACCTCTGCAGTTTGAGCAGAGCGATGTCGGCTCCATTGGGCTCCAGCAACAGTTTCTCCAACGTCCTCTCCTGTTTGGACGGCTCGTTGGCTAGCTCACTGTGGATTCCCAAAATCACCAGGTACGCTCCAGGCCAGTGGTACCTGCGGTTCATAACACACACACACCAGTTAGGCAGTGATTGTTTTACTGCAGGATTTGGGCCTCGAACTGAGTCCCAGCCTCCCTACCTCTCCAGGCAGTGAGCAGCAGTGAGGACCCACTGAGGGTAAATCAGAGTTCCACCACAGAAATGAGATCCGGACCTGCCGGAGGGACAGAAACAATAGCGACATCACATTCTGTAAATGTAAAAAGTCTACAAACATAATTCAGTGTTGGTGTACTCACCTGGTCCTGAGGCTGATTTGCCACGGCCATGAGTGTGGATTAGATTTGCAGCCTCCGACAACACGACCAAGGCAACGCCTGGGTTTGGTCATCGGTGTCCCGCAGCTCTCAGCTGTTGATCAGCAACATTTCATTGCCATCATTCTAATTGTATCTCTGATCACACTGGACAAATCTGGATGGACAGACAGCTCAAGAGACTTCAAATTAGAGGGAGAGTTCACATACCACAGTCGGGGATCTGACATTGGTCCCACCTCTTGTTGCGGTCGGTGGTGTAGCACCACGGCCCGTTCACGTCCTTGTCTGGGTTTCTGCATCTCTGAGAGTGGACAGACAATGATCAGTGATCATGTCTGTGTCTAGCTGTCCACATTCATGTCACACTTACATTTCCTTCCAGGCCTTTGTCGGGGTGGGTGCTTGGGGTGAAGCTGTTGTGTTGGTGAGGACTCTGAGCGCTCCAGGCCTGGCAGGTCACACCGGATATGGTGATGGAGGTCAGCCCTCGGTATTCTTCTCCTTTTCCAACCTTACAATCTGACACAGCCACACAAACAGGACCGGCGAGTGAACGTACGATTTTCAAGGAATCTCTTACTCAACTCCGCCGGACATGTTGACCGACCTGGAGCTGGGGGGGCCTGGGTGACAGTGGAAGGGGGTTGGGTTCGAGTGGGTTTGGGCGCTTGTGAAGAACATTTTTCAATGTTGCAATATTCCCATCGGACACGAGGGTCCATGGTGTAACACCAGGGAGCTCGGTCTCCGTCTGGGTTCCTGCACAGATTCCTCTTGAGGTCACTGTGAAGAGAGAAACTCTGGAACATCAGCACTGTTTTGGCAAATTCCAATCATTTTGGTAAAAAAATGCTGAACAACAGAAGAAGAGATTGGAAAGTCGTTGGCAATTGGAAAGTCTCTGACAGACGTACGCTGAGGGAAAGGCCTGTGGAGTCTTTAGATGGCTGTGAGGAGTCATGGACCTCCAGACCTGACATTTCTTTCCACTGATGGTCTCTGATGTGACGCCACGGTAACTGGCCCCATTCCCCTCGTAACAGTCATCCCCCTCCTCAGGGGGGATCACAGGGTCGCCTGAGGGAGACGACAGTACAGGTTATATCGAGGTGTTTTTAGTTTCAACACGTATCATCACTATCTAAAACAGTAGCTTCATTCATTATATTTCAGACTATCAGGGATTTCTAAAACTTAAACTAAAAACTAACTAAAACTTTTCTAACTCCATTGATCCCTGGAGTCCGGTACCTGGAGCTGGTTCGTCTCCACACCTTGGCACCTGGCAGTATTGCCAGCGAGTCTCTGGGTCAGTGGTGTAACACCAGGGCATCCTCTCGTTGTTGGGGTTACGACAGTAGTTGCTTTCCAGGCCTCTGTTAAATAAAATCAGCCATCACCCGAGCGTCTTTGTCATTTACGGCGTTGTTGTGCCATTAGCGTAGCTAGCTCGTACTTGCAGGGATAGTTCCCTGGGGTGCGGCTGTGTTTGTGTGGCGTCTGGGCCGACCAGCTCTGGCAGGTTTTGCCAGTGACGGTCACGGCTACAGTGCCTCGGTAGGCTTCACCCTCACCGGTGGTACAGGTCAGCTCCGGGACGACGGTGGGAGGCTCGGAGGCTGAGGACAGAGAAGACGATGGCCCAGTTGTCAAGGTGTTTGAATAAATCAATATTTTAACTAGAACATTGTTGTTTTGAAATGGAAACAGAGGAAGGCTCACTGCAGCGGGGAATGGAGCAGAAGTCCCATTTCTTGGACGGACTGGTGGTGAAGCACCAGGGCTGGGGGTCTCCATCAGGGTTTCTGCAGTAATTCTCTTCAAGGTATTTTTCTAGGTGGCTGAGGAGAGAATGAGTGTGTGTGATGGATCTTGGTACATCCTGCTAATGGTTGATCTGTAAATTCAGGAGGAGGAGGCTGTGTGGTCGTACAGGCTGGGGCTGTATCCGTGGTTGTGAGGTACCTGGGAGTCCCAGCGTTGGCAAGTGAAGCCGTTTGCAGTGGTGGAGATTTTTCCTCTGTAGTTCTCACCACTGCAGTGAATACACTCCTCTGTGACACACACGCAGAATAATTCATGGATCCTGATGTTACAAATCAGGGGGGACTGTTTTGTAGTTGTTCCATCGCATTTTAATGTTCCAGACAGATGGAGCTCACCCGTGCAGCTGGGTATGTTGCAGTGCTCCCACCGGGTGTCGGGGTCGGTGGTGTAACACCAGGGCCCCCCCTTGTCCTGATCAGGGTTTCTGCAGAAGTTTGAGTCCAGGTCGGCCCGGGGGTGAGTCTCTGGTGTCATACTGCAAATGCACACGAGAAGAAGGTGGAGAATGATGGCGTGATGATGTGAAATAAATAGTAGCAGAACATGTGAATGCATACTTAGGCCTGTGTGGGAACTTGGCTTCCCATTTCTGGCAGGTCTTTCCTGTCTTTGTTGTGGACTTTGTTCCTCTGTAATCTGATCCCAGTCCATTTACACACTCCAGGAGGTATTCTGCTCAAAACACAGCCACACGATCTCTGATTAAAGTGAAGGAGCGTCTGTTGTAGACATTGATCTGCCAGTCAAACTCATCAGACTTTTCCCCATGTGATGCAACTCGCGTTGTGCTGTTCAAGCTGTGTTTGCAGACTCAGCCCAAACATGGCTGATCAAGCAATCCACTCTAAACATTAACCACAGCTAGATGAGGACGGAACATCTGGAGCATCTGGCACCTTGCCTTGTTTTTCAAATAAAGCTGCGCTGGCTCTCCGCAGGACTAGCTCTGTCTTGGAGTTCGCTGTTGCCGTCCAACACTCTTGATCCTTCTCAACGTACATGAAGGACCTGGGAGAGGAGCACAGTCAGAGAGGCTGAGGTTGGGCCCAGCGCAGCGCTTCGCTGTGAGATGTGCGGCGTGTGAACTTGCTTGCAGGTGAAGGTGGTTTCATGCTCACACTTGGCGGCACATCCGGCCACGGTGTTCACGGTGTACTGACGCTTGTTCAGCGACAGCACCCACGCCCCCTCGGTTTTGGTGTAGCCGTTCACCTCGCTCTCTGTGCCGCTCACTGAAAAAGAATGTTGCATATGATAAATAACTAGAAAATGGAAAATTTGAAGGGATTTACAGAGGTTTCTGGTTATAAAACAAGTGTTGTGATTTGATTCAATTAGCCAAGCGGCTAGTCTAACTAGTTTAACTAGCCTCTTGGCTGGAATTGTTTCAAAGTGGGGTTTGGGGTTTGAATTAGGAGAACCACTGGTACCCTAAATTATTTAAATTAGGTTCACATATAAAACAATAGATTCAAACTAAACTTCTGAATCTGCCAAACATCCAAAATCATATTTATTAAAGAAAACATTAACCCCTCTCATTCTGTTGTCGACGAGTGGGACGGAATCATTAGAATCAGATCGACTGGATTTGTGTCACCACTTTAATCTGAGTGGAGAACAAAGACCTGAAGCAGCTCACTGATTTCCTAGTAATCGCAGTTTAACGTCGACTCATGATTTGTAATGGTAGTTTCTCACCGGTGCAGGTCAGGGCTCCCAGGAGCAGAGCTGCTGTGTACAGGTCCATGGTGAGACCCCGAAACTAGCAGCACATAGTCGACTAACCCTCAGACGTACCTCCTGTTCTGTTATTGGGCTCCTCCGTGTGCACTGGAAGACAAATAGGACAGCTCATCCGTTAGTCAATCATTGTCCGGACAAGGACGGCGACGAATAAAAAGGTCAGAATCCTTGTCTCTGGGACACAAAGTGTTACAGTCTCACAGTGAGTCGTCCTCTGGGGGATTTAGAGATTGATTGTTGGGGTTAACAGTTGTTTTAATACTGTGCAACCTTCTGTGTATTCCTCTGGACCCCTCCGTCTTCATCATGACAAAATGTCCTGTATGGTGTTGAGAGGATAGGTGACGTTCAGTCTATCAACGATCGTGATGCCACAGAATTCCAGATGCCAATCGTTGTGTGATGGACCCTCAGACTTTAAAACTGTTCTGGATCAGATGAGATCAATATATTTAGTTAATCTTCAGCCAGAGGGGACACACGTCCTCGACAGCAACACTCGTCAGTGCAAACAGGTGATTTCAAAACAGCCCGGTTTAGACGGTTCAGTTCAGCTTAACTCTTTAAATTTCACTGGCTTTTCTTTCCATCGCCTGTGTTCGTGTGGACTGCGGTGTGCGTCCCTGCCCTGGACCCTCGTCTGTTCAGTCTTTGAACTCAGATTCAACTGCATGTGAAATGCAATAATCCAATTTTAATGCACCCTTCTGCTTAAATAACCCTTTTTTAAGCAATACATTTTACCTCTCGTCCCCTTGTCCCTTTTTCAAATAAGAGCAGACGGATGTTTTCAGAAATAATCCATCTTTTTTCCCCCTCAGTGAGTCTGCGGTGGATTTCCGGCTATAATAACCATGTCATTGTTTCACTGAGGGACTAAGTGTATTGGTTTTGCTCTGTGTTCTGGCAAGTTGAAGGTCAGGCTCCTCCGTAAAGTGGGACCGCAACAATACCTGACAGAGAGGAGGCGAGCGAGAGGTGTAGGCTATGTGCCGTCCAAGGTTTGCTGCTCAATCAATATCCCTCTGTCAGGCCTCAGTGAAGAGACGTCCCTTTCTCCCTAAAAAGAGAGAAAAGCTGCTTTGAGCAGCTGCATGGTTCAGGGTTTCATGTCGGCTGCTTTTCTTTGACCAAAATACACATTTCTCCTGTCGGTGACGATAGTCAGTCTCACAGCTGGACGCGCAGTAACGGCTTTGATGATCGTTTGTCCCCTTTTTAATTAGCTCGTCTTTCCTGTGATTTTCTGCTGCGGGTTCGATCCGGCCGACTGTGGCGCTTGGAACATTATGGATTGGAAGATTAACTGGTGGCCACTCACAGTCGCTGTGCTCTGAGCCTTAGAGTATTTAAGAGACGCAGAATGTAAAGTTTATGGAATTTGGTTCTCAGCAGAACATGCAGCTGAAAACGGAATCCAACCTTTATTCAGGAGAACTTTGAATCTAACGCAACAATCTGCTGATTAAGGCCAGTAAAGATCCTCTGACATCACAATAATGCTCGGCTGTGACTCAGTTAAAACTAAAAGAGCAGGAGGCTGTGACGAGATCCCTCTGCTGCACTGGAAATAAAAGCCTTATCATTATTTATTAACGATTATTACTTTCCTAAATCTGAATCTCTTCCCTTCCAGGAAACGCACCATGGTCATTTTGAGTGAGGGACCCAAGGAGCCTCAGGCAGAGCTGCTTCCTACCGTCGTCTCTTTGTGTGTTTTCAATTACAGCCCCATTGGACAGAAGGTCCCGGCAGATGGACACGGAGCGGCGGCGTATTAGAGGTGACTGTCATAAACCGTGCGAAAGAAAAAAAAAAGAGGAGGAAGAAAAAGCCATTGTTGCTTAAATTGGGTGCATTTTTCCTTTGATTAAAGCCTCGCTTAAGCGACTTGGCCTTGACTGGACCATTGTGCGGCACCGTGGTTCTGAAGGATGTGTGATTAAACGTACTCCTCTCAGGCCACACACAGCACAGGTATTTTGTGTTTTGTGCACTCGGGGATTTTACAGATGTTGCACATGGATGTGAAAATTGCAGGGAACTGCTTTTTTTTTTTTTTTTTTGTAACCGTGCACCTCCCACCTCCTACGTCTGGTCCACAGCTCCACGTCTTTGTCCGTCGGCTCGAGGATGTGCCTGATAACGCTAATGCAGCGGTGTGAGAGTGGCCCCTCTGGACTGAGAAGGAAAACGTTTGGGCAAGTTATATCTGTGAGTTTAGGAAGTTTAAACAGCCCCCCTCTCCTCCTCCCCCTCCTCCCTCTGTGGACACCTCCTCCTGTAGCTCGGCCATTTCTCCACAATTTAATTCTATTTATAAAAATATATAAACCAACAAATCAACAAATATTGATCCGATCCAATTAAATAATTTTAGACAAACACAAAGAAATCCTAAAGTTAAACATCTTTGTCTCAGTCAAGTCATTTTACTCTGGTTTTTTGTTTTAATTTATACATTTATTTGTTCATGTTATAATTTTATTAGATTGATGTGCTCTGCAGAGCAGCATGGACCAAGATCATTTGGAGCATTTCCAGCAGCGGCCTCTAGAGGTCGACAAACACGGGGAATTACTGCAGGGAGATAAAAAATAAATAATAACACAAGAACAAGGGAAACAATTAAAACTAACAAAATAAAATGAGCTTGACTCGGTTCACAGACTTTGACACTTCGGCTCCTCTCCTCCTCTCTTCTCCTCGTGGCTTCGTGTTGTTTCGGGAACAAAACATGATGAGGAAATACACACGGTGAGCTGCACAATATGAACACACACACACACACACACAACAGAGTCCAGTGTACTGAGCCCAGCTGTCTCCGTCCCTGCCATTACTGTAAGAGAATCCCCTTGGCCGGTGCTCTAACCCACTCCATCAATCTCAGTGTGTTTGACAGAAACTATGTCCACCTGTTCTCCCACACACACACACACACACAAACACACACACACACACATGCACACGCACACACTCAGAACCTGCAGCCAGTCCGGGCCTCAGGTCGGGACGGAGGGTTCAGACTCATGCGGTGAAAACAACTGTCAGAGTGTCTCAAAGTATAAAAGCATCAGCTGTGAAGTGTCACACGTTTATTTGTTTCATTACCAGTTCCGGGTGATGTGACTCTGCAGCACTGGTACTTCAGTACAAATTAGTTTTTACGAAATTAGGGCTGATACTTCTGATGTGTATTTACAGTTGAGGAAACGTTCCACTGCTGCAATAACTACGATTAAATGATAAAACAGTTAAATTCATGATGTTCCATTGAACTTTGTTTTCATTGTGTTTGAGTGTTAGAGTGCTGCTTTTACCACCACTACACACACACTGTTTTCAGCAGACAGGTGGAGTCAGGTTACTTTGACTCTCGGTTTGTTTTGTCACGGTAAAGAGGAGCCACAGAAAGTTTTTACAAACCCCGCCGCAGCTCTGAGTGTTTCCTTCTTTGCTGAATTAAGATGCGAAAACCAAAAACACAAGATGTAAGAGAGGAGATGTGATACAATAAGATAAGAAACAGATGCAATGAGACAAGGTGAGCTCTTGATATTTTAGCATTTTCACAGCTGCAGTTTATTCAAAGATTAACTTCTCTGCAGTCCAAGGGATTTGTGGGATTTGAGCCAATGATCCTCTGATCTTTAACCTCGAGGCGACAGCCGCCTCCTATCACTTAAAATCCCTTTTTTAAAACCCTGTCTTTTATTTCCTCCTCCTCCTTTCACTGTGGCCATAGATCACCTGTCCACCCCGATCTGCTCGTCTTCGCACCTCACCAATCACTCTTTATCCTCCTCCTCCTCTTCCTCTACCCGTTTGCTCCCCAGATCCATTAAGGACACACACACACACACACACACACACACCCTGAGGCCCAGCAGGGCTCGCTAATGCCCGTGAGACTTAGGCAGGAAGTGGGGTGGTGGTGGGGAGGGTGCAGGGGTTACGCAGCAGAGGGGGTTCAAGGTGGATCTCCTCTCAGGTTACCTGTCCAGGTAAGGCTGTGTTTGTTTAGTGTTACCTCCCAGTATTCTGGGTGTCCCTGTTCAAGGGTGTGTGTGTGTGTGTGTGAGAGCCAGGCTCTGTTGACATTTGAAAGAGCTGATACTTAATCCGACTATTGTGGAAAACTGTGCGGATCCCACACACCCACACGCAGCAGTGGACTCCACAGTCCGGCCTGCGCTATATTCTGGTCGTGGCAGCACCCGGCATCTGTCTTCTTAAAAATAAAATCACAGCAATTGATGGGATCCATCTCTGGGCCCGGATCAGACTCGTCAACGTGACGCTGGCAGAGGTTCAGGCCGAGCTTTCGCTGCCTCGCGGAGATCTGCAGACAGCTGAGCGGCGGCTTTTATGTCCGGACAAACTTAGACGTCGTGCTTCTCTGCGGTCTAACAGTTATTAAAGGGTTCATCAGAGTCTGAGGACCAGGCCCAGCGGACGGTTCTGTCCTCTCACAGTCGGGCGGGTCCTCAGCGTGAAGGGGGCTTGGTTTGTCAGATTTGATGTCTCCAAACGATAACGATTCTTATATTTTTCTTTTTGTCCTCAGATTCAAGAAAAGTCCCCCCAGGCCCAACAGAACCAGATCTCCACGTGTTCCTCTGCTGCCCGGAGGATTTTCATCGTCGTCTCAGGTCACTTTTTTCACCCAAGTCACTCAGACTTAAAAGTTTCGTCTGAACCAAAACATCAAGGGTGAAAGGTTCTATATGGACAGACGTTGATAATAAATAACACAGACACCTTTAGGAGACTTGGGGTGTGTTATATGAACAACTACATCCCTCAGTTATTTGTTTATTGAATGCAGAGGAATCGAAGAATCGTTCTCCCTGAGCGTCGCCCGAACGTCTCTGTGTTGGTAGAGAAGCTTCCTCTCGGTGTAAATGCTCCTCATCTCCATCTCTCCCTCGCCTCTCTCTCGGCGAACGCTGCAGAACAGAGCGCTTAGGATTCACTCCTCTTTGTTAAAGGGCTGTTCCGCCCCATCTCTCCTGTAAACAGCCGTCAAGGAGTGGAGGAACCCGATAGCCTCACTTAGCTGCGATCTGCTCCGCCTGCAGGCATCACAGACGGAGGGACGGAGGCAGACAGACGCGGGTGCTCGTCGTTCACCTTGAAAAGATGTTGAACAAATTTTGTTAAGATTTAAAAAATGAATGTGAGGCAGCTGAGTAGCTGCATCGAGTAGAGGAGATGAAGCGTCGAGTGGCTTGGCTAGGTTTTAGTCAGGATTTATAACCATCCACATTTTCAGAGCGATTCAAAACTCAAAATTCGTCCTTCGCTTTTTCAAAGTAGCATAAAGATATCGGCAGAGAAAGGAAAGTTGAGTGACGGAACAGACCAAAACTTTTTTTCAGTCATCAAGAGATGCTTACTTTTGGTTTTCATGAGTGTCGGTGACACCAGATTAATTTCATGGGATTCCTGTAAAATCACTTTTACACCGTTTAGTTTGATTAATTAAAAAAGTCTTACCTCCAAACATAAAATCCCTTCAGAGGATTCTGGCATCGCTGTAATTTGACGTTTGTTGTCTCTGGGCCTCGGGACACGGACGACCACGGACGCGTCTGAACTCGTCCTCAACGCGGAGCTGCGGAGACGAGTTTGGTGAAAACACGTCTGAGGAGGGAGGAGAAGCTGACGCATGTGGTAAATGTGGCGTAAAAAACCAAAACAACGAGCTGAAAGAAGCTAAAACACGTATTCATGTCAAAGACAAAGACAAGAACTCTTTAATCTGACAACGTCTCCTGACGCCATGTTTGAATTCTGGGAACAGAAAGCAAGAAGACATTTGACCCCAAAGTCTAAACCAAGACATGAGACGATGCGTTCTAATAATACTTAGGTTTGAACAGATCAAAATGTACAGACAGTTTCTTAACTGAATGATATACATCAACCCCTCCCCCCCGCGTTTTCAAGAGCAGCTCTCGTCCTTAACCTGTGTCCCTCCGCGTTTCACACAATCAGCGCAACTGAATTAGCTCTCGAGCAGCTTTTAATTTTCCTCCCTCCTCTTTCAAAATAAAAAGCAGGGGAATCTCTCCACCCTCCTTTTGTCTGTCGTCGCTGCCGTCAGGAGCTGATTTTAATCTACAGCTGTCTCGCTCTCAGCTGAAACAAATTCGCACGTGTCACGCAGCCTCTGAGAAACGGAACATGTGGCAGAAATTGACAAGTCTTTTGTTGCCCTCCCCGGGCAGCGTCCATCTTTGTATCTTGTGAGAGGAGGAGGAGGATGTTATGGGAACAGGTTCACGGTGTTTCAGGGTCCAGTCAGGCGACGAGGTGAAGCTCGTGTTTGTTTTCACATTTGAATCTTCAAGTGTTTAGTCTGAGATTTAAATATTTAGTGAAGCCCCTCTGTCGTGGTGACGGGTAAAGAAATTGAAGGCCTGAAGGATTTCAGCTTTTTATTTTAGAAGCCTGGAGGTTTTCTCACATGACTCACAGCTAAAGGCCCCTCAGGAGTTATTTATATTAACATTTAGGGAAGTATGAAGCCCCAGTTTTATTTCCCTCCTTTATGGGTTTGATAAAGACGTCTCAGGAATCACTGCTCCACCGTTTGTAAACCGTTCACCGGAAATCCTCCAGCACCTCGAGCCTGAGCCCTTCATTATCTTTGCTGACAAACTGAGAAGAAAACTGTTATTTGACAGAATAGACAAGAATTCATTTTGAGTAAAAAACATGTTCACTGCCTCAATAGAATGTCGACACGCTTGCTATCTGTGTTTTCTTGTTATTTTAATAGTTATTTACAACAAAGTGTAGTGTTAATCTGATAAATATCAGGCCTCTGGATCATTTCTCTGTCAACGACCTCCTGGGAATCATCCGTTCATTTGAATTTACCTTTCTCCATCTAACAAATGGACAAATGATCAAACCTGAGCGTGTCGTGGCAGCGCAGCATCCAGACAGAGCTTTATTCACTCAGCAGTAAACCTGAGCCGAAACCTTCTGTCGTTTCATAGATTCACATTTCACCTTTTTTTTTTTTGATCCGTCGCTCGCAGAACAAAAGAAAGTCAGAGCGGCCGAGAACAGAGCCGAGGCGCCGCTGACCCGACGGCGCTCTCACTGTGCCGCTACGGGCCGTACAGCAAAAATACACGAAGGAACTTTACACTGGACAGAAACAATACTTCAGTCCATATACTCAAATATACACAGAGAACACTGCTGCATGCTGGGATGGCAGATTTACAGAACATACCTGAAGGACACAAAGAGATGGCTCACACACACACACACACACTTAGTGAAGGTTTTACTACACTCATAGGGACCGTCTTATTATTATGTGCCAGGGAATTTAAATGTGGATCTGGAGATGAACATCAGAACTTCTAGTATTAGATGATCAAGCGTTTTTTTAATTCATTCAATTGAATTTAAAAAAAAGATGATGTTAAAATAATTTTACTATCCCTCTTCTGTGAAATTGAAAGTGGTTTTTCAGAAGCAGAGGTGTGGCGGAGCGATGCTTCAGGAATGTGACACATAGAAACCAGCGGAGCCTCATTCTGTGTGTGAGGAACAAATCTGAATCCAAATATAAAGTATAAAAACAATAACACAATAACGCTTCATTTATGAACTCAACAATCTGGTCCTTGTAAGAATAGAAATAGACACACATGAACAAATGACTGTTTGACTGGTGTGTGTGTGTGTGTGTGTCCTCTGCTCCCTTCACTTATATCACACCAGTTGTCCCAGTGGAGCAGGAGCCACCTCGCACTAAATGTTCCCTTTATTAAGTTCATCGTCCTGTGTATGTGTGTGTGTGTGTGTGCGTGCGTGTGTGTGTGCGTGTGTGTGTGCGTGTTGAGGAGCAGTTGTCGTTGACAGCTGCAGGGGAGCAGGCGAGAAAGAGTCAAGTGGCTTCAAATAGCCAGAGGGACCCCTCCCCCCCTCCCCTCTCTCTCTCTCTCTCTCTCTCTCAATTTTTGTTTTATTTGTTGACACATTTTTTTAAATATCAGCCTTCACCGTGACATGTGTCTCATGAGTGTCCAGAACAAAGAGGGTCACACTGCCCAGTCCGATGCATGTGGTGGTTGTGGTCATTGAACACGTGGTGCCCGGTGAGTGCCGTGCTGCTCAGGACGTGTTGGGTTGTTTGTTGTTCCGCAGGAGACAGCAAAAAAGTTCTGGGCAGATTCTCATGAAACTTGGACCAAAGAGGAACTCGTTGGGCCTTGGCGGAGCTGTGCGCTCTACTGAGGGAGTCTCTATTGTTTTTGTTTTAAAGCAGCTGTCAGCTCCATTTGTGCGTTGCATTGTGGGGGAAACCGTTTGTACTGGGACTCTGTTCACGACTCGCACGGACCCGACAGCTGAATTAGCCCGAAACGCTTCTTAATGCCGCCTGACGTTATTTGAAAACCCGCTTGACTCGCGAGCGAACGATGAGGGGATATTTGGGTTGACGTGGAACCAAAACTCTGTGTAAACCTTCGCCGTCTGCGCGGCCTCCTCAACGCCAACGTGGCCTTTCCCTGCAGCCATAACACACTCCCAGTGTCTGCAACCCAGTTGCCCCAGTGAGGCAAATCCTGCCAAGTCCTCCGAGCGTCCGTCTTTAGACTTTGACAACACGTGTCTCTGTCCGTCTGTCCTGGGACTTTAGGAATGTTGTCTCTGCAGGAACACAAAGAGCCTCGTCTTTGTCCACGTCCGTCAAAAGCTCCGGGTCGGTCACTCCTCTTCTGTTTTTTTATATCCACACTGTCGGCGTTCAGCTCAGCAGGGCTGCGCTGCTGCCGCCGCCGCCGCCGCGCAGTCCGCCATAACACAGAGCTGCAAGCAGACCAGAAGCCGTTACAGCGTTAAACGTGCCGTCACTTTCTCTCGTCAGTCATCAGCAGAGCAAGAGGAGGAGAGCAGGAGTGGAGGGAAGGAGGAGTGTGGGAGCGCAGGGGGGGAGAGCGAAGGGGAGGCAGGGAATCAGCAGTCGTTAAAACCAATACAAGTCCTTGCTCTTATCCTGCCCCTGAAGACCTGAGAGAAAAGGAAAGAAAGGAGGAAGAGAGGAGGAGGAGGAAGAGGCAAGAATAGGAAGATTAGCGAGAGGAGCACTAACGGTGATAAAAGCAGCAGGAAACGCTGGAGGCGGCGGAGATGAAGCCGGAGAGAAAGGAGAGGTGACAGCCGGAGTTAAGGTGTTGATTGACAGGCAGGTTGTTGGTTCAAAGCACTTGTGATGGATCTTTTATTCAGTTCTGCCGCGTCAGTGCTGAAAGTGAGGCCGTCGGAAAAAAAGCTCAACTGAATCTGAAGCGTTCAGTTTTCACTCCAGTAAAATTAATACAATTAATTAATACGTGATGGAGCTTTGAGAGCACTGAATACTTTTTGTTTTATTAGAGAGAGTCACTGCGGATGGTAAAAACTTTATGGACAGTAGCGAGGGAGCTAACACAGATAGAGATAAAGAAATAAGTGTTCCAACAGCCATTTCAAATAAATCAGCACAAATCAAAGAGACGATACCTGTGTCCATGTTGAGTCCAATTTCCGCCCCGGCTCCGGTGAAGGCACCGCTCCAGCTCGACCCCGTCCCCGACTCGCCCTTGCCCCCGAGGTCACAGGGCGAGGAGCTGGGCCCTGACACCGAGCTGCCGGGCGTCAGCCGGTGGTGGGGCCTCATCGACGGCATCAGCAGCGAGCCGTAGCGCGGGTCAAACGCCGTGCCGTACACCTCGTGAACGCCCGGGCGTGGGTACGCCGAGCCCTGGGTGCCTATAGTGCCGCCTAGCGAGTAGGGGTGGTGGTGGTGGTGGTGGTGATGGTGGTGGTGCGACGGGTGCCAGGCTTCAGGGCTGGGCTGGTGGAGGTGGCTGTGCAGGGAAGCGGGGGAGTACGGGTCCCCGGGGAAAGCAAGCTCTGTGTGGGGAGTGGAGAGCGCGCTGCCCAGCGTGGACGAGACGGACGGCTGGTGCGAGCTGTTCCAGAAAGACGGGGGGAAACTTCGCTGGCTCATCGGGAACGAATCTGACCAAACACGAAGCACGAGGTGAGTTAGTTCACTCAATGGTAACTGGTCATTAGGAATACTTCAAGTAGTTTTGAAGAGCACGATCAACAAGTTAAAGGATTATTCTTAACTTCAGGAACATCTCAGTCCTATTTTAAGATCGTTAAAAATGTTTTATTTGAAGAAGAACTGATTCAAATGAACCTGCAAACATTCTGATTCTTGGTCAGACGTTAAGTCATTTTATTAAAGCGAAACAACAAATTCAGAATTTTAAATACAAAGATGCAAAACACCAAAATAATCTACTGCTGACCTGAGGTGTTCAATTTACTGGGAACCGTACTTTTAAAATATTCCTGCTTCAACTGATTCATCATATTTTTGTGTGTTTTTGGAAATCCACTCAGAATTTTTTTTGTGACTCCACAGGACAAAAATCAAGGTCACTGGGAAAACTGAATGACTCAAATTGCATTTCTTCTCTTTTCGGCTCCTAAAAAAAAAAATTGCAGAGCTGCATCATGAATAGAAATGTTTCCACCAATTTAATCACGCCCTTTAATTCATTTATCACTGATCAGAAGTATAGTTTTGTCTTTTTGTTTCTGAGCACTCGCTCAGACATTTCCTGGATTCACTTCAAATGATCAGCGAAACATCATCAAACCACCAGATTCTAATTCAACAGATCTCTTGCGTGAAAGGCTTTTAACCCCGATGTCTCTGTGGGACATTATTTATTAAACCCACAGGTAAAAAAAAAATCTGAAAAAAAGTTTCTCGGAAATGATGTTTAACAACATTAATGCCACAAACGTCAGAAATAAAAGCATGGAAGGAAATGATGTGTTTCCCCAGAGGTTCCACACACGCACACACACACACCTCTTACGGTCTTGTGGCTGCTTGAGGCAGGGTAAGCCGTCGTCTGGCTCAGCGCTCGGCTGAAGTGCTCGTCCACCACGGCGCTAATGTCGCCCTGGAAGTACGTGAAGAGGACGCAGCGGGAGCTCAGGTACTCGGCTCCCGGCGGCAGCTCCTTGTCCTCCTCCTTGATCGCCGGGGGCCCCAGGGGGCCCAGCCGGCTGCTGCAGTCCTGGGGGTCTTGCATTTTGGAATACAAGGCCAGCTTCTGAGGGTGAGGGGAGTGGGGGCGGGGTGCACACAGATTTATAATGTTTCATAGTGTTCACGTAACTGCAGAGACTGAATCCAACCTTTAGACGAATTTCACATTTTTATATTTGACATTTGACCTTTGACATTTAACACGGGTCCTGAACACAGGAAACACACCATGAACACAAACGTGTGTCTTTATTTGAATTTACATAACTGCCTTTGCTCTAAATGTAATGTGATATTGATGAGCCCTAAATTAAATCACATAAGACCAGCTCCAACTCTTTAGGACGTTGAGACTTTAAAAGAAACAATACAAGGATCGAAAAAAAATGTAAGAACTGAAACTCCGTAACAGTGTAGGTGCAGGTCGCAGTGTGGCGGTGCAGCAGCCGTGCAGCAGCCGTGCACTGGGGCGGATCCTCGGGGCCGTTCAGGTGACAGAAGTCAGATGTGGCACTATGTGAAAAATGCCTGGATGTTGACTGAGAGGCTTTAACAGAGAGAAAAAGCTCTTTAACGGGTCGGAGGAGGCCTCTCTCTCACACACTCACATTACTGTGTGGGAAATCAAAAGGTCTTAATATTTGGCAGCTACTGAGACTTTTTTTTTTTTTTTAAATTTCAATTAAAAACTGGACATTTGTTTCAACATTGTAATTTAAAATTCAGCTTTTGTAGGATTACAATTTGTTGTTTGATTAATAATTTAGACAGTGTGTAACAGTTACAGTGTAAATCTGGTTTTACACAAACTTTACAAAAATCAAAATTTAAAACATGTATTATTTCCTTCTCTGAAATTAAGACAAACAAACAAACTGTTCTCTGTCCTCTGACCTGAGATCAGGTTATGATCCACAACACACCAAAATAAACTTCATGTTCGCGTAAATCTTTACGCACAGGGGAGCTTCCTCTCTGCGCACACCAACACTCTGTGAATTGCAATGTGTAAGGTCTTAAATGTTTAACAACTTTATATTACTCTGTATTTTGTGGTAAAGTTGTTTTAAATGAAAAACCATAGCGGGCTATATGGACAATAACAGCTGCGTGGAGATTACGCACGGATTCAGAGTTTAGATTTTTCCAAACTGACCCGGAGTGTGTGCCAGCCTGAGTCCGCGGGCTGGTGTCGGAGAGCCTGAGCCCTACCTGGTGGTGATAGGGGCTGTAGGAGCTGAAGTACGGCTGGGGACCAAACACTTGGTACATCACATCCAGGCAGCTCATGGCGAAGAGGTCACGGAGCAGAACCAAGCTTCATCGAGAGAGCGGGTCAGTTGGGACAGTTCGATAGGAAGCGCTAATCCCGGCAGTGGAGAGAACACACTCTCTCTCTCTCTCTCTCTCTCACACACACACACACACACACACTCACTCACTCATTCACACACACGCGCGCCTGGAGAGTCTCTGTGCTGTGTCGCTCTGCGCTCTTTGCGCACTGGACTGAAGCCGCGAGCTACGGAGGGATCCCCTGCAGCCTCCCCCTCCTCCTCCTGTCACTGCCACACCAGCCCGACACCTCCATCCAATCACAGGCCGAGCTCCACCTCTGCGTTAATGGACTCATTCAATTGACTGCACACATGTGAATGTCTTGTTCTTAATTAAAAGACCCACAGACTCCCTCGTCTCTGTGAACTGTCATCCACATACAGAATTAATTCAGTCAGATTCAGGTTTTTACCAATGAGCTTTATTTATTGCTGCATTGCCTACTTCATGTTATTTTGTTCTTCTTCTTCTTCTGTTTACTTTTTAGGTTAGGTTAATAATAAGGTTTATTTATTTAATTCGTTAAAATAATTTCACTGACAGTTTCAGGCCTGAATCAATAATGTTCTCTCTCTCCTTCTTCTTTCCAGATCCTCCCATCTCGTCCTCCAGGCAGCACTGGGAGAACTGGTTCTGAGATGACAGGTAATTCCATTATTACCACATACCACATCACCCTGTGGTATGTTTGTTTGCAGGATTTTAAAACTACTGAACTGATATTCTTTAATTTTCTGTTGTTGTTTTTTTAAACAAAAATAGATCATTGAGAAGATCAAATATTTATTTTTTATTAGATATTGTAAGAACTAAAAACAATCATGTGCAGTATCGTTTCAGTTTTTTAGTGTATTACTGCGACTTCAGTCTGAAGCTGAATGTGTGAACAGAGGAATCAGAGCGACGGTGACTCTGGAATCTTCTCGTGCTGTTCACTAACAAACTCGTGAGGAAATGCGTGTCATCATTAAAATGTGATATAGGTCGTTAAAGTGATGGGTTCATGTTAGGAATACGCTCCGAGTTCATAAAGATCTGTGAGTCTGAGGTTTAATTTAAATGCATCAAAGGTTCATGTAAACATCTCGGCTGAATAAATTAGCGCAGTTCACCAGGAACCTCGTTTTAATTTCTCTCGCCCGGGGCTGTGATGAAACTCGCTCCTCTACTGTAGCTTGCTAATTGTTGGGCAAATTGACCCCTGACCTCTCGTAACAGCACCAGACTGGGAGAAAACTATTTGACCTCTGACCCAGCCCAGAATTTGGGAGGCCACCGAGGGATTGTGGGAATTCACGGCATCACATTCCACTCACTGGTCCGTTTCATTTGTTTACTCGTTTAATTAGTGGCGTTACATTCTGGAGGTCTGAACTCAGCCACGTCGTCAGTACTGACAGATGCAAGTGCTGCATCACCAGGTATTCTCCATCCCTGTCAGTACTAAGGTGTACTTAGATTTTATACCAATAATATTTGTTAGTTTATAAACTCTATATTTCGATCCACGTCCCATCTGCTAACATGGAGGAGGACAGGTTCATAACCTGCCCTGTAAATCAAGTGAAACTAAATCGAATAACTTCCAGTCCAATTGCACAAGTGGCTCCTCCAGGCTGCCAGTCGAACGTGACAAATACTTTGACCAATTTTTTTTTTTTTGGGGGGATCTCCATAGTTTTTTCTTTACTTGTGTACATTATTATAATCGGATGTTTCCCTTCACTCTAACAAAGTGTCAGTCACTCCTCTGTCCTTAGGGCGACCCCCCCCCCACCCCCACCTCACCCAGAACACCTGTTCCCGCCACAAGTGGCACAGAGACGCTATTAAAACCCCAAATATCTGCCATTGTGGTGCAGCTCAGCTCATCTCACCGGCTCCATTCAGCCATCGGCCCCTGAATAGGAACCACCCAACCCTCCAAGGTTCAACGAGGAATTTTCAATCAGGAATGTTCGGCATCCTCTTGGGCCGTCACTCACAGGTTTGACGGACTCCTTAGAAGGTTACGGGAGGAATCAGGTGTTCGATGCTCCTCGGATGAAATTGTTTGCCAACGCCACCATGAAAAAACTCGAGAGAGGGAGGTGAGAGCTGCGGAGGGAAGGACGGTCCGTCGGGTCGTTCACGTCTGACCGCTGAGCAGCTCCACCGCCATGACCCGCAGACATCAACGCTCTGGGGAGGAGCTTGTGTTTTCACCCCTGACCACGACACGGGTCATCACAGCACTCGGATATCTCCGATAGTGCGTCGTCCTATGAGTTATAGGATTCCAGGGACATTCACAGATGTTCTATTGAAACATTCCCAACAGCCTCCTGACTCTTCTTCCCTTCAGATGACAGAGAAGGTCAGTGTGATCACAGCCGACCTGAAGATGGAGGGAAACTAGTTTTAATTAATGGGAGCAGGTCGGGGGAAACCAAAAAGACAGACGACAGACAAATCCAAATGGACGAGCAGATGAAAACACAAACGTTCTCGTTTTCTGATTCAGAATTAAAATACACACACACACACACACAAAGACACACTTGTGGTTGATCCTTGTATTTTTCACAGGGTGCAATTTTAATTTTTTCTCTCCACCAGGAAAGAGGAGCTGCGCTGAATTGGTTTGAATTTTTTGTTCTGGGTGTTATAATTAAAATATTTCATTGTTCCCAATGTTCCACCGTGACTTTGACCTTGACCCCGGGTTCTGTCCCACAAAGAGTTTCCTCGTCTAACAAACCAGTCTACCAAATAGATGAAACTGGATTCTGTTGCATATTATCCAAATTACATTTTTTAGAAAATAACAACAAGTCCAAAATCATTTTAAACAACTTGTTGAAGATGTAAAGCGTATATTTAGGTAATGTTTGGAAGATTTCCAGAATAATTAGCTGAAAAATAAATCATATTATGAAACCGCTGTGGTCATATTAAAGTCATATTACATCTACATATATTATGAGCACAAGTTTATGATTATTGTAAAAATTTAATGTAAAAATAAAGAAAAAATGCATTATTTATGTATTCATATATTTCCAATAATCCAGTAATTTCAAACATTACATTCTAATTGAAACTGTTTATTTTATTTCTGCTATAAATAAATATATATAAGTAAGTAAATATATCACGTTGACTGTACAGACTGTACATAGTGTAAACATGAGGGCTGCGCAGGTGTGTGTGTGTGTGTGTGTGTGTGAGAGAGAGAGTTAGAGTGCAGCCTTTTCATCCTTCAACACTTACTTTACCTTCATGGTGGAGGAGTGTGCTGGTTTTGTTCCGCTGATCACTGAGGGAGACCTGACCGTGACCCTCCATTTAATGCTGCTACTCACACACACTACTCCACCAGTGTCCCCACCAAGGACACTGGTGGAGTAGTGTGTGTGTGTGTGTGTGTCTAATGCCTGTTTCCTGTGTGCGTTATAGACATATAATATTTTAAAAATCAATATAGCAACAATTATTGTATTGTGTAAAGATATGGTGGCTAACATGTGCTCTGGAGCAGAGGATGGTGTGTGTGTGTGTGTGTGTGTGTTGTTCTGAGCTCGTCTTTGTTTTGCCTGGTCCGGTGAGTCCCTCCCTTAAAAGCCATTGGCCCGTGTGTATCTCGAGGCTCCAGCTTCGTCAGCAGGGATTTTAAAACAAGGACGTTTCCTGAACCAAGCTTCTTTGTCTTTGTTCTCTATTTTAAACATTTGATCCGGCTCATTTTTTTCAAACGTGAAAAAATCACAGCTCTGTCTTTCAGCTCAGCTCCTGTGGAGTAGAACCCGAGGCAACAAGAGATCCACCATGCCACCAACTGTCTTGGAGAACCACGCTGGAAGATAACAGCTGCAGGTACATGACGACAACGAGTACATGAGCAGAAATGTGAAGAAAAGGAGCATAAAAAAGACACTGACAAGAGCAAAGTAGAGAACAAAAAAAGCAGGAATGTGAGCAAAGAAGAACAGAACCAGGTCCAAGAAATAAAGGAGAGGAAGACCGCGAGCAGATAATGGGCCGAGGAAAATCAAAATCAATGAACTTAGAGGGAGGAAGATGAGGAAGAGCAGGACAACAGACGGACAAAAGAACAGAACACAGAGAAACGAGTACATTCAGAAAAAAGAGGAGAGGAAGAACATGAGGATGAATAATGACATTTCCATGATATAAAATATGTATTTATAAAGAAATCAAATCATATCCGTTAAACTCCTTCAAACAAACGAGTGTGAAAGTTCCCCTCGTTTTCCCTTTTCCTTTCTCACTTCTGGTATGTCATGTCAGAAAATGTCATTTCACTCCATTTCAAAGAAAAGTCAGCGCACAAAGATCCCAAACCCACTTTAATCAAGTCCTGCCGACGGCCACATTGAAAAGAAAAATTAAATGTGACTCTGATTAAAATGTCTGAAACAAACAAACAAAAAAAAAACATTTACAAAGCGGCACAAAGCGAGCTCCTCTGACGGGGAGCGGACAAAAGACGGACAGAACCGAGGGGTAACATCGCTTTCACCTTTTCACAAATTACAAGCGTTTAATTTTGAATTCATTAAAATGTATTATTTCACCGGGTATAGCAAGGGCAGTGTTTCTCAAAGAGTGCCTGAACATCCATTTATTTCCGTATTCACTGTGGCAGTTTTGATAGAATAACTTCTGTGAGGACCTTCCAGCAGAAAACCTTGAGGGTTCAGGGACACCTTTTTTGGCGGGATCAGACCTTTGTTTGTGGCGAGGATAGAAATCCACTGGCTGAATATATATTTAAGTCAAACGCAGAGGAGGATTTTAACATCCCGAGGAGGCTGGAGGGAAAACTCAAAACACATCAAGCTTTTGATTTAAATGTGAAATAATATAGAATAACAAAAAATGTGTGTGATTCATCCGCCTGATTCTACAGTTTAATGACAAAATGCTTGTTATTAAAGTCAGCTCCGGTGTCCGTCTATGGTGCAGAGAACTCTGTGCTCATCCTACCTGGTGCATCTGCCTCGAAGAGTTTAGAATTCACGTTTCTCATAAAAAAGAAACTGAATTTCTTTTGTTCTTGTTTTGAATGATTTACGTTCACAACCTTTCAAAGTAAAAGAGCTGTAGTCGGGCTCAAGTTGAGTATTACGGCAACAAATCAAACTCTCCGGAGAAAGCGGAGACCCCGTTGCGTGACATCACCCAGAGTCCAGAGAGTAAACTCCTGCGTGCGGTCGGCGAGTTGTTAAACGGGGGTGAAATAGTTTACGAGTGATAAAAAGTTACTGACAATCTTGAAAACAGAATGAGCGGCTGTCCTTGGTCTGGTCTCGGCTCCCGCCTCTTTAAGACCTCCAGTGTGTGAAGCCATTAGCAGCGGTAACACAGACAGACATACCTGAGAGGATCATGACTGAAGTCATGTCTTTCATTCTCTGCCTAATTCCTCCGCCCTTTGTTTCTCCTTGCCTTTTAACATTCACTTTTCACGCCTCTGTCGCCCGCTCGCGCTCTCCTCTTTATGTTGTCGCCGCTTCGCCCGCCGCTAATGCTCAACAAAACTTTTAAAAAACTTACAGAGGAAAAACAGCTTTTGTGTGTGAATGCCTTCATAGAAACCATTGCGGGCCATAAAAAGAGCTCCCTGACACAAGGCTGTGAGGACGTGCACATGAAAAGACGGGAGTTTTAGATAATTGCACACGGCGGCGTTGCATGAAAGGCCGATGGAGGTATATGCGATACAGCCTTTAACTACTAATGGGGAAAGAACTGTATTCACTAATGAATACATCCATATCAACACAAAAGGATGCGTGTAAGAAGAGTTAGTGGAGGATTGTGTTGCTCTGCTTTAACTTGATCCCTGTCACCCTGTTAGGAAACGATACACTCCAGCGCACGATAAAAATCATAGAAATCTGAGTTAGCCTCGCAATAAATCAGAGCGAGAGTAAAATCCTGAGCCCGGCAGACATAAAAGAATCACAGATATTCAAAGATCACGTTCCTTTAAAAGACTCAAAATGTGTTTGAAATATAAACTCCACGTCTGATCTGTAGCGTTTCAGTTAATGATATGCGATAAAACAAAAGTTTGACTCGGAGCGTCGCTAAAAAAAGCGATGCTCTACTGTGGTAATCCGCTTCCCTCAGCTGGAATAAAAATGTAAAGATTCAACAGCCTTTAAATCTGCTGCTCGTCTCTCAACAAACACGATTATGAATCAAATTAAAAACAGCGTGACGGTGAGAGCAAGACATGTTCCACCGCGGAACACTCGCCTGACGTCGATGAACTGAATCGCGGCCGAGGACGAACTCGACCTTGTCAGAAGAAGAAAGGACGAGACTTGAGGCTTCGCCACATTAAATGTTGTGTTTATTGGTGAAAGGGTTGAATGGAGTCGTTCACTTCAAACACTCACCGTCCGCTGCTAATTATCTGTGAACATTTTTCCACCTGAAAAGACGCGGCGCCGCGGCGTGTGGCCGTGACGCTCGGCGTTTTCACTGCAGCACTTCATTTATTATTAACTCATTTATTAACTCACTGTTTTATAGAGGGCTGACTAAAATGTAGTATTTGACATTAATTTGTTAGATCCAAACGCTGTCTGGTGTCCCTGTGGCTCTGGACGACTTTAAGCCTCAGAAATAAAAAAAATAAAAAAAAAAAATGTAAAAACCGATCAATATAAGATAATAACCATCGTCCTAATAAAACCTGTATGTGACAGTGAAGTTGTTGTTCATCGTGACCTTGTGATGATGCAGAAAGCTTCTTCTTCTTCTTGCTTTTTAAACTTTGAATTATAATTCACTGTCAATAAAAATGATGAAATGAGGAAATGTCTTTTTCTCAATTTCTGGCAAACTGTCACTCGTCCATTCACCTTTCACCGAAAGAATCGTTTTCTCCTCACGCTGAGGCTCCTCTCCCATCTTGCCTGCTCGCTCCCTCGCTCCCTCGCCTCCTCACCGGGCCCCCGGGTGCCGCTGCTCCCGTTCTCGGCGCTGACAGGCCCAGCTGTCTCCTCGCTTTTGCCCTTGACTGTCGCTCATTAATTTCAACCAAAGGGCCCCTGAGCGACAGCGTTGCCTCATAGTGACCATACTTGGAGGAGAGGGGCTCAGCGACACACACACACACACACACACACACAAAGATTTTCTGTTCTGGTAAATTAACACCAAGGAGGCAGAAATATAAAAGCAACATGCTGTTTTGTTTTTTTTTGTTTTTTACGAGAGTTTCGCACGATGAAGCAACGCATCCACTAGAGGGCAGTGCAGAGTGATTCGCTTTCATTAACACACTCTCCGCCCCCTAGTGTTCAACACAGAGAAATGCATTTCTTTCAAGAAAGGTGAAGGTGACTTTTTGCCGCTCGAATTTTGTCACTCGTGTACAACAGTTCTCTTGCTACACTAAAGCCCGCCCCCGATGGTTTCTGGTGGTATTGCTCGTTTCTTCCACTTTGTGGTATTGTAAACTTTTTGAAGACAAATATAGACAAAACCATCACATAGTACACGTTCAACCACAAATGAGTCTTAATGCTGTCATTCAAACAAAATATAAATGTGCAGGAAGAGCTACTGCAAGTTTACCTGCTGTAAGTAATGTATTATAGTACTGTACACGATGTAGACTAATGGTCAGGGTGGTGTGTGTGTGTGTGTAGGCCCGGCCACGGTCCTCTCAGAGTTATGTAAATTAGATCTGTTAATGAATGTTTTCTCTCATCACATACGAGGGCAGAGTAACTATGCCGTCAATGCCCACTTTGCGTTTGCCACCCGGCGGTGCCAAGCATTCCGTCCAAATGAAAATACACATGGGCCGAACCACGCCTGGCATCCGCTCTTAACAAGCTGCGGGAGCGCTGCCAGGCACGGCTGCAATGCTGCAGGGAATCCTGAGAATCTCCCGGCTCCGAGCGCAGGGAGAGAGCGAGCCGTGCAGCTTCAGTGTTTCCACACTGATCGCCAGGTTCGACCCGAAGCTCCAGCCGACGGCAATCGGCGTAAATTGTCACAAAAATCCGATGATTTACTACATTTCCTTTTTTCTCCAGCATTCTTCATAAACATCAGAAGACACTTGTGAGGCTGAAAAATTAAAGGAATATTTCAATAATGAGTTCATAATGAGGCAGATTGTCAGAAGTACTTCAGAATTTCTCACAGGGAAAAGTACTTTTCATTCTAGACATTTTAAGAATGATGCTCGTTCATATAAAATATGCATCATAACTCCTGTGATTCTTATTTCATCAATCCCTCTTCGGATTTTTTCTTTTAATCAAAACTATTACTACTACAGTTTGAATTACTCTTCAGTTTTTTTTTGTTCCACATCGTATTATGCTCTTCAAATATAAGAATAAATTACAGGAAGTAATGAAAACGCAGTGGAAGCAACAGATGATATGCAAACCCAACTTTGAGTCAGTTTGACCACAGCAAATTCAGTTTTAAATAATCCAAAGACAGCCGGAGTTGTTATTTGTTTTGATTAATTTTCTTTTAATTTGATCAGAATAGTAATCTATGTCTAAGTGTTTGTGATAAATGTTTGAGCACCAACTTGTTGATTCAGATTCTTTCCCAGCATGCATCTGTTTATATATTATTAAACCTCCAGATGGAGAGACTGGTTGTTGTGTCATTAGCTGTGAGTCTGCTGGAGTTGTAATGTCCACAGAGCTGACATGACACCAGCTTAACGTTGACTTAGCAGCGGCGGGTGTAAACTGTCCGCCGCAGAATGTGGACGAGCAGGAGACGCCTGGACGTTTAGCTCAGAGACCCAAGCAGCGGCTCCCGTCTGAGGTTACCGGTGTTAAAACTGTGCCACATTTGTCGGATTGCGTCCTGCGTGACACAAATTCCTGACACAAATCCTCCAATGGTGTCTCAATAAATACAGCGAGCGGCGCGGCACGGCGGCTAAATGAGGAATTCTGGTCTTGTAGCGAGCGGAGGAATTCACGGCTTGTCACAGTTGATTTCTGTGTGAGAATATGAGATGCTGAATCCTCTACGCTCGCTCGCCCCGTGAGTTTGATTCCGTGGAGAAAACCCCCCTCATTCGTCCGTCCAGAGGTTCCCATACATACCGACACATGACATGCATGAAATCTACAAGATTTATAACCTCGCTGTTGTTCAGGATGCAGCCGATTTTCACTGACGCTCATTGTTACCTCCAGGCTGCTTAAATATCCTGCCAGATAAAATATTATAACATGCAAAAACTATTACTGACTAGTTTACTCAAAGTGCTCCTCTGGCTTAAATGCTAATGTCTTCCTGCTAATGGCGCCTCCACTTCCTCCCCAGAAATGGCTGACCGATCAAGAGGCACAGTCAGCTGTCAATCAAAAGAAACTGAACCCCCCCACCCCACCCCTCCAATCAGGACCAACACTTTATGAATAATCTCCTCAGCAGCACAAAGTTTTTATCTTAGTGACGCTGAGACGTGATCCCTGCACGCTGCACGAAAAATGCACTAGTGTGTGTGTGTGTGTGTGTGTGTCCTGGGACCGGCAACAAGACTCTCTTGCCCGTTTTCCGACCACCATCTTGCAGTGTTTGTGGATGAGGTCAGTCTCCCATTTTCTGTGTGTGTGTGTGTGTGAAACAGACACCTGCCTGCAGTGTGACAGCTCTATGAGCGTCCTCATGAATCATGTGGTTGCCCTCATCTCATGCGCCCAACTTAGAAATGGCCCTGAAACCTCTGTGTGTGTGTGAGTGTGTGTGAGAGAGAGAGAGAGAGAGAGAGTGAGGTTCACATTGAAACTCTCATGGAGTCACTCGCTGCGTGCGTCTGCTCGGAGCAGAGGTGGAGTTCACCGGCTCAGTTCGATCCAGGCTGAGGTGCTCGGACCAAAGTCGGAACAAAGGTTGTGTGAAACCGTCTTAAATGACCCCTTGTGGGTTTTCAAATCTTTTTTTTTCCGTCTGCATTGTGTGAAACACTCGGAGACTTTGTTCAATTTGCCGAATAAACGATGAGGAAAACCAGGATGAGCCGATCCATTGTGAATACAGGCCCGGGCTAATTAGGATGCTCTTTTTTTTTTTTTTCCTGGATCTCCGATCACCTCACGTTTAATTTTAATGACCCTGCTGCTCTGCATCTTCTGCCTGTGGCGCTGCTCCCTCTCATACCTCCTCGTCTAACCTGCCGTTGATTAGCTGAATGGGTTTTTCCACGACAAAGGCAGAAGGGGCAGCAGCTACATTCTTGTTACCAGGCATCAGGGCTGTGGGGCTCGGCCGGGAGAGATATTCCATCACCCCGGAGTCCGGCTGCAGACGCCGTCGCTAAGAAGTCACCCAGACCATTCAAACCAGTAATTATGCAAAGCAGGAGAAAACATTTGATAAACATTTCTCACATTTCAGCTTTGCTCCTTTTAATGCGAAATTGAAAAAACGTTTTTTTTTTTTTTTTTGCCTCGTCCTCGGCGTCACCTCGTCACCCTTGCAGGATGCTTTTAATTAGAGCCTCCTCATTAGCGGCATCTTCAGCTCTCCTTAATTAAGAAGAATCATCTTCACGCTCTTTCCATTGTCCGGCTGTAAAGAAAAGCAGCGTTGCCTTTCTTGTCATTTACTCTGTTTTTCTTTATGATTAGGAAGGTTGGGTTTTTTTTTTTTTTTTTTTTTTTTTTGTGAAGGTTTTCTTTGAATGGGCAGATAAAGAGGGAGAGGAAAAGAGGGAGAGGCCGTGTGATGAAAAGACCCACAGCAGCCACCTGATAAATTGGCTTGTTAAGAGGAGAAAGATCACTATGTGACATATTCCTTCCTTTCAATCCCGGTAACACAGGTGCAGAACAGACAACAGACAAATGGGAATCAATCAAATCCTGCTATAGCTGCTGCTGGTATTGGTATACAAATCCTGACGGCCACTCAGCCGCGAGGTTGATCAATCACTTTTTATCTTAGCAATTGTTGCTCGTGCATAAACACAGGCAGACAGAGAGAAATCCAGTGTTTCACCGGGCAGGGACGGTCGAACAGGCAGCTTTCCCAAGGCCAGCGTCTCGTTCTGTGTGAGTCAGAGAGTGGGGGGCAATGAAAAGCTGAGAATAAAGGGTGTGTGTGTGTGTGTGTGTGTGTGCACCCTATTACCCAGACACATCCAGCATTGTAGAGGAGGGCGACTCAGTGCCATGAATACTGGAAGCACAGCGAAGCGCGTGTTTGATGCCGGGGAGGGAAAGACAAAAACAAACAAGGGGAAAAAAGGAAGGGGGCGAGAAACGAAGGGGAAACGCTCGGAGGTGGACGGATGGAGGAGAGAGAGAGAGAGAGGGAAATGTACACTAAAGGGTTGGACAGCGCTTCCTTTTCTGTCAGTCTCCAAGCAACTCACAATAGAAGGTCAGAGAAGAAGGAGAGGAGGGACCCGACAATAGAGAAATACAGAATACTCCTTTATCCGTGCTCAGACAGACAGGTAGGCAGCAGGCTCACAGGCATGCACACACACAAAGTGGGCGTTAGACCTGCGGTGTTAAATACAAACCTCCAGGAAAACAAACATGCGCTGAACGAATGTTAGACGATAAAGACGCAGTAAAATATCTGATTTATAAAATGCTACCTGTGAGCTGTCACTCAGAATAAGGGCCCGGAAGGGTCCGAATCAGTGGCTCAGTCAGCGTTCCTGCAGCCAACTCCAGATAACGTCTGAATGACGACGTAAAAAAAAAAAAAAATCAAGGAAACGTAGAGAACACTTGAAGACACGGTGGAATCTTGAGAGACAAGAAATTAACAGAATAGAATTTTTAATAAACATTAAAGTGAGTTTTCTCTCAAATCAAAAGAGACGTTTTCACTTGTTTTGTTTTTTTTTTTGCTCTCACGTCTTGGTAGACAACATCCTGCTCCTCATCCTGCTGGTGTCTTTCAGGTGTTCATTCACTGCGACTCAAAGACGAGGCTTATCCCTGGTGGCAGACGACAAGTGTCCTCTGCTTCTTCCTCCGAGACGGGAGGAAAACATGGCCGTTGTCTGCTCAAGGATGAGCAAATAAAATATAAAGATTACCCTTTTCTATTCTTGTTTAGATTCGGTACATGTTTTTAAAAGTTTTTATAGATAATCTTGCCGTCAGCAGTTCTCCGGCGCCGTGTCCATTAGCAAGTCGGGCTGAGGTGTTTTCCGATGCATTAAGTGTCGTAAAGAAATGGAAACAATTTGCTCAAGGTTCAGGAGAGAAGCTTGGTAAAGAAGAGGCGGGCAAACAACAGCGCTCGCTCTGCCCTTGGACTGAACATTGGTTTAAGTTAATTACGCTGGTTAGAGGACAATCTACTTCAGTTCCTGTGGACGTTCCCAGAACTCGGCCAGGTCGAACCCAACAGTTGCTGTTTGTTCCCTCAACGACCACGAGCGAGGTTCAAGTTCAATTGCACCGCATGATCCAGCTGCTGTTGCTGTTGTTTGAAGCTCGTTTTGTTGATCTAATTTCTTTCGAAATGATCAGCAATGTTTTGGTGTAATGTTAAATTAAAAATTGAATCCCAGACCCGGCTGGGCTAAGGGTTCCTCACCTGGTTCCATCCCTCCGGCACGTGTGGTTCAGATCGGTTCTCAGTGTTCTTTATCTAGAACAAAACCCCAGGATTTTAAAGAACCTGTTCATGATGTGATGGGATTCAATTAATCAATCATTAAAACACGATCTCACTCAAAACGGAACAGAAGTGTGAAAGACGCCGGGTTATAAAAGCTCTTTCAAAAAGGAGGTCCTCACCATGGAGGAGAGAAAGGAGGCTTCACTTTGGAGGAGGCAGAAAATCTCAAGAGAAAAAAGTTCCAAGAATGTTTGAACTTGAAAGTTTGCGCGACGTTTGAGTGCAAGCGAAGTGAAAAAAAAAAAAAAGGTTGGGAGAGTGTTTGCTTCTGATTCACGTCAAGGTTGAGATGTATAGAGCGTGAATGGTTCCTGCTGATGACGGACGTTCGTTTCCACCCGCTGGGTTTCTGAAGCATGGCTTCAGATAAAAAGACGGCTAAATCGCAGTGAGGGATGAAGACGGGGAAAATAGAGCATTGATAACATTAATTCCACCTTAAATAGAGACGAAGATCCAAATGGAACCTCCACATCTGATCTTCCACGTGGTACAAAAACCAAAAAGACGTTTAAAGGATTAATATATTAACAACTGTTTGATCATCAGTATTCATTCGGCGCAGTCATCCGTAAAGTTTTTACCATCCACACTGTCACATCTCAGCTACAGCCACAGATTGAATTTGCTCGGTCAGTGACATTCGTGTTGTTTGACTCTGGATCTTTGCACCCGCTGAATCCAAGAGGTGTAGATGACCATTGTGACCAGACAGCAGCAATAAGTTCAATCAGAACATGTTGCAGAAATGAGGAGCAAACTTCCGGACGAACGTCCTCCTCCTGCGCCAGATGAAATCTGTTCCGTTTCAGTTGTCGCAGCCTCTTACAAATGCAAAGCAAAGCCCCGCGTCTATTCAGCTCGGCGTTTGTGCATCTGATTGAACGAAATCGCCGACAATGTGAGACGTTTTATCAACAGCGGCTTCGCTTTGTGTCTTAAAGAAAACAGCCACACTAAATACACACTTCAGGGAACGTAAAGGAGGCTTGAGAAAAGTTTGAAGGAATAAATAATTATCTACAAGGCCGCAAAACAACCAAAGAATCAGAGTTCAGCTGCTGAAAGAGAGAGAGCCTCCACAATTTCAACTCTGGAATTAAATTCAACTTTGACGTGATGAAGCAGCTATTGAGGCGCAGCTAAGGACATAATTAGGAGCCTTGTTAATGTCTCCGGGCCTCGCCAAGGTGACTCAAGTCAGGGAAGAGTCTTCTAAGAGCAGAAGCCACTGAAGTCTTTTATGTCGTCTTTTTCATGTTGGTCTGTGAGGGACGACTCCGGGGACTCGTCGGATGCTTTTATCAGCAGCCAGAGAGTGTGTGTGGGTGTGTGTCAGGCCCCGGTTTTCATCATGTTGTGGGAACCATATCAGTTTAAAGGATTGGACCCATGGATGAGGTTTCTATTAAGGTAGGATAGAGGGACAAGCCCATTCCTCCCCTCTCCTCTTCCCAGAACTTCCATCAATCACAAAATGCAAAAACACCATCAGTTTCTTCTTCTGCTCGATCCTTGAATTTCAACCTCTCAGCTGCATCGAAGTATTCATTTGTACAAGCATCTATAATCTTACATGTGTTTACAGAAATGATGATAAGGTTTTTAATTTGAATCTTTCTCACAGTGTCTGCCGCTGAGGGCGAATATGAGAATGTGCTGCCCTCTAACGGACGCCTGGGGCACTGCAGCCTGAAGGACCCCTTCATCGCTTCATCATCAACAGGCTGAGACAACTCAACCCGTGAAAGTTGAAGAAAAATGTCACAACACGTGCAAATACAGAAACTGTAGTCCAATACTTTGTGAAGTTCCCAAATGGCGAGTGGAAGACTTTAACGATTTCATGAAAGTTGGTGTCGACTCATTTCTCTCACTCTTTAAATGTTTTGTTTCTAAAATCTCATTTGCCCAAAATATTCTGCCATAAAGTGGGGGGGAAAAAAATTAAGTAAACAATTTTTTTGTGGATGTTTTTCTAATTTTATCACAATTAATTGTTAATAGTCACAGTGTCAAAGTCAAAGTGTAAAATTACATGAAGTGGATTTTAGTCTAATCTCCTCTGTTGTTCCTGAATAACAACAACATCATTCCTCGAAGAGACATCATGTGCTTTGTATATGAGGACAATCTTACCTGCAGCACAGCTTGTACGATACACACACACACACACACACACACACTCAGCTCTCTCTAATGCAAAGTTCTGGTTAAACATTGGCCCAAAGTTTGCCTTCCGCCTTCTGTTGTTTTTACACCAAAGCTGCAGCAATTGTTGCAGCATTATTGACATAGTAATTAAAGTATTTTAACGTGGGGATTCTGTAATCATTACATACGCCACCATCTGTCCCTGTGCCGCCACACGAGCACCTGAAATGGATTTTTCCTCCTGAGTAGATAACGTATAAAAAGCAGGAGGCGGGAGGACGAACGCGTCACCGCCATTCACTTCAAACTCTGACTCAGGCAAATGTGTTTTTAAGCGTGCAAGGTTTTTAATAAATATTCAACAACAGCGTGCTCCAGTTTTAAACCATTTATCATAAGACAAACACAAGAGAGCAGGAAAAATATGACTCAAGTAATTATCTATACTCTTCATCCATTTGATTAAAGTGGTTTTAATAAAGCTTTTGAATGGAATGAACAGTGAGGCCTGAAACATGTTTCTTCTCCTGTAGGTTTACAGATTATTTATTAATGTTTTTAAATGTTTTCTCTGATAAACATCCAGTGACATAAGATTATAAGAAAAATATAAATATATCTTATCCTCAGTCTGTTGAGCAGATTGTCAGTCTTAATGTTTAGTTGTGGTAATATTTAAGAATAAATAATAATAATGATGATGAAATAAATTAACATTTTCTTTAAAAACATACGAGCAGACGCGATGTCTCCGTCAGATCAAACAACGTGCTCCTCTCGTTGATCTCGTGGTTTTATGATTTCCCATCTGGTCCTGGACGGACGGGCTGAGGACGAGAGTGTTTCCATGTTGGCCTGAGGTCACCATGGTGTCATTATTATAAAAGCTTCTCTTACAGTCTTCGTCCCTCAGCGTCCGTCTCTGTTGGTTCTCCTAACATTTTGGTAAACACCTTTATCTCGGCGGTATCTCGCTCCTTTGTGTCGCCGAAAAACCAAATAATTACAAATAAAAAGCCGACCGAGTTCAGTTGTCCCTGCGTCGTGTAATCTGCCAGTTGAGCCATTAAAGAGTCGTGCGTTTGCTGGTTTGACACCAGCTCTTTGAATCAAAGGAGATAAGGATTCTATTGGGTTGTGTTATTGACTCAGAGTCAATCTGCTGCCCAGGAAAAGACAAAGACCAGAGCACAACCTGTTCGGTTCAGTATCTCCGTTATCACAGAGACAAGAATAAAGAGGGGACATGTAATCGTCCATCCATCTGATACTACAACTCTTTAATATTCTTCTGTTTGAAATTATGATCCCTTATAGTTGATTCTTTTACAGGTCTTTTATTTGTACAACGTTAAACCCCAGTGATTTTAAACAGTCTTTAAATAGTTGTGCTTCAGAGTGTGTGCTGGCAGCTCCCTCAGGTTCATACTGCACCTCACAGCTCAGGTGTCCTCGGTCTTAAATTGTCCTCATCGCTCGTCCTCTCTCCATCAAACCGTCCAGCAGCTCTGGTGCGCACACACACACACACACACTCTCTGTCCCCTCAGAGTGCAGGTTTGAGTCTCACTGGACGCCTCCCGCGCCCATGAACACGGTGTTTATGGGTGGCAGCGAGGACACCAGGTCCTGCACCTCTGAGGACGACGTCGCTCGCTGCTGAGACAACAGCGTGTCCTGCGAGCTGAAGGCAGAGGGGACTCCGAACATGCAGGGGGCCGCTCCTGACGGGGGCAGCGAGTGATCTGAGGAGGAAACGTCAAGTAAGAACACGTGTTCGTTGTCAAATCCAGAAACTTTAACAGAACCCGTCCGACCTGCTGTGGCAGCCGTCTCTGTGAAATAGGCCCCTGCTGGTTTCCTCCCTGGCTCGTCCAGGATGTTGAGCGGGTCGTGGACCTCAGAGTACGCTGAGGGGAACGGACGCAGGCTGCTGACGCTGCTGATGACGGACACATGCTGGTCCACCAGTGATGTCATCCTCTGGCTCTCCAGGTAGCTGTTGCCATAGTAACCTGTCACAGGAGGAATGTTTAGAAGTGATGTCGTTAAAGGAATGAATAATTTGTGATTTCATAAACTTCTGTAGGACTCCTCACCAGCGTGTCCTGTGTGTCCAGCGTACGTCTGTCCCTGACACCCACCCGAGGGGTTCAGACCCACCCCCACGAAGCCGAACCCATCGGCCGAGTCCAGAATCTGAGCGTCCAGCGTCTGTTCGGCCTGAACCGGATCTGGACCCGAGCTGTAGCCGGGCGCCGGTCGCACCGCAGAACCGTAAGGTGTCAGGTGACAGCTGGTGCCGCCGGGCGAGGAGTGGACGGAGGGGGGGTGGTGGTTGTAGAACAGGTCTTTACCCAGCTGCTGGTCGTTGAAGGTCGGGTACCGTGAGAGGTGATAGGCCAGGGACGAGGTCTGGGACTGGACTGAGGACAGACACTGACTCTGAGATCTGAAGAAACAGACAAATAGAATATTTTCGTATTTATATAAACATGAAATGTCATGTAAAGGTAAATATGGCGGCTACCAGAGATGGAATATTTAAAACGTTTACTTTTACTTACAGTCAAATATACGGTTCTGATTCAACAACAACAACAAAAAAAAAAATGCATTAAAGGAACTGATAAATAAGGAAACATTTGTCTTAAAGGTAAGGAATCTGACCTGAGCGTGGGCGGGTAGCTCGGGGTCGAGGAGCTGCTCGCCGGAGGAAAGTATCCAGGGCCTGTCTGAGCTAAGCAGTGGTACAGGGTCTCTGGGTAGGAGGAGCAGGGGCTCGGCTGGGTCATGGCACTGAGAGAGGAGAGGCAGGACGAAGAGGAGGAGGAGGTGCAGGCGGAGGAAGTCGAGGAAGACGTCAGGAGCCTCCCCGCCATGGGCCCCTGGTTGATGACAGAGCCTCGGTGCACTAGCGCTGCTGGGGAGATAGGGGGTGTCATGAGGGGGCCACTGACCTGAGAGAAGTCCAGCTGACCACCTGAGTGAGAGAGACGATGATGAGTGAGGAGAGGAAGGGGCGGGGCCACGGAGGAATCCATGACATTTGGTCAGCAGATAACAAAATGGCGTATTTTACCTGAAACTGTGAAGCTGGCGGCGTCTGAGCTCTGGTAGACGGCCGAGCCCGTCTCAAGACTCTGCTGGTGATCGCTGGACAGAGACATGTAGGTGTGCTGCTCCCCCAGAGACTCGTTCTTCACCGACGGGTCAATGGCGGCGCCGGCCTTGCTGCGGTTGGCAAGGAAACAGGAACTGGGCGACGCCATGAACGCAGCTTTACTGGCATCTAAGGGGAAGAGGAAGAGGAGGAGGAGGACGACGCAGTACTTCAGAACTGAACTCATTTAAAACCTGTGACACCAACCTTTTAACCAGATTCGCCAAACCAGACGTAATAAAAATAATAATATGGTGTAAAACAAAAGAGAGGATGTGACGACAGCCACATGGGGGCGATAAAGACACCGTTAAAGGAGCTGTCACGTGGTCCATCTGTGTTTACACTTTTAATAAGCTGTGTTTCCTCTGGTACCTGAGTTTGTCATGTATTTGTCCAGCAGGTTCTGCAGGTCCTGCTCCTTGTCGTTGTTGAACTGCGTCTCCAGAGCCAGGAGGATGTACTCGTCCAGCAGCATCCGGATCAGATGGAACGAGCCTGGAAACAGAACAAGGTGACAGAGAAAACCCGGCTGAGCTCTCACATTCAGGATTCGTGTGTCTGACCTGCGGGGTCGCAGGTTTGAAGGCTGCTGCTGCTGCGTCTGAGCTTCGCCTCAAGGAGGGAGCCACCAAATGGCCGATGTTTATCCACATACACCAAGGCTGTGTTTGAACAGAGAGCACGCGACCCTCAGATAACACTGTTTGATAAAGGTGAGTCTGGCCATTACAATTTATGGCACCATTGTGTGTGTGTGTGTGTGTGTGTGGGGGGGTGCTTTTTAACTTGTGAGGACCATTATGAATTAAAGACCTTACGTAATAAGGACTCCTATGTCCTCATTACATATGTTTGAAGGAATAACTGTACTTTTCCAAAGTGTGTCTAAGTGTGTACTAAGTAAGTAGTACTAAGTACTAAGTGAGGAACTGCAACAGCAGATTTCAGAGTAGATTGAAGTCTCTGTGCGGGTTCAGGTTGTCTCTGATTTTCTCACCGAAGCTGAAGGCGTTGTTGAGCGTGAGGTTGTGCATCACTCTGGCGCCAAAGAAACTCCACCTGAGCAGGAAGTCCTGCGCCCGCTTCTTCACCGTGCGCCCGCTCTGCTTCCCGGGCTTCACACACACACACACACAGACAGAGGACAAACTGCTGGGTTGCACAACAGGACGTTCCAGATTGTGTCCACACAGAGAGGAGCACATGCAGTGACGGCGGGGACCAGCTGTTACCTTGATGACTTTATGCTCCACCACTGAGTCCAGCCACTCGATGAAGGACTCCACTGTGGCGTTCTTCCTCAGCAGCTCCTTCAGCTCCCGGAAGACGGTGATGGAGTCATCTGGAGGAAAAGAAGAGAAGAGATCGATGCCAGAGGAGATTCTCATTTTAATTAGAGCGACAGAACAACATTTGTTAAGTGATGAGGGAGAAACGTCAGGAGTGGTTGGGTGCATGTATGGGTGAAAAACAAGCCTTGTTTCCCGGTATTTGGGCCTCACTTTATTTACCCTCCATGATGCGTAAAGATATAAAGTAGTACAGTGAGTGCACTCACACTCAGAGTAGATGTCTGGGTCCTGGTCTCCGGCTGTGTTAGCGCTGAGCAGCGGCTGTGAGCTGATGCTGCTCAGGTCCACGTTATCAATGTCCAGCACCATGCTCGTCACCACGGCCTGGTCAAACAGCGCCGGACGGGCTATCTGCGACAACAGGCCGAGGAAAAGTCAGTGTTTACCGTGGGATTCAGAAATCAGCGTGAGCTTTAATCCGAGCTCCTGTCGTACCTGAGCCAGGTGTAAGAAGGACGTTTGCCTCTTCAGGGAGGAGACAAAGCGCCGTGCGATGGGGAGTTTCTTAGCCGCAAGGCATTCGGGGAGGTTTTCCAGGGAGGAGGCCAGCCAGTGTTCCCAGTGTTTGGCAAAGTTGCGGATATCTGCCAACAGACTGACAGACATCACACAGTCATGTGTGTCATCAGGTTCATGTTCGATACCCGATATTCATTAGGCTCGTCCAGTGTCTGTGTTTTTATATATGTCTGCTTTTTATGACCAAGTTTAAGATACAAACCTCTCAGGCATCTCCTGCATCGTAGCAGGAATCAGAACATCTGTTAACACCTGAGAAAACAGAGATATTTATAAATCTGGAAGAATGTTTCATCACAGCGGAAACTTTACAGAAGCCGAGTTCAATAACCACCTTATAGAGGATGGAGTCACAGACGCAGAAGATGTCGACGATGACGGGGTTTTCCAGCAGTGGCAGCAGGTGGTCGGGCATTCCCTGCCAGAAGTGGAGCAGGAAATTCTGGATCTGAGTTTAAAAAAGAAAAGAAATGATGAGAGGGAAGGTTTATTTATAAGTCAGAACCTTTGATTTAATTCTCAGTGGTGATAATAAAGTAATAATCGTCACCTCCTCAAAGTTGACGTTGATGGCGTTGTCCAGGATGCACTGACAGTGAGTTTTATACATCATGATCAGAGTGTCCACCTGAAGAGAGGAAGACGAAGTGGCTGATTCAAAATAAATCATCAATCGATTGACTTAATTTGGTGAAGATAAAATGTAAATAATAAAGGATCTATAGGTAAAATATAATACAACCAACAACGATGTATTGAATTAAGATTCTCAATGTGTCTTGTGATGTAAAGTTGTTATTTTTATTGAGTTCATGTCACTGACCTTTTCTCTGGAGGTGTTCCCCTGCAGCAGGAGATGCTGAGCATTCGGGAACTCTGGGAGCAGAGTTCCAGTTTTGGAGCTGAGGGAATATTTCCTGGTGAATCCTCCCTGAAACAACAACATTGAATCAGTCATTGATGAAATTTGTTTTTATTTGAGTGGAGATATTCAGTGACTAGTTTTTGAATTACCTCATTCTTGAGTTTGCTCCCTGAAAATCTGCGATGAAAGAAACGGAATGGATCAAAGAGTCAAATTAATTATATATAATGTTAGATCAAAATAAAAGCAGGAAACCAAACGAAGTAGTGTTGAAGGTTACCTAGTCAAACCTTTTCCAGAGTACACAGAGTGATAGTAAGCGCTGCTCTCTTTGATGCCAATTCCATAGTAATGATATCTACGATAAAAACATCAAAGCTAAATAAAGAAATAGAATCTAACATTTAAACAGAATATAGATAAATAAATGATTTTGTTTCATTTTTACTTGGAATGCCCCCTGGTGCCCAGCCTCCTCGTCGTCAGGAGAGGGAACTTCTGTCGAATCGTCTGATGAGAGCAGGAGCAATAAAGTTATTCAGATTTTATGAACGTCAATGTTTTCAACTGATTATCCTAAAAAGATGTAGGAGAACATGAGAATATAAAGAGGACACACACACACACACACACACACCTTCCCAAATGTAGCAGCGCAGGCCGGCTCCAGTTTCTCCTTCCTGCAGAAGTCCAGGTAGTGGGCGTAGAGGATACAGCGGGGCAGACACACTCCTTCACACACGATGTAGTTCTCCTCCAGCCTGTTGTCAGACAGAAGTACTTTCACTGTACTCGACCAGAAGTAATATTTTTGTAGGCTGTAAACGTGTGACCTGTGGGAAACCTCTTTAAAGTTATAAGCGCTCAGTTGGACTCCTAAATGAAACAATCAGTGGTTAAAGGTCAAAGGTCAACCATGATGTGACCTTTCAAAGCAGATTTTTTTCCCCTTGTGGACGCTACCTGAGCTCTTACCACTGGAGCGTGAGCTGTGTCTGCTTCTTCTTATCCTTGAGGATCTGACTGATGGTTTTCCTAGAGGACGAGATGCTGTGTTTGATGTTCAGCTCTGAGTTAAAGTCCGCCAGGTCCTGGTCGTCCTCGGAGGATGGCGTCTCGTTACTGTCCTCAGCTTCTGAGAAAATAACCAGAGTAATGGAGCCCACAGTTCACATGAAGGGACAGATTCACGATAAAACCTTATAGACGGACAGCACATTCGGCCAATTCAGCGACGAGTCCAACCTTCCTCGTTGCTCGGCCTCAAAAAACGAATCTTCTTATATTTTCTTGCCTCAATAATCATGTGAGAATAAAGTAAGTATGACACACATATTTTAGTAGTTAGTTTTCAAATCACCTCTGTCCCTTTACATCTTTTTGTCATAATTAATTCCATTTTTGTCTGAGTGCTAATATCTTGTAGATTAGTTTTAAAACCATATCAAAATGTGTTTGATTCATTACCTGATTTAATCCCAGAATCCTCCTCCTGAGGGAAAAGTGTCTGTCCATTAAAGTCCGCGTGTTTTCCGTCTGGCGAGCTGCACAGCGTCTTGGTCAGCGAGTGAATAAGAAACGCTCCCTCTCTGCCTGAGCTCTCAATGCTGCGTTTCATCGGCATTATCAGTGTCAAAATAAACAGAAACCAAATCTACCTAAGAAGAAAAAGTCGGTCTGCTGTGAAGAAACCACCCTGAAGAGCATTTGTCCTTGAAGAACTAATCCTCAAGCCCTGTTTGTCGATCCCTCCTTGACTCGGACCCAGGGACAGAGAGAAAACACCACCTGTAACATCTGCAGCATTTTGTTCGGTTCACAACTGCTGCAGAGAAAAGACTGAAGAGGTCTGGGAGCTGTGGATGGAGCCTGACGCTGACTCCTCACACTCGCCTGTGTAAAGGCTGAGCTAATGAAGCCGTGGATGCATTCATCATATTTACAGAAGGCTAATCCAGGTTAGTAATGATTAACAGAAGAACCCATCTGTCCATTCGTCTCTCCTGCCTCCCACAGTCTGCCGGACCTGTCTGCATAAAGAGCCTGAAGAGTCTCAGGTCAGAATGTTCCACTTTACTTGATTCAACTCATCATTTTACTTTTATTCTGTGTTATTGCGTTTCACCTGTTCAGGGCTTTAAGAAGAATGCAAAAGAAGGATTATTGATTATCTGTTGGTTGTATTTGTTGTTTAAGAAATACTTAATTTTACTTCTTCGCTTATTTTTATTTTACTTATCTTCTTTTATTTTCATTTTCATTATTTTCAATGTCAATGTCATGTGATAATGTTAAACAGCTTTTCAACAATACAATGTTCATAAAAATATTTACTGATATAGGACATTTATAATGTTAATGTTGATATTAATTCTTAGTCACGTGACATTGATTCGGTAAAAATAAAATAAAGCCCCTTTAAAAAGCCAGCGCGCGAACACGCTGTGTTTCTATTGGCTGAGACACAGCGAGGGGCAGGACCATCAGCGGAACCAAATGGTATGGTCCACTTTAGCGTTATGAGCACAATTACTTCAACATTCCGCCAGGTATTTATCTGTTAATAAACATTTATGTACTATACAATAAAATGCCACTACTAGATTACAACACTTCGGCGAGTACAAGCTCGTGAAAATGGGCGGTATTTGTGGATGATGTGCGTGAGGCAGCTGCTGCTCCCCGCCTGGTGCTCCCTCCCCGGGCTCATGACACATGTGTAGCGCCGTTAGCCCCGTGTGTCCCGTCCAGGTGGAGCTCGTGAGGCGGAGCAGACAGGTGAGAACTCACGGCACCTGATGGAGGACACGTGCCCGGGGCTCCTGCTCCTCCTCTCTGATGCAGGAGGCAGGAGACGCGCAGAGGTTACACTCACACATGGAGTTAGCCGCTGTGTTAGCTCCTGCTAGCAATAGTTCACCGGACGGCAACAGCTAAAGGTGAAGCTACATCGCTGCTATGCTAAAAGCAGCACAAATACTCATTAATACCTCATCTGATTTAATGCAGTTATTGTACATTAATGTCCTGTTGCAGATCATTTGTATAATGTGATTTATTCCACATGTACACATCTTTATTATGAATATACTTAATACAATTTAATGTATTCATCATACTGCCTACTCTAATGGCTATACACTTAAATATTAACATCCCTTAATATACATGTATACATCTTTACATGGTGTTGCATACTAGTATTTTTGACTTTGTCACAATCTTGTTGTGTTTATGTGGGGCGATTCATGTGATTGTGTAATTTTAGATGAAGGGTTTTAATTGTTTGTCTCTGTCCTATCAGGTTCTGATTGGACACGTCAGGTCCTGGTGCTGCTGCCATGGAGTCACTGGACTCCAAGCAGTAAGTAAAAACAACATGATTGAACTTGATTGATAAGAATGTTGCTGTTGAATTATCTCTCTTTATTTTTCCATATGATTTAAGATTGTAAAATATTATTGTTCTGTATTTAGCCTGCAGATTGTGTTCTGGATTTTCCTCTTCCGAGTGTATATACCGTCAAAAGATACTGACTGATTGATTAAAGACATAAATGGGATTTTTTTTTGTGTTTTAGTTTTATTAAGCATAAGAATTTACTTCGTTTCTAAGCCTTACATAATTGTTCATTAAATATCTTTCACGTGTGGACTGTTGAGTGGACAAACCTTGATTTTTCTCAAGGGATAATAGCCGCCTCTTTGATTTCAGGTCTCAGAATCCTGGTCCATCCTGTGCCCTCTGGCCAGTGGACCTGAAAATAACACACATGGATTGGAACCCAGAAGCCACCCTGATCCATTTCCAGGGACAGTACCTCACCATATGTGAGCTGGACTACAACATTCTACAGGTAGAAATTCAGAACACACCAAAGACAAAGGCTGCAGTGGATGTTGGAGAGGTCTGCCTTGTGGAGGATTTGATGTCTGCCTGCTGGTTCAGAGGACGAGTTCAGAACAGACAAGGTGACTTGTTTGATGTTTTCCTCATAGATCACGGTAACATCTTGAATGTCGACATTGCCCACGTGTCCTCCTGCTCAGACGACCTGTTCATCCTGCCTCCAAAAATAGTTTGTGGCTTCCTGGCTAATGTACTGCTGCTTCAGAGTTGTTCTCATGATGTCGTGGAGGAATACTTTTCTAACCTGATTGGAAGAAGCGTCTCCGGGGACATACAAGCCCTCCTTCCCCACAAAGTCCTCCTATTAGAAGCCCCTGGCATCAACAGTGACCTTGTTAAACATGGGTTTGGGAGACATGTGGACACAGACACCTTCCTCCTGCTGGTGGAGATGCTGACAGAGGTGCCGCTGAAACAGAATATTGAGCCAGTTCCTGACTTACTCATCGAAAAACCACAGGGACGAGATTATTGCTTCAAGCTGCCAGGTTTGCAGGGATTCAGAGACACTCTGTCATTCTGTAGACCCAGATTGGATTGTGGGACACGTGCAAAGGTGCGAGTAACTGCTGCTGTCAACCCCAGGCTGTTTTATTGTCAAATGGCCACCATGAAAAAAGATCTTTGGGAAATGTCAAATAAGCTGGCTTCAGTGTGTGAGTACAGGTCCAAAGACTCTAGTCAGAAGACTCCAGAAAACCTGGGTCAACTGTGCTCAGTCAAAAGCAAAGATGGGAAATGGCACCGAGGCTACGTGCAGTGTCTCCCCATCAACTCTCAAGTCAGAGTTTTCTTCATTGACTATGGATTCATTGAATCTGTCAAGGTCGAGAACATCCACAGGTTGCCTCCTGATCTCTATTCAGCACCCATCATGGGATTCCCGTGCTCGCTGTCCTGTCTGAGTGAACAGGATGAGGCCATCAAACCTCAGCAGCTGAGTCTCCTCAGGGCCAGTTTGCTGGGAGGAGTTCTGGATGTGGAAATCAGAAGTTTTGATGAAAAGCAGCATCTGTACAACGTGACATTTATAGGTGATGAAGACACATGTGTGGAGGAACCAGAACCCCTGGAGGAGCTCCCCCTAAAGGGAGTCGAGTCTGTTCCTGAAACAGAAGAATGTGGTTATCTGTACTATGAAACATTCATGGACGGAGCCCTTGGTAAAACACTAGAAGCTGAAGAGCTGCAGGAAGACTCGGCCTTTGTGGGCTATGTTGAGCACGTCGAGAATCCAAATCACTTCTGGATCAGAACGCAAAAACGCAACAATGAGTTTCAAGAAATGATGATGAGGATGATGGGTCACTTCAGTGAAGTGAGGCTGGAGGAAGACACACTCCTGAACCCTGAGCTGGGAGCGCTGTGCTGTGCCGTTTATGAGAAGGACATGCATTTCTACCGGGGTGTGGTGGTGGACACTCTGGAGCATGGAGCTGAAGTTCTTTTCATAGACTTTGGGAATATTGAGAAAGTTCCATTCATGTTGATCAAGAAAATACCTGAGGCCTTTGCCAGAGTAGCAGCATTTGCCTTTTGTTGCACTCTGGACAATGTGCTTCCTTTGGATGAAGTCTGGACGTCTACCGTCTCTGATGTTTTCAGACAAGCCGTGTCAAACAAAGCTCTGATGGTCAGTGGTGTCCAACTGAGAAGAAACAAGTTTGTGGTTGACCTCTGTGAGCTGGGACAGGAGAGGAGCATCAGCAAACTTCTGACCACTTCAGAACCAGTTGAAATCTGGAAGGTGACCAGTAAGTCTGCAGCCCAGAGCAACACATATGCAACAGAAAAACAGAAAAGTCAAATACGTCAGAGAACAAAGCAAAGTGAAAATGATGAAGAGACATCCGTCAGCTTCAAACCTTTGAGCATCAGACCTGGGCAGGAGTTCTCTGTCAAATGCACCTACATGGAGTCTTCATCAGATTTCTGGTGCCAACCTAAAGTTCCAGCTTTGGGCAAACTGATGGATAAAATCCAGAAACACTACTCAGCTAACACCACCCCCCTCCAACCAGGGGTTCCGTGTTGTGTTGCTAAGTCTCCTGTAGATGGAAGATGGCATCGGGCCTTTGTCACAGACAGACGGGGTGGTCTTACCCGCGTGTTGCTGATTGATTACGGTTTGACCGTCCAGGTGAAGGAGCGCCATCTTCAGGCAATAAAGCCAGAATATGTTGATTTGGAGGGACAAGCTTTCAGGTGCAGGTTCTCTATAGAACCCACTGACTGTGAGAGCTGTGGGACCTGGGGTCCGGAGGCGTGGGACTCTGTGAAGAAGTTTGTCCACGACAGCGCCGGCAGTCTGAGATGTAAAGTGTTCTCTCAAGTGACTGTAGAAGGCAAAGGTCTGTTTAATGTGGTGGAGCTCTTCAACAGCCAGACCCAACAGAACATAACCAGCTGGCTTGCTGAACAGGGTCTGGCAACTGAGGCAACAAAGCAACTAGCAACAGCGTCCCCTGAGACGTTTGTGTACGCTTCATATGATCTGAGTCCTGGAACTGAGGAACAGGTCTTCGTGACTCACATCAGTAACCAGTGGGAGGTCTACTGCCACCTGGAGAGAAACACGGATCTCATCCAAGAGCTGGAAAAGAACATCTTAGAAGAGAGGGAGAAGATCGTGAAATCCAGCACGAGAGCGGTGGCAGGGAAGCTGTGCCTGGCTAAATACTTGGATGGCAGATGGTACAGAGGGTTGGCACATCCTGTTCAGTCTCCGCTACATGTCAATGTCTTCTTTGTGGATTATGGAAACCAAAATATATGTGAGAAAACCCAAGTCACATCCATTACCCGAGACGCTGCTGAACTGCTGTACACGCCCATGCAGGCTCTCAGGCTCCGCCTTGCTTCAGTTTCCAGAGAGGACCTGTATGCAGATGTGAAGGAGTGGCTGGACAGAACGATCCTGGACAGGCAGGTGAAGGCCGCCGTCCTCGGGGGGAGCGAGGACGGCTCCTTCGACGCAGTGCTGTTTGACGGAGACGTTAACATCAATGAGAAGGTGAAGCAGCTCATTCTCAGTCTGTCTCCCAAACCAGAGAGAGTCAGTTCAGTTCAGTTAAAAAAGAAGGAAGTAAAGAACCCTTACAAAGGAAACCCCAAGAGGCCTGCAATGTGCACAAACCAAAATCAATGGAAATCTGACTTTACCCTCAAAAAGCAAGAAGACACCAAAAAATGTACTCTTGGGAAAGTTCAGAACAGTAACAGAAAAATGAAACAACAAAATAACAACAAGATGATGAAAGAAACACACAAGACCTCTCAGGTAAATCAACAAAAAGGCAAAGATAGAAAAACAAAGCGACGACAAAACACGAACGACACAGAAACTCCCCGACCCCCCCGTTTACCTGACAAGAATATCCATGCTGGTCTCAGAGCGAAGTGTTTCGTGTCCCACATCAACTCAGTGAGCAGCTTCTCCCTCCATCTGTCAGAAGATGAACCTTCCATCTTGAACATGTGTGAAGATCTCAACTCTTGTTCCCACAAATCTGTCGAGTCTGTGAGCATCAGCAACCTTGTTCTGGCCGTGTACGAGGAGGATGGCGCTCTGTACCGCTCCGTGGTGAGAGACTCTGAAGGGGGCTCGGGCTTCACAGTTGAGTTTGTGGACTACGGGAACTCAGCGGTCGTGGAGAAGGAAAAGCTCTACCGGATTCCAGAAGACCATCTCTCCCAGCCTCCCTTGAGCGTCTCCTGCTGCCTGTTGGACACGAGCGCTTTCGAAAGTGATGCTTCCTTCACCGACACTGTGATGGGGAAGCCTGTCATGGTCGACTTCGTCTGTCGACATGGAACTCAGTGGAAAGTCAAGATGGAGATTCTTGATGCAGAGGTCGACCTTCCGGCAGCGCTGCTGGAGGTTGTCGAACCCGGCCCTGATGACAACAAAGACGAGGCGTCTCCTGTGACTAAAGTGGAACAGGATGTGACATCAGAACAGAACCACGTCAGAGAAGAAATCAGTGTGAAAGAAGCAACAACAGCCGAGTCAGTAAAAACCTGCAGGCGTCAAGGAATTGTCAGCACAAGAGAGGGAGGCATGGTCCAAGCCGTTAACGATTGTACTGATGCTGAAGCCAAAGACAGAGAAAGCGGAGCAGGTCTGTCCATCCTGAGCGACGGAGATATTTTCATCAAACAGGACAGGAGTGAGGATGAGGATGCAGAGGACAACCTGCACAGGAGTCCTCCTCAGAAACTTGTCTTTGCTCCCATCGACTTAGACATTGGATACTTCGGCTTTGCTGCTGCAGTGACGACTCCGTTTAAGTTCAGTGTCATCCTCGAGGATTTGCTTCCCATCATGGACAAAGTGTCCATGATGCTGGAGGACCTCCCTGAAGAGACACCTCACCTCCCTGAAGCACATGCAGCTCCAAGCTCCTGTTGCCTTTGGAAATCAGACTCCAAGAACAAGTGGTGCAGGACAGAAATCGTGAAAGACGACACTGCTGTGGTGCTGAACCTGGTGGATTATGGGTATTGTGAGTGCCTGCCACATAGAGACAGCTCCAAGCTGAAGATGCTTCCGGGGGAGCTGATGAGTCTTCCCAAAGTGACGTACCCCTGCGTCCTGAGAGGGGTGAGGCCGGGGGGAGACAAACAGTGGACGGACGAGGCAGCCGTCTTCTTCCAACAGTGTTTGTACCAGAAGAACCTTCAGATCTTCTTCAGAGAGCTTGTGTCCAACTCTCACTGGACAGTGGACATTGTGGCAGATGGTGCTCATGTTGCCAGGGAGCTGGTGGACGCTGGACACGCCAACTATGTGGACGTCTTGCTAGGACTCAGGTTTGACTCCTCCTGTTTCTTTAATATTAATTTTGCATCCAGGTTTATTTAAATTTATGGTATTTGTGGCGTCCTCAGGTTCCAGGAGCAGATCCCCTGCATCGTCCCTCTGAGCTCAGACAGACAGAAAGCGTGTGAACAGGAAGCTGAAGACTCAGATCCCTCAGCCGAGGGAAGGGAGCTGCTCAGATCTTTGTCTGGATCCACTCAGTGTAAGTTTGTCACACATGTTATGCTTTGGTGAGAGACTGGAGGTTTTAACATTTCTAGAAGAACAGTCTCTAAATTCAATCAAGCTGAAGTTCAAACTTTTATCTGAGTCACACAGCTTTTCTCTTGTAAAAATCTGACTTAATTATTGTAAAAACATGATGTAAAAAACACAAACAAACAAAGAATTGGGAAAAAAAAAACAACTTCTTGAGTCTTTTATTGGTTTGTTGGTCTTCGTTTTTTTTCAGGTGAAGTCACGTGATGTTTTGTGGAATTACGAGCCAGCATCACATCATCCTGAGACACGTGGTTTTTCATGGAGGTGCAGTATCTTCACAGTGAACGTCATCCTATGAAAACATTTTCTTTTTTTTTTTTCATGAGCTTCAGCTTCGTATAGCCTGTTAATTAGTAAGACATCAGTAAGTTTTCATTTTTAAATTAAGGTTCAGGCACTTTGATGTTTTAGTCTTTAACCTTGTTAAAAAAGACGAGTGAAGATAACTGAATTGATTTCTACTTTTGTTACTGCTTCTTCTTCAACTGTTTTACTGGAGAAAAAAACATTTCGTTTTGTTTCATGTTTTACTTCCTGTGTTGATGACGTTTCAATTAAATGCAGTAAAACCTTTTCAGGTTTTTATTCAATTTTAATTTCCCTAAAAAAATTCAGCTGTGCTTGTTCAAAAAGCAGCTTCTGAAAAAAAAAGCTAAAATCTGTCAGAGGACCTGAAGGGTGACGAGCTCCTTGTTCACCACTGGGTGGCAGCATTGACAAACGTCTAACAACTCCTGAGCTCTGAGTTTGTTTCACGTGAACGAGCTTTACTGAATATTCCTACTCTTTGTAATACAAGGTCATTAATGTTTATAAACACATGTATTACTGCTGGTGACAAAAGATCACACTTCCAGTCTGCACTGTTGAAAAATCTGTATTTATTAATGATTTACAAAAAGCTAAACATGAAACCATCTCAATGATTCAGTTCATTTTGAAACCTAGAAAGGAGGAGTGTTGTCGGGGGGGAGGAGACACCGATGTCGAGTTTTACAGGTGCGCGCTTGTTTTCTCATGTGAGTTAAAATAAATCCCCACCCAGGTGGAGTCACTTGGAGAAACTGTGGATAATACAGGCGTTCACGTTTGGTTTTAGGAAGTGTTGGCCTCATACTGGGGTTTGAGGTGCGCTTCTTTTCTACATCAGCACAGCAGCAGTGGTAGTGGATATGACTGTGGAAGTTTGTGTCTGTATATTTGTCACAATCACGACTTGAACACGAAACATCCAGAACTCCTCCGACTGGGTGAAAACAACTTTTCAGACGTACGAGTGTGATCCGCTTCTCAGAAACATTTAAAAGTTAAAAGGTTTTGTGCAAGTGCCCCCCCCCCATCTATCAGAGTTTGAAATAAATATCAGCAAAGCGAAAGGAGCAAAGACTTAAAGAGCGTTTCTGGGATTTGTTTTTTATTATCGTGAAAACCAACATGAATCACATTGTGAGTGAAAGTGAGTTCGTGTTTCTAGCTTAAATTTAGAATCAGTCCAATCAATTTCACACAACTCTGCAAGAAAGAAATGATTTAAAAGAAATAAAATTACAGTCACCTCAGGTTCAGGGCGAAACATTAAAAAATAAAACTGAACTCCAGCAGCAGGGAGAGCGTTGCGCTCCGGCTGAACTTCCTGTTGGATTCTCTGTCACCAAAACGCCGTCGAGTCACATTAGTTCTGCAGTTTTTCGAAGCCTGGCAGGTTCTTACAGTAGTAAAAGAGTGAGACAGTCGTGGACCCGAATATTTACAGTAATGTTGTGCACTTTAAGATCCTTCTCCGGAGAATCTGTCAGGAGTTTATCTAAAACATCACACAAAAAAATTCCCATGCTTTCTTGCTACGGAATGAAATAACAGTGTTTCCACTCACTGAGAATTTAAACTTTAGAAAAAAAACAAAACAAGAAAATAAAAAATTCTGATGATAATAATGAAAGGAGGAATTAAAAGAGTGAAAACATGCTGCAGAAAACGAGCGTAAAATAATACCATAAAATTGTTCATATTTCAGTTATCTATTTAAAAAAAAAAAACAAAGTTAAAATGCGAATAAACATTTGTCCCTCGGCCCCAAAAAACATTTTACAAACAAAAATATATCCCCTTTGTCGTCTGATTCTCAAATTCTCACTAGATATAATTAAAACTTTTTTACAGTGCTTCATCATTGTACATCTTTGACGTTAATGGGGGCAGGGTCTGAAGCATGAATGTCTCTTCTATTGGACGACGGAGCTACGTTGAGAAAAGTGAACGGTCCAGTTATATGATTGAAATTAAAAAAGTAACAAACCAGGGGAGACGCTCTTTTTTTTCCTGTCGTCCCAGGAGCACCTTAACGTTACTGTGGCGATGCTGGTGTTAAGGTGGCGCTGGGAGGTGAGGGGAGGGGCGGGGTCTACTTGGTGTTGAGCTCATTCTCCAGCTCCATGAGTTTGCGCGACGCCTTGACCTTGTTGGAAACTTCCTTCCCCTGAGAGAAGAGGCGCTGGCGCTCCTTGAAGGTCAGACTCTCTGGAGGAGCGCCACTGGGGTTCGAGTTCTCCTGCTCCTGACTGCGAGACACAGACAACATGGGTTCAACACCAGGGCGAGAGAGAGAGAGAAAGAAGGAGTGAGAGCAGGAGAGAGGAGTGAGACAAGGACAGTGCAAAAGAGCGAGGGCGACAAAGACAGAGGGAGTGAGCAAGAGTGAGAGTAGGAGAGAGCATAAGAGTGAGACACAGGAAGAGAGTGAGACATGGACATTGAGAGAGAGTACAAATACAGAGTAGGAGAGAGAGATGGAAATAGAGATATTTTCTTGCTGTGTTCTCACAATGACATTGAAAATTTCTGGAATTTCTGACACGAAAAGTTTGAGAAAATGCAGCGAACCACGACTCAGACATTTGATTTCAACGTTAAAATGCACAGAGACATTTTTAACAGGAACTGAATCCTCATTGCTGGGGTAAAATTAAATCAAGAGAAAACCGTGTCTCACCTCTTCGTCCATTTGTCTCGCGGGTCCTTGTAGACTTCTCCCGATCCTACAACTCCTGCTGAGTTTCCAGTGTACGAGTTAAATCCTGGAGCCGCACAGACGGACACAAACATGAGTCAGCAACGTTCAGACACAGGTTTCCTGGAAACACCTGAGAGGAGCTGCTGGGTGACGGACGACCAGGCGTTCTCATCAAAACACGTCAAATCTGAGTGGAAGCTGAACGCTTCCTAAAGGCTTAAGTCTCAGGTACCCAGCAGCTCCTCAGGTTCACTTCATTTCCCACAGACCAGCCTGAGCAGAAGGAAGGAAGGTAGGAAGGAGGGAAGGAAGAGAGGGACAAGGGGACAAGCGTTAGGCAATAACCATCAGATCTGATGAAAGTCGAGCAGTGAGCCGAGAAGAGAGAAAGAAGGAAGCATTAAAAAGCTGTCGAGGAGCCATTCAGAGCAGTGGTCTGTGGAAGTGTGGCGGGTCTGTGGCCGACGTCGAACCCTTCACCGTCTTAGTTAAATCCAAATGTTTTCAGGACAGTTTAACGGTGAAGATGTCGACCTCGACCTTTGACCCTAAAATGGACGTTAGTCACTCTACTCCTACGTCACTGTGTCTTTTCCAAACCGGACAGATTTGTCCCCAGACTTTGAGACTGTTCATACTGCAGGATCGCAGGTTTGAATGTGTCCAGATGTTTCCAGGTGTTCCCACATTTAACAACCTGACGGTCCAGACGGAGACACGGTGACAGGGTGTGAACCCAGATGGATTCCTGCAGCTGGCAGCGCTGCGGCTCGAGCGGACCTGAAGCGTAGTTTGGGACGGGATCAAAACGGATCAGTCTCAAACCACATGAGGACACAGTGACCGCGGAGAAACAACCGGGGTCAGGGCCAGGCACATTCCTCTGTGGCAGAGATGGAAAACTACACTTCTGGCACAGCCATGGAAAATTTTTGAGATTTGCAAAAGAAAACAAAACAAAAAAAAGCATCTGCTGGCTTTTTCATGGATTCTCAACAGTTGGGATGTTTTTCTTTGCCTCTGGTGGAGTTACCTCTGAGGCAGCAGATGGAGATTTCTCAGAAAACGAAACACGTTTCACCATCTCTGGAAATTTTGGATCTGACTCTGTCAGACTCTCCAGTTCCTGCACCTTCTGAGGCCAAGCTGGCGTCCGCTTTGTTTGTCTTGTGGTTTTATCCTGATTTTAAAAAAAGAAGCCACTTTTTTTTTTTTTAAGTCCGACTCAAGCTTTTGGAGCTGCCAGCTGACCAACACCACATTCATTGAAAACGTGTGCAGATCCAGAAGACGTCAGCGGGGAGCCTCAGGTGAGCCGGCCACCGGTCACCTGAACCTGCCGCAGTGCCCTGTGGGAGACGTAGTCAGGTTTTTAGTAGAGCTGCAGCATTAGACAGCAGAGGCTGACGAACAACAAAGCACAAACCAGAGAGGAAATGATTCAGGGAGAAAATTAACGAACAAAGACAGAAACGTAAAGAACTAAAAGAGCAGGGTGCAGCACAGTGAAAAGCAATAGACAACAAGCCGGTTACTGGGGTGAGCTGCTGGCAGCCAGGGTGCGATGTGTGTGTGTGTGTGTGTGTGTGGGGTGACATGCAGATTGTAATCTGGGCGTGGGGGGTGGGATGGGGGGGGTTGCTGGAGGCCGAGTGGGCTGTTAGTGGGATGTGGGGGTTTTGATATGTTTTATGAATTTGAGTGAAAATGCAACACAAAGGTCTCCAAGGTCCCGGGTGTGTCTCAAAGTTAAATAAGCATCAGAGGTGGGGGGGGGGGGGGGGGGGGGGCGGGCGGGTTTTTTTNNNGGGGGGGGGGGGGGGGGGGGGGGGGGGGGGGGGGGGGGGGGGGGAGTGCAGGCCGGTTGTTGTTTCCAGGACCTCAGGAAGTGATGACGTTGAGACTGTGCTGCATTTAAAGCTCCGTTTGTCTGTGGATGATCAAACTGTGATGACACTAATCCTTCATATTTTAAATTCCTGTGTTAGCATGGAAACGTTTCCCAGGTTTCTAGAGATTTAACTAATGAATTAATTATATAATGAGAAACATTTCATTCTATAAAATGAAGCAGATTTTAAAAATATTAAATATTGAATTAAGTTTTTTATTATTTTTTAAAAATGTATTTTTTAATTAACATTGATTTTCTATGGGGTTAACTAATCTCCCTTGTTTACATCTTTAAGAATTCCAACGTCAGATAACATTTACAGCGCTTGACGCCATGATTGATACTTTTACTGCTCTCGGATATTAAAATTATTTTCACCTCACGATGTGAATATTTATTTATGTTGCATGACCTTTGAACTGCCACTGGGCGGGGCTGTGGTTTAACTTTGAATCGGCCGCAGACAAAGACGGAGCCGTTCACTCAGCACGTCGCTGGCGTGTGCGTCGTTAATGTGGGTGAGATGAGCTGATTGGATGATGGGCGTGTCAAAGCCAAATGGTGCATCTCCTTCCCTTTAAAGCCAACACCGCTAAAGCAGAGCCCAGGGGCAGGGAGGGGCCCGGCAGGCGGACCGACGGCTGGCCTCGCCCCCCGTCCCAAGCAGCGACCAACCAGACACAAAGGAGGCGGCGAGCGACAACACCAACAGTACTATGATTGGCTCTGATGGGTCTCAATCTGCAGTGGAAATCGGTGGCGTGATTATCGATTGCTTTTTCTGTTCGCTAGTGCTGATCGAAGGGTGGGGGGAGGCGGGTGACTGAAGGAGGAAATGATTGACGGGGACAGGAGATGTCCGAACTAAACATGGAAAATACAAAACAAATAGCGATTCGCTTGAGGAAAGAGAGGGAAATCTCCACATGTATAAAAAACGAACAGGAAGTGACCGAGAAAAACTGGAGGAAACAAATATCATAAAAATTTGGACAAACATTTAAGGAGTCGACGGTGGAAATGAAAAGACAGAACACCTCTACTGAGAGAAACACGCTAGAACTAAACCATGGAGTAAATGAAGAGGTGAGTGAATGAGAGGGAGGTGTGGGAGCTGTAGAGGGCGCTGTGGCGAGCCTGACTCCTCCCTCCTCTCTCTGCGTCTACCTTTAAAGCCTCCCGGGGGCACGGAGCTGGGTTTGGCAGGAAGGGGGGGGCCTGTACTGTTGGAGTTGTTGATTGGCGGCTGGAACGAGCCAGACAGGAAGATGCCGTCGGAAAGAGGGCGGGGCTTGCGCGCAGTGGGCGGCGGCTGAGGCCTGCTGTGATTGGGTGAGGCGGAGGCCGGGAGGTCGCCGTACGACTTCCGGGTTGCCGACTGCTTCGCCTGACCCAAGTGCCCCACGCCGCCGCCACTCCCTGCTGGGGGGGCTTCCTTGCCTTCCTCATCGTCCTCCTCGTCGCCCGCGTAGGAGACAAAGGTGGCGGTGTAGAGCGTGTCGGGGGAGGCGACCTGGGTTTTGAGGTAGGAGGTGTTTCTCTGTGGGGGGGGCGGGGGGTTGTTAGTAGGGTTGTTGGGGGCGGGGGGTTGGTAGTCCCGGGGCAGCGGGGGCCGATACAGACCGGCCGGGTCGTCGGGCGTCAGCAGCTTTCTCTCAGCTTCCTCGTGCTGCCGGCGCCGCTCGGCCTCCAGGCGAGTGTAGTACTCCGTCTCCTGTCTCCTCTAGGGGAGGGACAACCTGTTAGTACGCTCTGCTCTCATTGGCTCTCACCTCAGCAATGGAAACTAACCGACTAGCTGCTTCCTACGACTGGGGCAACTACAGCACGACCGCCATCCAACACACCCGCCCACACACACTGAGCCTGAGCTGCATTGCACCTGGCCACGCCCACTGTGTCGACCAATCACATCTGACCTGCACGAGTAAAGGATCAGAGGCATCATTTACTAAACTGGAAATATGAAGACTACAATAAATGGTACTATGTTATTTATGTTATTCCGCAGGTTGTCTTTAACTTTAGATTTACGAAGACAGGAGGCAGCTCTGGAAGCCAAAAGTACATCTGCTTTAACCAGACGTGGTTTAAAGACCATTCAACTCAGCCGAGTGTTTTTCTTTTTTTAAGGAATCCGTTTATTACGGATTAAAATCATTCCACGATTATGTGGAAGATAAGATTATAAAAACCAAACGATGATGCCTCTGAGCCGCACAGACGGACGACTCCTCCCACACTGACTCTACGAACACCAGGGCCAACTGTATGAATAATCTCTCTATCCATCACAAACATCTTTAGCTAAGGTATAAAATAATAAAACTCCTCTGGAGTCCAGCGAAAAAACAACCAGCCCCCGTCTGAAGAACCTGATCTAACTGTTCCTCCTGAAGACCACCGTGCCTGCAGCCATCTCCCTCCACTGGGTGAAGGATGTGTGTGTGTGTGTGGTTTACGCAGTACGTGGTTTGTGGTTGCGTGTGTTTGATGTTACACTTGAATCTACGCTGCAGGAATGGGTTTAGATTTCTGGGTTTGGAGCCTGACCGGTCGCTCCGGGTCGCATGTGCTCTCGACTTCGATGCTTCTGAAGTCGGTTTGTTTTTTTTCCCCACTCTCTCTCTGCCGTGGTCACGATGTTGTGTATCTTCACGCCGAGCACCTCTAAAGGACACAGCCACAGTTATCACCCTGGAGCTGTGTCCCCACTGACGGTGGAACCAGCCCAGTAGGAATCTGAAGAAACTGGGAGGGATTAGTGGGTGTGTGGGTCTGAACTGGAATGAGTGGGTCTCTGATGGATGGCTGGAGTATGAGGCGGATGAGCAGGTTTAGATTTCTGTGTATGTGTGAAGATAAAGGATTCTGGGAACAGTGGGAAGGTTGGCGGCATTCCCTAAACATATCTGATATGATGCTGGATGGAGATGGCGACAAAATAACAGAATAAGGTAAAATATAAGGTAAAGTAAAAACCTCAACACCCTGCCCGACAAAACATTTCAAATAAAAACTCAAGATAACTTCCTGACGCACAACGACAACAACACAATGGGAGTCCCATGCTTCAGGAGGTGGGAGCACGAAACATGACACGGCAACACGTCACATAGGGTGGGGGGAGGAGGGGGGCATGCAACTGGACAAATTCACAGAATATCAGAATATATACAATACATAAAATCAACATTAACATTAAAAAGATCAATTCTGTTTCACACAATGCATATTTAAGCTGAACACTTATTATTTATCTGTCTCTTTCAAAAACATGTTATAGTTGATTTTAAATATATGGCCTGAAGTGATGAGGGTTTTAAACAGCTGGTGGTCTGATCTGGTCTGAGTGGTTCATGGGACGCACCACAACCAAATTGTGACGGTGAAACAACAGAGGAAGAAAAAAGCACGGTTTATGTTTAACACACAGATGGATGAGTGGACACCGGATCAGACCACCGGTCGATTAAACTCCCGTGTTGCTCGGTAAATGTGTTTTAACAACGTGAACAAACACCTTCATTTATTCTGGAAGCAGCTGCTTTTACTTTTACAACCTAGTTTGAAACAGTGGGTGTAAATGTGTGTTTTTTATTTTAACAATAAATATAATATATGTCATGTCATTTACCAACCGCTTTATCTGTTACGCGGGGGGTAGCACGACTGCACCCAAATCACATTGCACCAGTAACCTGAGACCTCCTGCGGGTGGTGAGCCTACTGGAGGTGGTTCCTCGTCGGGGAATATAATTTGATAAATGTGTCTGAAATGTTTTCATTAGAAAGATAATTATAACAAATAACTATGTTAACAGTTTGTTATCATATTAAACTGACAGAAATATCTGAACTAAGAAGATAAACTTTATATATATATATATATATATAAAAAAATAAATAAAGGGAGATGAAAGTTTATTTTGAAAACCCTGAATTTGCGCCTCTGACAGCTCATAACCTGGTTTCACGTTTGTCATCACAACATCAACATGATCTCTCTAACCGACCTTTTCATCAGCCTCTCGTCTGGCCCGCTCCTCCTCCCTCCACATCCTCTCCTCCTCTTGCTTCACTCGCTCATCTGCCTCCCGCTTACGGATCTCCTCCAGCTGCTGCTTACGTCGCCGCTCTTCGTCCTGCAACTGATGTCACATGCACACACACACACACACACACACACACACAGAGGAACAGGCCAAAGGCACACGGGGAAGGACACACATGCAAATAAGAAAACAATTAGTACAACTTGAAATGTGCCTCATTCTCTCTCTCTCTCACACACACACACACCCTGAATACACATCTGCTAACTGCTCCGACTCTAGAGTGCGCTAACATGTTGTGTTTAATGTTCGATTCCTCTCACAGGACCGCTCCAGAGGGGAGAAGCACTGTGCACTGCAAACACGTAGCGCACACACACTGCAAATCATGCAAATACAACATGCAACAACAGCAACCAGAGGACGGCCGTGCAAAAACAACAACAACAACCGTTATCACAGCTGCTTCACATGCTCTTGATTGAGTGTCATTACCCCTCCTGCTGTCGAGGAGTGGGCGGAGGAATCAAGTGCACCTGAAGTAACTGTCAGCGGAGCAGGCTGCAGCAGGAATATTCTGACCATCCCGACGCACGAAACAAACAGACCCTCTGACCCCACACACACCTGGGACCATCAGGCTTGGACCCACTAAGAGCAGATCCACACTGAGAAGCAGGTGTGAACACACACATACACATTGTCCAGGAACCACAAGTTAACATCAGGTGTGTATGGGGCCCGCTCTGGTCTGGATGGTGATTAAAGGGTCAGTTCAACCAAATTACAAATGGTTCCAATGACTGTATCTGTCCACGTGAACACTGCATGAAAAGGTAGATAAAGGGATACAAGTTTTACTTCCCTCACTGTGGAGGAAATTAGTAATTTATAATAAACATTTTCAAATTTTGTATTATGAGTGAACAGACCCCTTTAAAAGAACATGGAGGCTCAGCTGGTCACACGGATGGATGGATGATGGATGGATGATGGCCAGACGAGTGGACCAATGGACAGACACCACAACACCATGACCTGCCCCTGCACAGGCAGCACCGGGGGCTCACAGGTCTCATGCACAGACTTGGAACTGGATGTCCCGTGTGATGAATCCAGCATGCAGCAGCCACCTCAGTGTGCACTCAAAACACGGCTGCTGACGCACGTCGCTCTGACCACCGCTCTGCTACTGTAAGTCTGGATATGCTTTTACAATCTGGAGAAACACCAGTTCTTTAACTCCATCCCCCCAGCAGTTGTTTTGAGTGGACAAAGAGATGGACAGCTTCCAACAGCCACACAACAACAAGCATCCCAGGACGGCCTCTCCATGAACGGCTGCTCTGGAGCAAATCACGGCTCAGTCCGGACTCCAACACGCACCCCCACCCCCTCATGAAACAACAATAGTCCAGATGGATTGGGAGGGACAGAGAGGAAACACGGGCAGGTGCGCGGCCCAGACAGAAAACAGGAAGTGATGTAAGGGCAAGGGGAGGATACTCGTCATTAACAGGAAGAACATACCAAGTCTAGAACAGAGATAGCTGGGACAGCAGTCTGCTGCTGAAGAAGAACAAGAAGAGATTTAAGAGTGAGAGAAGGAAGGAGATAAGGAGGGAGGGAGGATACCCAAATACTGAAAGGGAAGGCGTGAACGATCAAAATAAGCTGGCAAAAAAAGGAGGGAAGGAGGAGGAGAAACTGAGGAAAAAGAGAAGGGAGAGGGAGGACAAACAGTAAAGTAAACATGTTTTTCTCCTTCATCATGATCCCACCACTGCTCCACTCAGACATCTTCCATCATCTCAGAACAATGGCCAAATAAAACAACCATTGACCCCAACATTAACTAGAGTATAAAGTTTAGAAATGTATATTCCTTTGGCTGAACAGTTTGATTAAAAACAAAACATTAGATGGAGGTCGAAGATTCATTTTGCACAAAAACAATCCAGGTATCATTTGGTGTAAACCAATAAAACCTGTGTAAACCTGTCCTGATAACTTCAGTATCTAGAAAGTGAAATAAAATAATAAGTGCTGGAGTTCTGTTTAATCGTTGCCCAGAATCCGTTAATTCATTGATTCATCATCTCCCGTCGGGATGTTAAGAACTTTGTCGAAATAGGAGCAGAGACGTTGCGGGTATGGGTCACTTTTGATATGCAACACTTATCCTGCATTTGCATCATGTGAGAAAATTAAAAAAAAACAACAATTTAGGAAGGAAGGAAACAATCATTTCCTGAAGGTCTGACTTGTGTCGGCTATATCAATGTTTAAATCAAATATTTCCACACGATGCAAATGCAGCATTAACAGCATCCTCGCTTGCCTGCCAGGCCCCGCCCCATCCACCCCTCCAGCCAATCAGGTTTAAGCAGCTCAGCATGGCAAAGCGATGACAGAAGCATGTTGCAGATGCACATTGCAGGACATTCATAGTCTGTCCCACCCCCACGATCAGTCTGACTTCCTGTGGCTCGCCCTTCCTTCTGGACAAAGTCTGAAAAGCTGAAGCTGAAACTTTCCTGCACCTTTCAAACTGGTAAATGTTACAGTCACCTCTTTTCTCCAGTCTCTCCATCCCATTCCCCAACCCGTCTCACCCTGGCTCTCTTCTCAGCCTCCAGCCTCTGCATGATCATCATGGTGTCCACGTCCTCGTCATCCTCCTCCTCCTCGTCTTCGTCGCTCTGCTTGGACTCCTGCAGTCGTTTCTGGAACTGCCACTCCAGCATCAGCTTCCTGAGGCGGTCGCTTTCCTCTGCCGTTCGCTCCGGCTTGGCCTGGAAAAGAAAATGATTTCAGAATTCAAGGCAAACCATAATGTGTTTTTAAAACCAACGTGTCAAAGACACCATGTTTTCAGCCGTGCTCACCTGCAGGTCCTGGATCTCCTTGTCCAGCAGGTCCACTATGTGAAGCTGCTGCTGTTTCTCTGCCTTCTCGCGGGCGTCTCTCTTCCAGGGGTCTGGAGAAAGACTGTCACTGGACGTCAGCTCCTCCTTACTGATGGTGATGTACTGCAGGTCCCGCCGCTCGATGGTCCGTGGCTGCTGCTGCGGTAGAAGCTCCCGGATCACTGTGTCCATTCCTACGGTCACACAGTTTGTTATTGACCTTAGTGAGATGATTGAGTGTGTGTTTGAAGAACGAGCTGAGTGCAGCGTGTTACCAGCGGGGTGGGTGGCGGTGGCAGGAGGAGGAACAGCCGACCGAGGCAGACTGGCCGGCTTCTCCGGTCGGGGGGGAGGAGGCTGAGGCTGGGAGTGTGGGGGCAGGTAGGGTTGAGGCAGAGCCACAGATGCCAGAGAGGACTGGTGGTGAGGTGGTGGCATTGATCCTCCGTTGTTGTGAGGCTGGACAGGCATGACGGGGTTGGCCCGGATTTGCCCCAACTTCCTCTCCTGCTCCCTCCTCTTCCTCTCCCTGAGTGAAAAACATCATCATCATCATTTGATCCACATCACATGTGGTGAACGTTTGTGTGAGCGGTGTCACTTCGGTACCTCTCCTCCTCCAGCCGAGCCTTTTCCTTCTCGTACCACCGCTGCTGCTCCTCGCGCTTCTTGCGGTCGGCCGCCTGCTGAGCTGCCGCAGGCGTGATGGCAGCAGGGGGCGGTGGGAGGGGCAGGTCGGGCTGGGCGTCGTATGGGTCGTATGCCTCAGGGTAAGGGGCTGGTGGCGGAGGTGGGGGAGGGGGCAAGTCGGAGCGCGAGGGTGTCTGAGCCGGATGCGGCTGCACTGCGTGGGGGGCGTTGGGTGTCTTCCATCGGCCCGGCCCGGTCTTCTGGTTCGGGTTTTTGTTGGAAGAGGAAGAGGAGGCTGAGAAGTTGAGGTGCTCCTGGCTGGACGTGGAAGACTCCAGCGAGGAAGACACCTGAGGCTGAGCGGGCCAGTGGTCAGGACCTCCTATACCTAAGGACACAAATGGACAACGTCAGCGGTCACATGCAGACACAAGGACGCGGTTAAGCCTTCAAAGAGTTCTAATCTCTGTCGTCCCTTCCTCCTCCATCTTTTAGTTGCTCTCACCTCCTGGTGGACCTCTCTGGTAGTCCACATCTCTGTGTTGGTAGTCCAGATCCCTGTGCTGGTAGTCCTGTTGGTAGTGCGGCTGCATGCGCTCGTCTGGCCTCAGACCTGCTGGTGGAGGGTACAGCTCCTCCTGAGAGTGGTTAACCCGCTTAGGAGAGACAGAGAGAGATTAATGAAAGGAAGGAACATGAGAAGAACTGGAGGAAGGAAAATCCAGATATGAGTAGTGGTTTCAATGAGCCGCTTGCTGTACCTGCATGCTGTTGTGGATGTTCTCCACCACAGGGAGGCGCTCTCTGTCCTCCATGCCCTGCCAGTGCTGTGACGGCCCCTGCCCGGGAACCACTACCCGATCCTGGCTCTTGGAGGCCGGTATGGTGAAGTACTCCCTGGGGTAGGTCTGGGTGGGGATGGGGTAGGCCTCTGGACGGGGAGGGGAAGGCTCATCCTGGTGAATCAAACCAGAAACTGAATGTCACCGTTAACAAAACAAACAGGGTGGAATGAAAACAACAAGTTATTTTGTCAAGTCTGGTCTAGATGCTGTGAGTCCTCGAGTGTTGGTGTCACTCCACAATCTGCTGGAACATTCCTCACTGAGACGCCGGTGGCCTCAGTCGACCGTGGACTTACATCTGCACACAGGTTGCCGGTGGAGACGGAGGTGATCTTAGTGCCTGGTCCTCCGGGGTACACAGCTTTCCCTGCAGGACTCTGGCTCTGATCTGAAGGAGCAGGAGGACAGAGGGAACTTAAACTCTATTTCATCAAAAATAAAATGTGTTATTAAGGCTTATGTGTGATCTTTGTCTTACTGGCAACGTTGGGGCTGGAGCGGTGGTCGGCCCTGTTCTTGAGGAGCCGATCCTCGCTGCTCATCTTCTTTGGTTCGGGGTAACAGTCCCAGCCAGCCTGCGGACTCTCCGGAGAGCCGTTCTGCACCGAGCTGTTGTACAACTCGAAGCCTTCGCTCTTTGGTCGCAATTTCCCGTTCTTCTCCCTGCCGCGGTCCGACGCTGAGAGAGATGAGAGAGTGATGGCGTTTTAAAATGTTAAATCGTTTTAAACTTGATAATCCAGCAGAACTGATTTCTTTTCCCTCTGAGAGAACTGTGTCTGCTCTTTCAGTGGAGCCCTCAGTCTGTGGGAATCGAAGTCTTTGCTCGTCCAGTTTCTGAATGTGAAATTTACTGAAGAATGACCAGCGTCCTTCACTGCCTGGTGGTTAAACCTCACTGTTTGCACCGTCTGGAAAATACTGTGGTTGAGGGAGTTTGGGAGAAACACCCGTTCAGCGTCATCCTGGACCACAGACGGGTCCGGCCGGAAGACTTCCTTAATGAATCTAGGGTCACATTCCAGCGGACAAAGACCAGCGCGCACGAAAGTCTGTACCAAGTTCACATGTGCAGCTTTTCATGCACAGACTTCCACACAGACACAAGCTGTTGCGGCCACAAACACTCATTATATCCTTCAGTCTGCTCCACAGAGAAGACAAGGACACAGTGTCTGGACAAGTCTGCCTCTCGTCCATCATCTGCAACATTAAATTACTGCCATTAACTAATAGAGGAGCCAACAATAGTCCATTCATTACAACTCTGGAACAACTCTCTCCCTTTGAACAAATCGGCAGGTTTCAGAAGCAAAATTAAGGAGCCTTCTAAAATTGTGTTAAATTAAAGATGTTTTAATTTTCTCTGTTGTTTAAAGACATTCAGTGTTTAGTCTGAAATCCCAACAGAAGTAAGAAACACTATCTTGCTCAAGTAAATAAATAAATAAAAGAATAATAAGAAATGTTAATTCTTAAAACCCTGAATCCATAGAATGATAAAAACAGAACTATAACTGTATTCCTCAGTGAATACACAAAGTACAGGAATATTATTACTCCTGACTTTGACTTAGATAAAAGATAAAAGATAAAAAAAAAAAACTGGGAACATTTCAAGCTAAACTGAGTGTGTGCATGCGATCGCTCACCTCTCTGCATCATGGGGCTCGGCTGGTTGAGGAGAGTGGCCAGTCCGTGGTAAATGGCTCCCTGCTTGGCGACCTCCAGAGTCACGACTGAGCCCGTCCTCGTCATCAGCTCAGCCGCTCTGAACACACACACACACACACACACACACACACACACACACACACACACACACACACAGAAAAGAGAGAGAGAGAGAGGTCTCAGCTGCTTTGTGCAAATTGGCATATTTGTGAAACAAACACTCTGAAAGTTTCTGTAAAACACTTTTTATATGATTAATTATTCTGCTAATTAGTTTCCAGAATCTCTAGAAAAAACTAGAACATGTTCACATCCTCTCAGAGCTCTAAATCAAATGAACAAAGATGTAAAACACAAGAATTATGGTATTGGAGAAGCTGGAACCACAAAGAATAACCAATCATCATTAATATTGCGAGCTACAGATAAGATCCCTACTTTGAGTCATTACGTTGATTAAAACACATCAGTAACGATTCTGTTTTATCAGGAACGAGGCAGGGATTACATCTGTCAATGCTGCTATGTCATCTGAGGACAATCCCAATGGACAGACACGGACACACACACCCTGTTATTCTCCGTGCGTCTGTGCTCTCGGCTTTAAACAAATCCTTAAAATAAATGAGGGGCAGATCACATGAGGTAATGGGCCATGTGTGTTTGATTGGATGGAACTCGGGGAATGTATCGTTCACCGAAGCACGGGCTGAAACTCCACATATGGAGATATGACAGGATTTTAATTAGAAACACACACACCACAGAGCTGGAGGCTGTGAATCACGTCTGAACCTGCTCACTGGAACCTGTGGGAGTCCGACAGGAGACGACCACTGGATGATACGACGCCAGAAGGTCCGAAGCTTTAAAGTTAAATAAATCACCTGTGGATCCAGTTGGACTCTAACTTCAGGTCTGTACACGCAGAGCGAGAGGAATAACTGGATTCATGTGCGTGGGGCGTTAGCTACTGAGCAGTTTCCAAAACACACACACCCATTTTCTGCCCTTGCTGTGTGTTTCAAACACACACACTGATGCTTGTGGTTATGTGATGTCACAACGGCAACAAACTTCACTTTTTAAATGTTTTCAACCCTGAAAATAGAACGAAACCCGAGATTCATCATCACACGACCACAGACACGTCAGCCTGTCACTGAGCGGTGGGTGGTTGTGCACATAAAAGAGAAAAATATTGTGTGCCACCCACATTTCTTCCATGGTGTCTCTGGGCTGGATCACCGGATTATGTGACGCTTTAATTATAATGTTTAAGTGTCAGCTGGGAATTTCCCAGTTTATGATTTTACAGGGGGAGAGGACGTTTACTACATTTAACACGTAAAACACGATTTCAATATTTCTTTTGACCATTGAACATTTGTGTTTTTACCTCTCTTGTGACAGGCCGACCAAACTGCGCCCATCCACGCTCAGCAGCTGGTCACCTGCAGCCAAACGGCCGTCCTGTGGGAGGAGCAGAAAAAAAACCAGAGTGAACCTCCGCGCTTCTTTTTCTTGCTCATACTTCTGTCACTGCTGCAGTTTCAGTGTTTGTACGAACCACGTCAGCTGCACCTCCCTTGACCACAGACTTGATGTAGATGCCCAGCTTCTCCTGACCAGCACCCTGCAGACAGACACACACAGAGAAGGAAAGATGGGGTTAATGCCATTTTAATGCGCTGAGTGATATCAAACACAGGTTTAATCCCAGGTGACTCTTCAGGACACAAATGACCGAGCGACATCCACATTAATCACCTAATGGGAGATCTAACCTAAACCCGGCAGGTCATAGATGTGCAGACAGAAGCATCGCGAACATCCAGCCAGGCCGACTGATGCTGATCTGGACCAGCACGGAGTCCAGAACCACCAGGAATTTAAAAAAACTTTATACCCAGGTTATCCAGAGCGTTGATCGCAAACAGAGCAGAGCCAGAAACTTTGTTTATCTGAACACCTGGGCTCTTATCAGCAGGGACACGTTCACCATCACGTCAAACTGGAATATAAATTCCTCTGCCTGTTAATCAAACCTCCCACTGGGAAACAGTAGAGTCTCCTTTTTTTTCCTCTGAACCAAATCCTTTCTTTACAGAGCAGCCCACACGACGTCAACATGCACATACAAGCCAGAGCGCTCGTCTGTGTGTGGTATCTGTGAAGTGGGGGGCGGTTTATGTGCTGGCAAGTTATCAGAGGAATCACACGCTTTCTTTACCATCTTGACGTGTTTATCCTCAGTGTTTGTGCAACAGTAGAACCAGAAACCAGAGGAACATTTCTGGAGATAGTCACTCAGACGAGTAGCCGAGAGCAGGTCTGCATTTGATTTATTCGTTTTTCTAAAGCAGGCTTGAGAAAAAAAACAAAACAATTACAGACAAACAACTGAAAACACAACCTACACAGTGAGAATCCCAGAACGTCTATTAAGAAGTAATTGCTGCCATTCGTCAGACCTGGGATAGTGGCACAGAGAGTCTAGTAAAACAGAGGCAGAGGTTACACGCAGGTTAATGGCTCCTTCTGTCTGCAGGTCACATTAAATAATAGTGGTGGTAATATCTCAGGATTAAACACGTTATACATAATCATAATAATCTGTGGCGTCTACTTCCAACAGACCGTGTGTGTAAACGATGGAGGTCGGTGTCTTCCTGCAGCAGGAAACAACTTTTCAATGAGCTGGAAAATATAAATACTGGGTTCAAACATCCAGCTTGTTTTCAAATAACAATGAGCTCTGTGCTGCTTTCACATGAAATTAAACAAATACATTCCTGAGCTTTCGCATATTCCGGGTGAAAGCATGTTACTGAAGGAGTTCAGAAACTTTTATTCGGTCTTGACTTGTGTTTGGGGGTTTGGGTCATTAACGATGTGAATAGAGACGGGTTCTGTCTGCTGTGTCCTCCATCGTCCACAGATCTGTGTCCCAGTTCCTCCACAACAAAAAGCCAGCAGAGACTTCACTCCCAGAAACTATTTGACCCTCCGTGTTTCAGTTCCTTCTATGAATGTGTGTGTTGGTGTGTAATAATGAGGCTGGATTCATGCAGACACGAATTCCTCTGAGTGACATTAAAATGAGAAGAGAGCCGTGAATCACTCTGAGTGTTTTATGTCTGTTGTACATTACAGAAGACAGAGAGACAAAGCTTCAAGCTCTGTTCGTGGGGACGGAGGAACCGGCACCAGAGACTTGTGGGACTTTGCCTGTCTGTCAGCATTACACAACTTCAAATGGGAGCATTCAACAGGCGTTTCGGACGAGGACGATAAAGTGAATTTTTCTTTCTGCCGCTGACGGGTCCCGCTGTAAAGACGTGGGCCGGCTGCAGCACGTGCACGCGGCACGTCTGCGGCAAAGTGAAGCGATAAAACTCGGGTGGGTCAAAGTGAATGCAGATGTGCCACTCATCAGAAACTTCATCGAGTGATCGCAACAAAAACACAACGCTGAAGAAATGAACTGCTTCAAGGCAGCAAAAACCCTGCCCACGATTATCCAGGCTTCTAATGTCTAAAAGTTAAATCTTTAAAAAGCTTTAAATACCTGAGGCAGATTAAGTTTGATGTCCTGAGTTTTAATGGGCAGCTCTGGAACTTTAAAGAGCCCTGACACAACAAATCAAACACACCTTAAAGTTGCCAGGCCTGTATTAGAGAGCAATGGCCTCAGGCTCCATCACACACGCTTCAGTCCCTGGACTCGAACGAGACGCCACGACTTTTAAAAAGAAACTCAGAGCCCCTCTATGACGTAGGTTAAAGCCAGTAACTTAGCACACGGACATTTATCAGAGGGCCTTCCTGTTTTTATTGACTGCTCCTTGGCTGGCAAAAGGTTTTATTTGTTTTAAATGCTTTTAACTACTGTGTCATAAACTGTGTCATGTCAGGAAACACTTAAAATAAACAAAACGGCAGACACGAGATCTGGGCTGAATTAAACATCAGTTAACTGCAACTGAGTTACAGATGTAAAGAAAGGCTTTATTTATTTATTAAACGTATTCCTGCAACTGTCTGCACATTTGCTTCTTGATGTTCTGGGACTTGATGTGCTGCTATGTGATTAATTACACTGTTGTTCCACATTTATCTGTTGGTTATATGCTGTCAGAAAATTCTAAACTGTTTCCCTAAGCACACAATGATGTCTTTAAATATCTTGTTTTGTCCAATTAGCCTGAAGGAAATTGGAAATTAGGACATTTGAAGTGCAGGAAAATGAATATTTCAGGCATTTTGAGCTTTTGTTGACCAGATCAACTGATTCTAAGTTTCCAGATTAATTTTCTGTTTATTGATTCCAGCCGAAGTAGGGTGGATAGTTTAATAAAAAAAAAAAAGTCCAGAGAAAGAACACTAGACAAATAAACAATTTAAATTCCTCAGTGTTTTCCGCTGAACACCAGAGTCACAGTGATGTGACATTTTCTCTGCTTCTGACTCACAGCGAGAGACGAACGTCAATCACAGAGCCACAGAGTCGGGAACACGCTGCAGTCACCAGCATCTGAGGTGCAGCTGAAAACACAACAACCGTTAATGCCGACTGGCAGAGCAGCAAGATTACAGCCTACGGCACGCCGACCTGCTCTGTGGAGCCTCTCTGAGGCACAGACCACTTCCCCACAAGAGGTTCTTTCAAAGCCAGAGGTGTTTAAAGGCTCTGAGCAGCCACAGAGGTGCTCTCTGTCATTTTGCTGGATCACTTTGACTGGCCTCGCCATAATCCTCCATTTTTAATTATTGCTGCCTCTGTTTGCACAGGATTATTTTTAAGCCTTTGTAAGTCTTCACAATACAACTGAAGTTTGCAGCCCCGACTTGAAGCAGAGACGTTGTCTCATCAGATAAGAAGCGCTGAGCAGAAGTGGAAGGAGGGTTTTAAAAATTGATCAAGGACTAAAAAGACTATGGTGCATCTGCCCTTAGAACACGGGGAGAGCAGAAGTTTTGAGAAGTGATGCAATAAGCTCAAGTGTTGAGAGAGACCGAATAAATTAACATTACAATTACAATTTATTTTCATTTTGAGACAGAATGTATATCATTTTCACACAGAGGAAACAAAAGCATAAAGATCTGAGATTTGATTACAAGCTTCAGGAAATAAACTTGAATGTCACTCAGCTGAGCGCTCACTCTCACCAACGCCCTGCGCTCCCATTATGACTCACTGAAATTCACTACATCCAGATTTTATTTGGATCTTCACCAAATTAGACTCAAAGATATCGGCTCGCCAAACAAAATCAAGATCCTGAATCATTATGATTGATGTCCTGGATCCGCCCCCTGAACTGGAACCACTACCAACCACTAAAAAGTTTATGGATAAAAACAAACTGTGGCAGAGGTGATGATCTTTTTTTACTTGATGTTTGTCTCTAAACTTTGCATTTCCATCATGCGCAGTTCTGTCAAATGCACCACGCATTATGTTCTTCTCATCATGACGAAGCAGCAGCTGACTGTGCCCAACTACTGGTTCATCTACCAGGAACCACAAAGTGCACGTTTGTCCCTGTTTTTCCACACCACCCTGACAGAATGTGCCCCCCCCCCCCCCCCCCCCCCCCCCCCCCCCCCCAGAATGTGCCCCCCCCCCCCCCCGCTTCAGCTCTACAGGAAAGCCAGTGTCAGTGTGTGTGTGGAACATCCCCCCATTGTTCCAGCCCTCACAGGAGGCAACTCTCATAGTATTGTTCCACTCTGAGTTTGATTCTGCACTCACACTAACAACCAATACTTCAAACACAGTGGAGAAAAACAGGTTTTTGAGTTTGGACGAACAGTTCCAGGTTCTTGTACTTCTGAAGCTGCACAGAAAGAATGTTCTGTTTTCTGGAGCAAAAGATAAATGAGTAAACACACCAACACGGGCGGAGGAGGGAGACCAAGGTTTCCTCAGCTCCAGCTGGGAGCTGTCCGGAGGAAAGCAACACAATACCACACAGACAAAGTATATTAAAAAGTACAAATATGCTCAAACACAGATAATCCAGATAACCAAATGAAAAAAGAATTTCTTCATCGTATTTGATTAGATGGTCGAGATCCAATACTATAAAGATAAACTGGTTTTACCAATGAGGGACAACAGGACTATTTTTAAAGTGCAGTTCTCACCACGTGAGATTACATTTCATTCAATCAGCATCGTCCTAAAGAACTAACGGTAAGTTTCAGTGATTCTGGTGAAAGGATATAAAACACCTTCCTGAGGACACTGTTTATTTACCATCTGTGTTTCCTGTGTGTACTTTAGTTTAACCATTATCAGAACGTCCCTGAAGGCAAACAGGGAAAAGTGACAAACCAGATGGCCATCACACCGGACTCCAGGCACCCACATGTTCAACGTTCAACCAGCTGCTCCTCGCTGCTGCACCGAGCAGACCAGTGTGTTAGCAGCCAGAGGAGGTGAAGGAGAAATAAGAAAACAAGTAACAACCATTCAGAATCATTTAAGAGAGCGCTGTTACCTGGTCCTTCCTGCCCACCACAGAAAACCACATGCTGCAGCTGCTTGTTAGCGTCGTCCAGACCAATTCACACTGGGACGTCCGGTACTCAGACTTTTAAATCCCAGCCTGCCCTTCAACCTGTTAACATGCAGCAACACGTCTGCGAGTTTCCAGCTACAACGGATGAACGAAGATGTTGGGTAAAGAAAGAACGAAAAGACGTGCAAATGTGGCGAAGGTCATTTTAAAAAAATCCCACTGGAAAATAAGTCATATGAAAAGTATGAAAAACTAAAAATAAGCAGTGTGGAGTCAAGAAGCTGTGAAAATTCCAGCGTACGCGGTTTTAAAAAAGTTGCAGTAATTTCCTCAAATGTTCCCAAGTGCAGAAAAAAATTCCTCCACAAGCTCCTAATGAGCGAGTGTTTGTGAAGAAACAGAGAATCCAGGCGCAGGTCCAGAGGTGAAGAGTCGGCTGGGACTCTGGCTGGTCGCTCTGAGGTGGAGCACTGCTGCAGCTCACACACACACACACGGTGTTATGTAACAGGACAGAGCTCAGACCAGTTTACCGACAATTCAAGCAGCTGTTTAACAGAATTCTCCCTACCTGACTTTCACACACACACACACACACACATTCCTCCGCCCACTCTCCCCCTTGTAGCTTCAAAAATAAATAGACCAATGAGGATTCCTCTGTACGTACGTCCGTCCTTCCTTCCCACACACACACACACACACACACACACACACACACACACACACACACACACCTCCCAGGTCAGAGGAGGAAACTCTAGGTCCAGACAGAGAACAGACTCTACTGGTCAGAATGCTTCATCCATTCTCTCATTAAAAAACCATGACAACATAACTTAAGATCACAGCACATTGTCACAGTTGTTCTGACAGGGAACAACACAGCACAGCCACCAGACCTGAGGAATTATAGATATCTCACGTGAGGAAAAGTCTTTTATACAGAATTACACAACCATCTGACCTTCAGGTGCAGGGTCCCACCATTAGGTGCTTTTATTAAATTAAAATCAATGGGGTTTCAGACACAGCAGCAGCTCTGAGGTGAGCAACGTGTACCTGCTATGGTTTTGGGATTCCACACAAGCTGCTCAAATAATCCTTGATAGATTTAATCCAGAAAAACAGGCACACCTGTTTGCTGGTAGTGGCGAGGAGAAGGGATAATGATTCATTATCGAGAACTGTTAACTGCTCAGGATGAATGAGCTCATTGTCGTCCGAGTGAAACTCGAGGCTGATGATGATGTTGTTTTAAACACTGGTGATTGATGATGGTTGGATAAACCCCAGGTTACAGGATCAGCTTTACAGATTTCATTTATCCTATGTTTAGATCTCTGCTTGCAAGACCTTGACGAATGAAACCACAGCTGCAAGTTAAAAACCCCTCCAGGATCTAAAATAGCAGAATGAATGTGGCAGTGCTGGCTTAAAGCAGCGTCTGCATCTCCTCACTCTAATTTTAATGTTAACAGACACATGCAGCAAAAAGGTTTTCCAAGGTTTCTGTGCAAGTGCTACAATACTGAATTTAGCCAGCAGGCGCCGCAACTGAGCAAATCTGTGAACTGGTTACCATGTTTATTTACTTGAAACCAAGATTACAGGTAAAACCTCTGAAAGTGCTTCCGCTGTGCCAGGGAGTCTGAGCCAATATTGTAAACAACATGTGTCAAATTAGCAACAAACCAAAGGTAAACAAAGAAATCTTAATTCATTTTAACAGCTACCCTGAACCTGGAGCAATGGAATATTGACGCACAGCGTTGAGACAATTCAGTCGCCCACGTTCAGTGAATTTATCAGAGGTGTGTGAAAAAATAAACTGACAGACAACGACTCAACGCCCTGGTAAGTTAGCCCACCCTGCCGCACGCTCAAAAACCAAACTTCACAGAACACCGTTTAGTCCAGGAGTCGTCCAGACGTTTATCTGCAGCCAGGCTGTTTAGTCTCTGCTCAGACACATACACACGCACACGATCAGCGTTTCCTACCTTGGCGGCCACAATGCTGAGGCCCATGCCGTTGTGCTTCTTCAGGGTTACCGTGACAACCTCTGGCTCTTTCCTCATTGGCTGAAACGAGAGATGGACAGAAAAGACCAAATGTTAGACGAGGATGAAACCTCTCAGATGGTTGTAGAACAGCTTGGATGAAACTCGACAATCGTCCCCTGGCCCTGTGTTTCCTCTGAAATGCTACGGCAGAAAATGAGACTGGAGTAAAAAGAGGGAGGGATGGGAAAAGGGAGGGAAGGAAAGGAGGAGGTATAATGGGAAAAGGGGGAGACCACAGAGGAACCTGTGGTCGCTGGAACTGAGTCAAGAATGAAAAACCACATCATGGCTACCCACACACACACATACATACACTCTAGGGTTGGGTGGACAGGGAGAAACAGACAAAGACAGAGCAAGGTTTCCCCACATCTTGAAAAAAATATTCTGACAAAGGGGACTCCAAAATAAATAAGCTCATGTCAGACGTCGACATGTCTCTATCGCACTGTGTATTTTTGTGCGCTGGCGTTTCGGCCATCGTGTGTGGCCGGACGCCACTCGGAGTGGGAATGGAGGCGACTTTTCTGCAGGAACACCCAGAACCACACAAAGCAACAAAAACCACACGACAACTACAATACAACTACTGCTGCAGCAGCACTGCAGTTGTACCAGAAGACAAGCTCAACGACAACAAGACCGCATTGACTGCAACGACACGGCGGCGGCCGCCCAGCTGTGACTTCTGTCTGAGGACACATTAGACCAGATGTTTACTCACGGTTGGATTTCTTTAAACAAGCTCTGATTAAACTTATTCTGGGATAGTACTTTAGAATATGTGTAATGTAGCAGTAGTCCCTCAGTGTCATGAACCTACAGAGAAGCTGAATCTAACAGGAACCAATCACAATGCGCCACTCAGGACACACAACCTACCTTGAGATGCTAATGTGCTACGCTAGTGTGTGTGTCGAGAATATGTCGAGACTGCAGTGGTGGAACTGTAGAACAGGGATAAACAGACCAATTACAGAGAAAGTGGCTGTGTGTCTAAGTGCTTGTTTCATTGCGTGTGTGTGAATGATGAAAAGTAAATTGCCTGTGCTGAAGTAACTGTAATCATTGACTTCAAACTACGAGACCACCCACACACACCTTTGGGGATGTTAATTAGTCTTCCAACGGACATGTATGAACCCTAACCACTGACCAAAAATCAGCTTTTGTCCACAACGGACAGAAATCTGTACTCAACAAGTAACTTTTCAGAAAATATACAAACAGGATCCCAATTCAGAGCAACTTCCAGATTTAGACATTTCTAAAAATAGTCAAATTATCTCCAGCTCCGACTGTGCTCAGGAATTTTACCTTTTTTAGTCTGAAACTAACCTTGATGACCGAGAGTGGTAGCGTTTAGAGAATGTATGAGAGACAAGGATGAAAGCAGGAAGTGCCCCAAAGTTACTGCAGTAATCAAAGACCTGTCATGGTTGTCACATCCAAAGTGCACTCTGCTCTGCACAGTTTTCATGAGTCAGCATTATCAAGCCAGCATCAGGTCCTCTGTGGTACCAGCTTCACCTGAGATAGCCTGTCTGTGTGTGTTAACGTCTTACCATCTCAGAGGTGTCCACTGCAGAGAAGTGGCTGTCACAGTCAGCTCCTTCAAAGTGAACGGTCCAAGTGCCGGGTGATCGAGGATGTGGCACTAACCGACAAAAACCTGTGAGAGAATTGAAGAGATCCTTGCTTAAAAATGTCCAGAGCAGAACAGCATCAGTCCACTCCAGCTGTGAATCCACTGGAATCCACATGGCGAAGGGTCCGGTAATGTTACCTCTCTGCAGCAGCGGCTCCAGGAAGTCCTGCAGGCCATTGGGGAGGCTGCGCACCACGTCGCAGGAGTAGCCGTCCTCAGGGAGGAGGAAGGGCAGCTGGAGGTCTGGGTCCTCCTCCAGCTGGACCTCTCTCCCGTCGCTCCTCGCCAGCTCATCCGCTGTGTTTTCCGCCACTGCCACCACGTGGTCTATCAGCTCCTACACACATACACACAAACCAGAAAGAAAGAGACACACATTCAGGAAAATGTGGCTCTTCAGTAGTGTTTTTTTTTAATATAAGGGTCAGGATTTGAGGCGTTTGTGTGTGACTCACGGGCGGGATGTAAGGCTCGTCAGGAGCACAGTGGTAGTTGGTCATGAGGGCGTGGAGCTGCAGGGAGTTGAGCTTGAAGCAGGTGTTGTGGATGTTCTGCACATCCTGCATGGAGTATTTGTCCATGGTCAGCAGGGTGGTGGCCTGGAACAAACACGCACAAATAAAATTTCAACATACGACAGTTTCAGTTCCAAGCCCTCTTCTAGACACAGTGATCTGCTTGTGTCTCCTTCCCAGCCTTACCTGCACAATGCGGCTGAGGTGGCAGTCGGCCGCAAGCTCCAGACCCTGCTTCTCGGCCCAGGTCTCGATGTGACTGAGCTGTTGTCGGAGGATGGCGCCCCAGTAGTGGCAGCACAGCCCCGAATCTGTGTCTGTCACCAGCTTGTTGAACAGCCACATGTTGATGAAATGGAAGAGCTGCGAGAACAGCTGGATGGTCAGAGCGGCGTTGACCCGACACCGCCGCAGCAACGACATGGCCCCCGTCAAGGTGTGCAGGACGTCCTCTGGAAAAGAAAAAGTCTGTCATAAATGCTCAGAGGTGCCAATGCTTCATAAAAGCAAGACTGTGAGGTTGGCATGCAGCACTGCAGCACTTCTCTGTGGGGTTACATTTTTATACTTTACCTATCTTGGGTCTCTGTGGATTATGCTCCTCTGGGTCGTCTAGGAAGGCAGGCATATAGTTATTGAGATCAGCCTGGAGACAGTGGACCAGGTATCTGCAATCACATGTTAGAGATTGTTATAGACAAACAGAAATATTAAACATCGTCAAACCACAATCAAAGCTCTTGTCTCTTCTTTACTTCACTGAAACAAAAATACACTTCCTAGCTTGTGATGTTAGCGTTGAGCTATCAAGGTCATATAACAGCTTTCTCTGGTATGACTGCTTCTCTGAAAATCCCCTGATATCCCACAACTCCTGCATCATCCACCATCACACACACACTCAGACTGACTTGAAGGCCATCTGGACCAGATGGGCGAGAATGTCCTGGGCGTCCAGCGTGATGCGGCTCAGGTCTCGGTCCTGCTTGATGAAGTTGAGCAGCTCCGAGGCATTGGCCATCCAGAAAGCCAGTGCTCCTGCGATGTTCTTCTGCTTCTGTAATGTACCAACCACAGAGACAAAAAAGAAGACATACGGAGGAAGCTGTTAGAGCAGCAGGACGAAGGAGGAGTTGTTAAAATCAAGAAGGTAGAAGACGGGGGTGTCTGTTTGAGTGGCAGCCAGAAGGAGCAGTTGTTACTTCAGGGATAGACTCGTGCCCGGCCCACCCCTCCCTCTAAGCCAGCCCAGAGTCGAGAGGAGTGGTCATCACCGTCAGTTCAGAGAATGAACTCCAGCAAAGTGTCACTTCTTCACATATTTGCTGACATTTGAATCTTTAACTGTGCAGAGGAGACAATAGTGACCAATCCTTCTCCAACAACTCTATTCACCAGGTCACCAGACACCAGCCTCCGCCCTGTACAGGCTCAGATGTTTACTCTCTGTTTGTAGTGTTCAGACTGTAGACTTACACTGTGAACTGCACACATTCACAACTCAGACAAAACCCTAATTTTAATGTGAAGTGCTCCTCTCACATCCTCAACAAAATCCACAGGAATCTTCCCGTTAACTGAAAAAGTCCCTGCTCAAAAGGTCACTTTAAAGAAGAAGAAGCGCTTCAGACTCTCAGGTGGTCATGCCTGACTGTGGAGATCCGTTAATTAGTTCAGCTTATCGTACAGAGTGAAAACTACATTTAAAGCTGCGTAATTAACTTGCTGTCATGTCTTTGTTGAATCCATAAAAACAGTCATTTGCGGTGTTAAAGAGGGTTTTGTGTTTTGGATTGGAAGCAGTGACGTCTTGAAGAGAACAAACAAACGCTAACATGTTCACAGAGCCATTATAGGTGTTATTCACCAAGACCCGAGGAGGGAATCAATCTTCTCAACTTTAGACTCAAACTAACAGCAGAGAGGAAGAGCATTCAACTTTAAGTAAAGGCTCATGTGTCAGTCTACAGTCTGGAGAAGATTTATCTGGTTTTGATATTAAAGGGGAGGATGGAGCTCGGTGTCTAACAAGCTGATTGGTTAATAACCCCACCACTCACAGAGGGAGGAACCCTCCCTTTGCACTCATCTATCCCCGCCTTAAAAAAAAAAAAGTCAAAGAAATCAAACAAAACAAAGAAGAAGGGGGGAAAACCCTCTTCATTCAGAACAGCCAGAGAATGAGAGATGGAGCCACGTGCATCCAAAATGAAAACGTGACATTAAAACATTTAAAAACAAGGACAGATGGTTGAACACGTTAAATGAATGTCCAAACAGATACATGAAGCAGAGGAGCTCAGAGCGACTCGTCTCTCATCCACACTGTTGAGTCGCAGCAGCAAGACGTGATGTCACACACAATGGATGCCAGAATTAAAGATGGAGCCACGATGGAAAAGAGTGGTTGCTTTGGTTTTTGCTTTTTTTTGGTTTTAGGTTTGTTTGTTTTTAGTACCAGGCAGGTCCAGGAAGCTGAATGGAATTAGTTGGGCTGATGTTGCTGTTGTTGCTTAGTTTTCCAGCTGTGGGTAGGACGTGTTATTATCACTGCTTTATTTTACATTTCTGTTAGAATGGAGAAAAAGAAGCAGCAGCAACAATAAAGGGCTGGTCAAAAAGGAGAGAGAGAGAGAGAGAGAGAGAGAGAGAGAGAGAGAGAGAGAGATTAATAGAGGAGGGCAGAGAGCTTGATAGGGTTGGGCGATATGATATCACATGATCATCGATTCAAATCTCATCTGCTTCGCTTTTAAAGGAATTTAGGAATTGCAACAGACAGTTAACTGTCTGCTTAAAAATGCATAATTTACCATATCACTTACTAAAATTCACAGCTTTCTCCACGTTATCCAAGGTCAGTGGTGCATAGAAAAGAAAAAGCTATGTATTTAAACAGATTTATTTGATAATTTTACTCTGACTGACATATTAAAGATGCTGTTTTACAGTAGCATTATTTATTGCACTTCACATTAAGCTGTTCAAACTAATTAAAAAAGGAAAAGTATTAGGACTTCTTGTTCAAATCATTTATCCATGTCGCCCAAACCAAGAGAGGGAGAGAGAGAGGAGGAGGTACAGAAAGAGTGACTGAGGTAGACGAGTCTGTAGCAGCCGTATCATGGTGTGCTATCCTACCTGATCCCCTTCAGGAATCTCCTGGATGGAAGGAAGAAGAGGAAGAAGAGGAGGAGGAGGAGGAGGACACATTCACAGGACAGAGAGAAAACACGTCAACAGCTACAGTATGGACACAGCCATGTAACACACACACAAACACACACACTCACACACACGCAATGACACACATGGTCATGGTTTACAAGGCGGCATCCCAGTGAATCAGTTAAAGAACATAACTGATGGACATCAGGTGAAAAGTAATGGAACACTATGCTGCAGACATTTAGCATCTTCAAGAATATATCGAGGTTTTGAAAAGTGTATTTAAATCAGAAAAGTTTTTTTAAATGCTGGTTAATCTTATACTCACTTTTTAACACTTTAAATACCCTTAAGCAATTAACATATATGAAAATATGTAAATATAAAGCAGAGGATCACTGGATAACAAACGTAACATAACATTTTTACACTTTGGGACAAATGAGTAAATTGTGCATCATGCGGTCGTTAATGGGAGTAAAGGCAGCCGCTGCTCACACTGTGCACGACGAGCTCCGTTAGTCAGAGGAGAACCATGCTCAGGTCTAACAGGTAATCCAGCTGAAGCTCGTGGCTTCTGAATATCTGACAGCAAAACAAAGGCTCAGCGAGGAGAACCACCAGGAGAAAGGACAACAACAGTGAAGAGGTGGAAGCTGTTGGACGTGTTGACCTCACTGTTTGTTTAAGTTATTACGCTACACCCCGACTACCATGTTTAGTTTATCTACCGTCAACACTACTCTGGAGGACTGCAAGTTTGGAAATGGTGCTGATCTGGTTTCAAAACTAAGACGTTTGTAAATTTTTGAGTTGTTTCTGAAACTCTTAAATCCTCTAAAGCCCGAATCCCATCAATAAATAGTAGATTCAGTTTCATCCACACTATCCTGTGTCATTGTAGGCTTCACACCTCAAGCATGTAACACTGACAAACACAGGACAGAAGCATGGGAGGGAACTGTGGAGAGATCTCTGCAGGATACAAACATGCAGACGAGCATACACAACTTACAACCACTACATGTCGTGGTTTGTAAGAGTTCAGTTAATGAGGAGGGGGATTAAAACATCAGATCATTGGTCACATTTCAACACGAGCAGGAGCAGCACTGAGGAGGAGAGTGGCTGAACTAATAACGATAACGACAGTGACCCGTGAGATCGACGTGACCGCGTACGACAGAAGATCTAAAAAGAGAAGCAGTACTGACCTGGATGACTCCTTCCATCATGCTCACCATCTTGTTGACGATGGCGATGACCTTGTGCGTCCTCTCGGAAGGTGACATGTCCGGCCGGTATGACGGCGACAGGACGAAGCGGCAGGCCATGTACAGGACGTACGTGGGTGAAAGTTTGAAGTGAACTGTGGAGCTGTTTGTGTAGTTGATGATGGCAGACAGGAAGGTGTCTTCAGCTGAGGGGAGCACACAGAATCACATTATTAGATCACGACACCTGATTCCAATTACAGAAGCAGAGCACGCGGCTGGGGGAGTTTGTTTTAGTCACTACTGGGTTGGTCACAGAACTTGGCGGCTCATGTGGGATGAAACCACTCGGAGCCTGACTGTGGTATCAGTTGCTTTCAGTTTAGTTTGGGTGGTGAAGTGTTGGAAGTCAAACTTTCTGCAGCTGCTCAACAACAAACCCTAAAGCCTGAAGAGCTGAGTTCCGTGAATATCCACATTTTGACCATGCATTTGCATCATCTTCCCTAGCTTTCAGGGACTTTTGAGTGTGTGGTTTCTCCTACTGCATTGTGGGTATTGGCCCTCTCTGCCACTTTATGACCAATTACAACGCTACTTCAGCTGGAAAAACAGATGATCTCACAGGATACCAAATATATACACTCACATACAGACACATCAAGGCCCAGAGGACACAGAGAGTCAATAAACTGAAATGTTAGAGCAACAACGAGGGTGTGGGAAAACGTCTGACTGCGGAAAACCTGGAACTAATTTATTACAAATTTAACAACCAAATAAATCAGCTCTGACCAATTCGACGTCAGTCCAGATACATCAGTTTGTTTAATGTGGCCAAACCAACCATCTGCTGCTAAGTTCATGTGGAAACTGATGTGTTGTGTCAGACAGGAAGGAGCAGTTGACACTTTCTTTATTTTTATTGGACATAAAGCAATTAGCTTTATAAGAATTAGCAGCATAAATAAAGCAGCTGTTAAGTGACCAATGGTTGTTGAATGAATAATATAAATATCTAATATATATAATTATTTAAGTTGTGAATTTTGTCACATTTTAACAATATTTATTTTTTTCTATAATCAGATGCACTGTGTTGACCCTGCAGAGGCATCACTGGTTCTTGTTCACTGTAAAGACAACTAAAGGGGTTCAATAGTTTCCAGCTATTGACTGGGTCACCACCATAGTGAGGGGAACAGAGAGAGAGAGAGAGAGAGAGAGACAGAGAGACAGACAGACAGAAGGAGACACATTAGCACTTACAGTTATCTCTGAACTCAATGCTCGCAGGCAGAGTCAAATCTGTCCTGTCTGCTGAAATGTCCTGAGACCTGAAGAGACACAATAAAATGGTGAGGAAAGAGGGCGAGACAAGAACTAAACTTAGACAAAGGTATGAGGAGGAGGAGGATGAAGAAGAGGACGAGGGTCTGACCTGCTGTCCTGTTGCTCTCCTCTGATCATGGGTTTGACCATCCCTCGCTCCATTTCCAGTTTTCCTGAGCTCTGTACAAAGAGAAACCGCAGCGGTGTGAAGCAGCGTCAACTAGATCTAATTTCACTCTAATTTCATTTACGGCAGATGAACCTAAATTTAGAGCGCATGCATACACGGGTAAGGACGACTGTACCAGGAGGCTTCAGTCACGCTTCAGTGTGTATGTATATACAATGAAGATGCTCAACACACAACAACCAAACCATATGTGGGTGGTGTTCACGTGTTAAGATGAATTCACAAGAAACCAATCAACGAAGAAGAAGCTGCTTTTAAAGCTTTTGTCTGTTTTTCTTTTAAAAATCAACAAGAGGACCAGCAACACAGCTTCTAAAATGTTGTGTTACATATTTGTGTGTTACCTTGCTGGTCGGCAGTGCAGCTCCACTGTGGACGTCTCCGTGAAGGTCGAAGGTGGTTTCTGGTACGCTGCTGCAGAGAGACAGACACAAGCACCAGTTCAGAGGAGGAACTGTTCTGCTCCCCACAGCTAACAACGACGAGGGCTCTGACTTAATCCACACACCCACACCCACATACACGCACACACACATAACTCTCAGGGACGAGCGCTGGATCAAAGATGCGGTAATGACTTACTAATACATGCAGATGGATAGTTTGCAAAATAAACATGCATGCACACACACACACACACACACACGCACACACAGACATAACTGTCTAATTTGATATACAGAAGCCACACAAGGTGTCCTCTGTGTGACAGTAATTCAGTGTGACAGCGGCTGGGCTTAAAAGGCAGGCTTCTGCTTTTCACGCCCCATATGACATGAGGGCATCAATGTCAAACAAACAGTTCAGCACATGCACACAAAACTACAAAGCGTTTGTACTGGGTCACTGACGGGAAGGTCACGGACACAATCACCAGCAGCAGCACATGTAGGTTAGGCAACATGACTGAGCTCATACAGAGGCAGACATGTTTCTTTATCTATCAACAATAATGTCGTCCTGGTTCAGGTATTTGTAAGCGTGTCCATCAACCCCCCCCCCCCAGAAATCCATACTGTTTAGGTTCTACCTTTGAAGTTGTTGTTGCGTTTCAGTTTTGGGATTCTAAGGTTTATCAAATACTTTCATAATGTTTGTTTACCCCTCATGTCCTCAAATCTTCAGGAGCCTGTGGGCTTTTTTTTTTTTTTTTTTTTTTTTTTTACACTTGCCAGCATAATTTCAAAGCCAGCTTTTCCACTTACAGAGTAGAAAAATGCAAAGTGTGAGCACAATGCAAAATTTGACTTTGCCATCTTCTCATAGCAGCAACAAGGCACTCCTTCAGACACTGTCCTGTTGAATGAGGGTTCAGTTCCCATCTGTCAAATTACTTGACTGTGGAACGTTGCCTCCTTAAGGCAACAAACTCCACAGACGAGTGTAAATGACGCTCGACATTGTTTTTAGCAAACTGTCAACATCAACGTCATGAGAATTTCTTGAAATTGTCCAGACTTCCTGACTGTTCTCTCTCACAGACGAATTCTAAATTCTGGGGATGGTCCCAACTAAGAAGCAGCAGATTAAACTGTTGGGCTGCCAATACCTCCTGCCAAATCCCTACAACTTTAAAAATCTGTCGTCATGCCAAACCCCATCTCTAATCGTCCTAAATCTAAACGTCAAAATGTGTCTCCAGTTGGACAGAAAAAAGTATCTCTGTAAGTTTGAAAAGCAGCAGAGAAAATTACAGAGACCCAAAACTTCAGGCTCTGCTTCAAGAAACCAAGCGGCACCAAAGGACATGCAGGGTTAATGCTGCCCGTCTTTCTTGTCAGTGATGCAAACGTGTACTACAGGATTAAAACCATTGCTCAAACTTGTACAGCAACGTGATGTAAGAGCCTTGTTACAGACCTCATCTGAACGTATAATTATCTTTGGGTCATCGTTCAATTTGTGATATAAAAATAGTTTAAATCTCCTTTTCTATCTTTTCAACTGGTGGTCAATTTAAACACACTTAAATAGACTATATTAAAGAACAAATACATTAAAAAACTGCAATGATTTTATAGATCTTTAACATCACAAGCAAAACTGGTGATGGAAAATAATGGTTAATTCAGGCTGAGCTGCAGCATTAAATTAAAGTGTTGATTACTTACACACCTCTCAGTTTCTCAGTCCAGTCCATCCATTTAAGGGACATTCAATTCAAATGTCCCCCATTGGTCTCACTCTTCTCCTCTGTCCTCTCTGCTGGTGCACTCTCTTTCTGTCTGTCTGTGTGTGTGTGTGTGTGTGTGTGTGTGTGTGTGTGAAACAACGGCAAGCCTGAGGCCACACCCAACGCCATGTTGATCAGATTAGAGGGCAGCCCGCCTGCCATAACCCTAGACCTCCGCTCTTCATCTCCTCTCATTTCCTCATTCTCTCAACCCCAGACCTGCCTCCTCCCCCTTTTCCTTGCCTTCATCTTTCACAACGCCTGCCAGCCCCAAACCTCATCCTCTCCTCCCTCATTCCAACAAAAACGCCCTGTGACGAGTGTGTGCTGGGGCAGGATGAGGAAGAATAGTGGGAGGATGAAAGAGGAAAAAGAGGAGGGAGAAATCAAAGCGTGAATCCACACACTCACCCAGACTTGTGTCGGCTCCTCATCATAGCGGCCGACTCTCTCTTCCCTCCCTGGTCGAACATCGGGTCCACAAACTTGAAGACGTGAACAGAGCCGAACTGGAGGGTGGATCCTGGACGCAGCACCGTCGTCTCACTGATGCGCTGCCCGTCAACGAAGGTGTCAGCATCAGGGCCGTGTGGCGTCACGGTCACCATGCCTTCACTGTGCATCAGGTTGCAATGATGGGGAAGAATTCCCGGACCTAACAGCTGGAGACAAACACAAAAGGGATGCTTACGGACAACTGTCTGGCCGTGTTGGTACAGCCTGGGCTTGACTTGGCGAGCGTGCTTCGTACCTGAATGGCTCCGTCTTCTGTACAGTCCGAGCCGACCTCGGTGATGCTGTGCTGAAGCCGGTAAAGCTTTGGTTTATCCCGTGAGTCTGACCCGTCTGGACAAATAAAAACATCCAGGATGAGCACCTTTAATCTATCAATCCAAATTCTAAACAAGCAGCTCAAGTTCAGACACTCTTAACAATGAACATTAAAGAGTCAGGGCAGACTGGTGTGTTCTGGGGGGTGAACGTGGCATAGATGTGTGCGGCTGCAGAGCAGTTATTGATTATTAGTAAACAGGGGTTTAGTAAAAGCAAAGCAGCAAATTAGTTCACTGTGGGAAACATTGTTGGTGGGGGAAAAAGAAACTCTGGGGGGAATGCGTGCACCACCTTTTAGAAGGCGGTTTGAGGTTTTTCTAAAATCCATTTTCACATTTGCATTTAACGAGGAAAAAAGAAAAACCTCAAACCGCCTTTTAAAGACAATAACTGAAATCATGTTATAATGTTCCGAGGATGGTCACTGCAAATCCCCCCACAACTACCATCAGCCATTGTGACGGACACAAAGGAGGTGTGGTGGATTTTTACCTTCGTGGTGCCGATATGCGTAGTAGGCATAGTGATTCCCTCGCCCTATTCAGGCAGACAGGCAGGCGGGTGCAGAGGAAGGAGAAGGACATGCACAGGGCCCCACACACACACGCACACACACCCACCATGCCATAAGAAGGTGGGGAAAGAACAGACATAGCAGAGGGTAAAAATGCAGCAAGGAGGAAAAATTCAGCATTGCCTTGTTAACCCAACAAACACACTCTCTCTCTCACACACACACAATATTTCGGTGTTCCTTACACTATATTTATTATACTGCTCCATGGAAATATTAGTGGATATCATAAAAAAAATTAGAGATGATAAAGTGCAAACATTAATCTCTAATAGTCAGCAGAAAACATTTTAAAATATGAAGAAGGCTAAACTGAGCAAGCAGCTCAAGACATTCCTTATCTAAATTAATTATCAAGTAATTAAACACACGGACTCTCACACACACACACACACAAACACACACACACACACAGAACCCGAAACCATACAAATGTCCAAAAACCACCAAATAATTTTTCCATCCCGACAGTGGATGATGTGGATGAAGAGGATGTGTTAATACATCTCTGGACCCAAAAAACCTCTCAGCACCAAGCTCCATCACAGAGCGGTGCTTGGGGGGGTTTGGGTCACTGGCAGCAGTGGGGTGAGGGGGGGGGGCAACAGACAGGACGATCATGAGGAAAAGGATCAGCAGCAAGAAACAAGCTGTTAGGGCTGAATGGTGTCAAGTTTAGTGAGACTCAGGTGAGGAGTGCAACTTCATACACTTATACTCTACGTCGCTATTTATGATATCAACTTACCTTGTTCTCTATAAGACCTTCAACCTACTTTTTCTTTAATTTAACTTTCTTAACTTTCCTAATTTCCTAAGCTTTTCACACCGGCTGCTGGATGCGTCTTTCACTCTTTGGAAATGTGTGCTGGAGTATGCACTGACCTCAGGATGCTCTTCCAGAGAATCTGAGCAGATTCCTCTGTGTGAGCTGATAATTAATGCTGGTCGTGCTTCAGTTAAAGGATCTTATTCATCGCTGCCAGAGGGAAAATGGTGTTGTTCTTTTGAGGCTTGAAGCAGAGATAACCTCCATTGTGGAGGATTCCCGGGCATCGAGCGAAGCCGCGTTACTCTGGGGTGTTGAATGGAAGTCATGGAGAGGCTGGAAACACTTCCATCCAGAGGTAAATGCAGATGTGTTTCTGAGAGTGGTGGATTTAATCAGTTCTTGGCCTCCTGCTGTGATTTTATACACTGAATGAGTGTGCTGGTGGGTGCAGGAACCACAGAACAGCTGGGCACCATAATGTGACCACATGTGATTCACTCACCTTGGTATGGGAAGAAAGTCAGTCTCACCTTTGGATAACCCTAAATGTTATTTACAGCAGCTGCACTGAAGCCTGCTGGCCGCTGCCTGTTATTACATCTGCGACCATTTCTCATTGTGTGGAAATATTCCCTCTGCTCTCACTGCTGCTGACGCTTCTACTGAAAACTATTTAGAGTCTGTTGTTCGCATCCTAAAGCTCAAATATCTGTGTGACTGCAGTGGACACTGCGGAGCCGTGAGTGTTGTGGTTGTACCTGGACTCAGCTCCACCAGATAAGGCAGTTTCTCAGGTGGCAGTGAGCTGCTGCTGCTCTCCTTCCCTCGGAGGCCCTTGTCGTCCACCTTCCGTCCCTTCCGCCCTGGGTAGTCTGGAGGTCTCTTCTTCAGCTGGAAAACTAACGCTCCTGAAAAAAGAACGTCACCACAGGACCATCTTGTATTCACACTATGATTCATAAACAGTCATTTCATCTTGCAAAGGTAACTGGCAGTTAAAGATGCTAAAATGAGCAATACAAGTGAACATACTGACAGAACTGTAATGCCAGTACGGGAGCAGGAGGGGGCAGTAGAGACTGAGAAGCGTGAGCATGTTTCTGTGTGTGTGTGTGTTACCTCTGTCAGCGGGCCAGTCCCTGAAGATCTGCAGCGGACACTCACTATCATCCAGAATAACGTCTTTGCCCGATTTCTCATCTTGCTGCAGAGTAAACAGATTAGTAAACAGTCAGGAACATAAAGAGCTAAACATCAAAACCCACCCACTGGTCAAAACGATAATCTGAACATAAACACGGCTGACTCACTATTTACACGTGTGCTTATTTCTCATGCTCACTAACCTAATGGAGTTTCCCAGTGCTTTGTTCTCATCAGCAAATTGCCACTGACTATCAGCTGTGAGTGTGCATGTGTGTGTGCATGGTCTCTGGAGGACCTTCCACTACACTGGCTGTGGATGCAGCAGTTATTTCATATGATTGGCCATAGCCAGAGTCTGAGAGGATAGATGTGGTTAAAACACACTCACACACACAGAGCATCTGCTGCTGCAATAGCACTCAGTCTGAAAGCAATTGAATTGCATTCCTCCCAAAGGTTTTTGTGCCACACAGCATTCTGTTTCAATCTGCCTATCTGGTGAAGAGTGTGTGTGTGTGTGTGTGTGTGTGTGTGTGTGTGTGTGTGTGTGTACACAAATATGAGTATGTGCATGTGACCGTGACCTTAGCTGTCCCCTCCCCCTCTTGGAGGTGTTTAATAATGAGATAGGAGAATGGAGGTTGGGTTTGGTGAAGAAATGTGAGGATGTAGGTGTTTCCTCACTGGAGGCCAAACAAAACCTGAATCTGCCCACATGAATATTTCATACATTCGGTGGAAATCAGTTTGGTAATCTTTATGAAATCTTGATGAGAGCTACACAAACAAGTAAGTGTGAAAATGCAAGGTCCTCGGCGGAGAAATCGATGCTGTGATGGAATAGCAGCACATTCCCTCTGAGAGCATCTCAGTTTAACGGCGTGATAAAAAGAGGAAAAACCATGTTTTCATTGCACAGAGAAGCTGAAGAAGCATTTCAGTGGTGAGAAGACACTAAATTAGATTTCCTCATCAGCGCTGTCAAGGTAAAGAAGATGGATGTGTTTGACAAGGTGTGCAGAGGGAGCTGTGTATTTAAAGTTTAATAGAGGAAGGATGTCCTTCAATTCAAAAGCCGAGGCAGGTATAGTAAGTTGATCACTGTTACCCGGGCGATGCAGTACTCTCTGGGGTTCTCCTTCTCCAGTCCATACTTCTCCAGCGCCTCCACCACTGCAAAGTCGGCCATGTCTCTGGTGGAGAGCAGGATGGTCTTGTAGGGGATGTTGGGCTTCAGACTGTCTGCGTATATCCGCAAAGTACCTCCTGCAGGACAACAGAGGTTTTTACTCACTTCACCACGTTAACAGACCCCTACTTTGGTTAGTGTCCGGAGCACTGAGCAGAGCGGGCTTCATGTAAACAGACGACAATTTAATTTGTGCTCTGGGACTCTTCAGGACTGAATTAAACATCCACTTGCGAGTAAAAGAAAACTAAATTAAAAGGGACTGACAGTTCTGCCCATGAAGCTGCATAATGTCCCCCCCGCTCTCATCTGAAGGTGCACATGGCTGTGATGTGTCACCTTGAAATGATCACCTTAGCAAATCCCACAAGGGAGTCTACAGCAGAGCAAACAGGGTTTTCAGAAGCATTACATGAAACACGATTTTAAAATAGCTCTGCTGGGAGAACGTCACTGTCTCACCACGACCCTCCCAGTCCCATTGGGTGTGTGTGCGTGTGTGGTATGTAAACAGTGGTTTTAAACCATGTCCACTCGTCCATCTGTCTGTTTGTCTGGGTGTCTGAGTGATTAGGAAATAACTGAGTCACACATGCAACTGATGTAAACATGATGATGAATTAAACTTCCACCTCCTAGCTGATCCAAGAAAAGAATCCCTGCTCTTACCTTAGCCACAGTCCTCTCCTCTAGGATTTTAGCAAAGCAACCAGCTACAGCAGTGGGTTTTCAGGTGTGTATTATGGATCGAGGGGTGACTTTGAATAAAAACTTCCTCAAAGCATTCTGGAGATATCATGTTCTTAAGAATGGGACATTGGACCACATCTCAGAACCTTCATGTTTTTGGATACTGAGGCATGAAAAGGAAATATCTTTGAAGATTCAGAGGTTTCCCCCCCAGACACTGCAGATGCTGCCGATTCCTTCCAGCTTCTTCCCAGCTGATTTTCTCACTCCCTGTCACACTTAGAGTGAGAATGAGGAGCAGCAGTGAACTGTGACGTGCAGGTCACTCTGCACATTTTCTCTGAGGGTCACATCAGGTTTTGCTTTTAGCATCTCAAGGATGTATTTTTCTTGGAGCCATCCTCTTAAAGACACGTGTGACTGAAGAATCAGAACAAACTGTGCCGTCTGCTTTTACGTACCTGAGTCAGGCCTCCCATCGCTGCTCATGAACTCCTGCATGCGTTTCTCCAGCTTCTGCTGGCGCCTCCTCTTCATCACCACCTCTGGGTTGGAGATTGTCCTGGTAAAGCTTGTCTCAGGCATGTCCTTGTAAACCTCAGCAGCCAGACGACTGTTTTCCCTAAACCACAAAGATGAATGAGATGAATGACTGGGGATAAGACGGAGTAAGTAGACGGTGGAAAAAAAAAAGAGGAAGACAGATGGAGGAAGAGAAAGGTCAAAGTTTAAATCGCTATTCTTTCCTCTTCTGGAGCTTTCGGTGCTTTTCTTGGCATAGGGAAAAAACAAGATGCTCTCTAAGGACAGAGGATGTGGGAGCAGGACAGTAAGATGGGTAACTATGAGCATGTGTGTATTACCCGTCTTCCCGGCTGAGCATCTGCTCATCTCCATCGGGGATCCTGGCGAACTCCTTCTCCCTCTTCTTTTCTTTCTTCTTCTCCTTTTTGGACAAAGTCCGCTTGAAGTTCTGAATCACTCCATCCTTCTCCTTCTCTGGCCCGTTACTCTGACTCTTCTGGTGGAGAAAGCGAGTGAGTAGCAAGAGCACAGAGGATAAAGACATTGGAATTTCCGAATGAGCAGAAGACAATCCACTTTCCATGAAAACAATTACTAGACTTTTGTCAGGAGGCGGAGCTGCACAGATCCTTGTTGATGGATAAGTGTGCTCACTAAGTAAACTGACTGCTTAGAAGTCACAGAGGTTAACAGAAGGAGGATCAGCCGACCTTGGGCAGGATGTCGTTTTCATTCTTCAGGACAAAGCGTCCTTCTCGGTCGTCTTTGTTCCAGTTCAGCTGAACAACAAGAGGCTTCTCGTCCAGGTCCAGCTGACGCTCTTCTAACACACACAAACACACACGCCAGTGAGTCTGAGATCCAGCTTTTGCAATTTATGATCATTCCAGATGCTGAGTGATGTCTGGATATCTGAGGGACTCACCGCCACTGACATGGACCTCGTACAGGGAGTACTTGGGCGAGGAGAGCATCCTCATGTCTGGTCGGAACTTCTCAGCTAACGTCTCGATGACGTCCTGCGTTGTCGCCGTGCTGGACACTCGGATGCACTTGGTGGCAAAGTTGCCTGCAACCCGGTCCTGGAAGTAGAACCGCATGACGCCATGGAACTCCAAGTCCTGGTCAAGAGAAAGAGAGAAACACAAAGTTCACCAATGGGCTCCTCCAACACAATCTATATTCATGACTGTTTGACTCTTCAGGACTGACACAGGAGGAGAGATGCTGTTCTCAAACTATTAGGATGCAGAAATGTAATTCATATTTTCTACTTTGTTTATTTCATAACAAAGTTTTACTTCTTACTCTTACGTGGAGAACGATAAACTATAACATCTGCACGATAAACAGCATAGAATGAGCCCTTTATTTTACAGGTCTGTAATTTCAGAATCATTTTCAAATAATTTTGGAAGGTAAAAAGTCTGTAATTTAGTACAGACAGAGTTCAATTCCACTGAGTTAATGACTCACATTAACTTGGGTTTAAATGCAGCGTTTGTTTCAATAAAATTCTATTTTCTCTATAATTGACACAAAACCAAATGACACACTCCTTTCCAGGAAACATTCTTACGTCTTAACTATAAAATAAAGCCTCAGCGCTTAATGTTTTAGATCACTTCATTTATTTCTCTCTCACATACACACACTCTATTAAAACTCAGACACATCCAGTGTCCCACAGAATGTAAAAAGACCACACACCCAAGAGTAGCTGCAGTACAGATTTACTGCCTGCTCGTTGACATTTCCCTCGGAGTCGAGTGTAGAATACGGTCCTATTACAAACACATCCAGTCCTCATGTGGTCGTATGTAACACGGTGCTGACACAGCATCTGCAGCCCGTGCACGTATGCATATGTCAAGCTTCAATGGATGACCCTGGTGCCTCAAAGCTTCAAATGTTTCCAAGGTGAACATGCCAACAAAGTAATTTTAAATTTGAATTTTAAAGGGAGCCCATCTGCATTTCAGAGCTGCAAACAACTGGCCAAACGACTCTCTGAAAAGGTAACAGATCGTGTGCGTAACCTACAGCTGAGGCCGACGGACATCGAGTGAGGTGATTTGGGGCCAAGATTTAAACTAGATTGGACTAAATTAATTCTACCCTGTTAACGCCAATCTTTGGCCTCTCTCTCTCTCTCACACACACACACATACACACACCTACAGCAAAGACAACATGGCCTGGAGGACCGATTCATAAACATGGCCTGAAACAGAGAGGACAGAAACCTGCTCTACTACTGTAAGAGAGACTACTGTAAGTCATGTTTAGGTTTTTTGGGCATTATGTGGAAAAAAGGCCTCTTCCTCCACCTCTTCCTCGCAGATATTTCCTCCCTCTTTTCTCTCCCCCGCCCCTCACTTGATAGAGACTCGGTCAGGCAGAGTGGAAAGACTGTGCATAGTTTCGATAGGCGAGGGTGGAGCCGGGAATGTGTCTATGTGTGTGTTGTGATTTACGGCTGGAATGTGGGTCATCGAGGGCTGCCGTTGTCAAGCTTGCGTAACCGCTGGTAACTGTTACTGTGGAGACACTAGTCCACTCGGGTTCAGACAAAGCCATCAACGGATGATTAACATCACAAAACTCGTCTCTTTGGCCATTTGGTTGAGCCACGTTAAGTTCAAGTCCAGCACAACTGTAAAAAAACTCCCCTGCACCTGTGGCACATGGTACGGTCCTACAGACTGGTTTCTTCCGGTTGTGACTCATCCCCTTACCCCCGCATTCATGGCAATGGTCCAATCCTGCACATGCATATTTAGACGACTCACAAGAACACAACAAACAACTTCACATGTCATTTCCCTGGTTCCTGTTTAAAATGTACAGCAGTACTTCCTGAGTGTGTGGTACCACAGTTTGTTCCAACGCTGCCTTTGTAAGTGGCTGAAACCTCCATCGAACCCCAACCTTAACCACTGAACCACAAATCTGCTGCGCCCCAATTGGGGTCACTGCCTTTGTCCCCACTTGGACACGTCTTCTCCAGTTAACTGGTCTTCAGTTTCAATATTCTCTCCTATGAGAGAGAGAGAGACACTCAGAAAGAGAGTAAAGACATGTGGCTGATACCTGCGACTAAACTTGTGAGACATTACTATTCATCACACACACACGCACACGCACGCACTGCCCATCCACACAGTGCATGACACAGGAGGGGGCGCTGCATGGGCGATAACCCTGACTTCTAAATCCACCCATCATGCTCTCTGGCCAACGCCTCTGTGTCAGAGGTGTTCCTGAGCAGAGGTCGAAGGTCACATTTGTGTGTATGAGAAAGAGCGTTCGCGTCACTCCAGAATAACAGAGACTGTTGTAGAATAACAACAGTCTCCTCCTGTGTCAGTCAAGTAGGTGTGTGTGTCTCAGAGAGGTGCTAACAATAAACGCAATTCATTGCATTCAAATGAATTTCCTTCGAGGTGCATTTCTTTACAGCACAATTCAAAAACTATTTAGATACCAAAACATTTCATAAGATCTATAGTCCCACAAAGAAGCTTGACTAACCAGAGAACTACTCAACTACTGTTACCACTTCACAGATATTCAACCATCTCCCTCACTCACTCTTATCAAGCCTACACATCTTTGAATCACCCCCCCTTCCTGCCCAGAGCCTTTTTATACTGATCCTACTGTGTGTGTCTAAGAAGGGTAGGGGGTTATCAGGTGTTAAGGAAACTAACCAGAGCTCCTCTCAAGCCATTAAACCACTCTTGGCGATGCGTCTGTGTTGACTTGACATTGCTGCATGTCTGAGAGGGTTCTGTGATAAACACACTGTATTGAGGATAAAGTGTACACCATTTAAAGGTTGACTTACAATGATTCAGTACAGACTCTCGCTGTCTTTTAATAGTGCAACTTACTGATCTTTATTCACACAGAGTAAAATTAGAAAGGCACAGAAGGGCACATACCTACTTCAAGGACCCTAAGTTCTAATGAAATCACATCTGTTTGGACCTCGTTCTAAAGCGACTGAAGACACACTAGACTTTTCTTTCCCAACTGAATCCACATTATCTCAGTCTGCCATCGGTGGGAGGTACCAGTTTGTAGTCCAGTTTACTAAAGATCCAGATATCTGTTGACATCACCCCCCTAAATATAAGGTGCACTTCCCACCCATTTTAAAACAGTTTGGGATTTTTTGATGGTGAAAGCAGGGTGCCAGTTGCTGAGCTGGATTTTTATTACACATCTGCTGTAGCAGTGAGCTGTGGTTCCTGCAAGTTTCAGCTGCTGCTCTCAGTGTAGTGGAGATGATGCTCATTGGGATGTGATGGAATTGCAATATGAAAAAAATAAGCGGCAATAAAATGTTTCCTGTGAAGCAGTCAGGGCCCAACGGCTCCCAAAGAAACCCCCGATCTTGAGGCAGGGTCTGAGGATGTGTTTTTGCTTCCTCTCTCAAGTGTCATGTTTACCCAGAATTGACCAAGACCGATTTCTCGTGACGCACCAAGAAGCCAAAAGAAAAAGGGTTAAAGAGTTGTTTCCCAGGAGACTCTGAATACCTGAATTCTTTGGCACTGAGCAGATGAATTAAGAGAAGGGAGGAGAGGAGCTTTCTGGATGATGGCTATTTGAAAATGAGAATAGATTCCAGCTGCTGTGCGTCATCTTCCACACGCACAGCAGATGAACATGAGCCTAATAAAATGAACCGAGTTCCTGAGTCAATATTTTTGCTGCCCCACCTGCAGTAACATGGGGGGATTCCTGCCTAAGCCCGTGTCTAAGGTCAGCTGGACCCAGGTCTTCACTCAAACGCTGGGAGGGGGAAACTCATCCCACATCAAATCCCAGCAGAGACATTTCAAAGACATCAGAGATGCCGACAGACAGAGAGGATGAAAGAAGAAAGGGATGAGGAGTAGCAGGGTGAAGATGAAGAATCCCATCACATGGAGGGGGAAGATTACTACTTTCAACTTGCATTAAATAGCCAAATGATGCAAGGCTTAGATTACATTATTCATCACGTCAAACATCCCGCTGCTGCTCATCAAAAAGGCACAATTTTGAATTTTATACATTTTAACATTGCTGCAGCATTAAAAAAATAAAACCGCTATTTTAAATAAGTTGTGTAAATGTTTAATTTAATTCAATAACATAATCTTTCTCCGCAATTTAAGGCTATCCAAACATCCTCAGTATAATAAAGAAAAGCCTTAGCACTGGATCATAGTCTAAATTCCAACATAGTGACAGCACTAATCTGGAATGAATGTTGTCTCGCTGAATTTCCTGCAGACCACAAACAACCTGAACCACCAGGGAAAACAAAGGGAGGCAGCGGAGGCCTGTTGTAGTGAATGAATGAAAAAGACTAAGTACACACATTTCCTCTGTGGCCGCAGAGAAAAGCCTCTTTGTTTCAGGTAAGTTTCAGATTCGGTATCGAGCTGCGCAGCCTCCAACCCCTGTCCGTCCAGCGCAACCCTGAGTCAGGCATTGTGGGAAGGTATGGAATGAATTGTCTGGCCAGAATCAGGTCCGCTCGAAGTCTCATGAGCACAAGCGGTGAGCATGGAGGGTAACAGCACAGACGCCAGGAGGAAATCACTGCGTGTGTGTGGTAAATGCCATCGCAGGGCTTTTAAAGAGGGGCTGAGTTTCTGTCCCACTCGTCCACTCAGTTAATCCCCGTCATGATGTATTTGAAACCACAATTTACACCAGTGAGGCCAGACCTACCTAAAAAGGCAAAAAGCAGAATTGAAACAGTTATAATCCACCATCATGGAGGAGGCAGAGTGTATGACCAACAGCGCAGCCGATCAACATGTTTTTTTGGCTTCACTCTTTAGGAGCTGTCCGTTTTGATATTAACACACACAAGCCTTTTAATAAGTAGAGGCCCGGGCTGCTGACCGTCACAGAGCCGCCATTGTTCTGCAGGGAACATCAGTGATTCAGCTCAAAGTTAAGACAATACCAGCACAGTGTGTCTTTGCTATTCAAATATGGATGTGAGAGAAATTCACGCTGTGCTGCCGCCTTCAAAGGTCTGAAAATTAAAATGGCCGACCGAGGCCAAGATTTGTTATAATGACGATCAATATTGAAGTAATAGTCTGAATGGATCGACCAGGTTTTCACTGAGAGCACAAAAAACAATTTGATGAAGAGACTTTTAAATACAAAGACTTTCTGTATAGCATTCTCTCGTTAAATTACATGGCATCAAAACAGGATAATAAGGAGATCAGGCCCCACTCAAGTACGGTGACATAACGTTAACTGTGGACGCAATATTCTGAATATTCTTTGGATGAGGAGTGCAGGTCACTTCAGACTAACTTCAGTGGAAATGTGAAACACAAGCATCAGATAGTAACTTCATAATAAGGGGAGACATTCACTTCTGCTCCATTTACTGATATTTTCGCTCTCATTCTCAGTCAAAAGAAAAGAAGCGAGGGTGCAGGAGAAAATGGAGACGTCAGAAACAGCCAGAAAGGTCACACATGCTTCTGGGTGTGTCTGTGTGTACTGTACAAGATCAATAACAGCCTGCGGTGGTTTACAAGGGGGCTGGTTAAACACAGCACTTTGTGATCATGCGTGTGCAGCGACACACATACACACACGTATGTGAGCGTGACCTTACCAGGCGTTTGTGAAGGTCCTAACGTGCAGAGAATAGAGAAGTGCTTGCAAGAATGCAGCGCGCACGCGCACACACACACACACGCACGCACGCACGCACGCACGCACGCACGCACACGGGATGAGACATTGAATTATGCAGATCCGCCCACATCCCCCTCTCTCTGAGCCCCGAGAGTGACTTTGCTCCACACAGGGACGGAAGCGACAAACTCTATCAGAATGACCAAAAACAGTCTGTCCACACAGACTGAGGCAGCAGGACCACAGAAAACAACAGGCGCACACTGACACCGAAGGCCTAATGCTCTCTTTTCATTACCCCCTGCATATCCAAGGCCTCAGCAGTAATTAACTGCTGTGTAATGTTGCTTTTAAAGCCCCGTTCACATGGGACTCGTATTATCTGGGGTCCTTTTAAGATTTTAATAACTACAGAGGTCGCCTGTGCTTTTAATCCTGTGTGAATCTGCCACGTCGGTAATCTGCAGGGTCAAAATTCCGACGCAAGTTAGCTGAAATTCAGAGGTCATCGGATAATGCTTGACCCACGCGAACGTGGGCCTCGGTAAAATGGGTCATGCTATTACATATCACTAAGGTTTTTTACTTCCTTTTGGCCGCGGTGAAAAACATTAAGTGAGCTCTGATCTCGTGTGAGGTGCAAAGTGTTGTGACACGCTGAGAGGAAGAGGAAGTACATTCAAATCAATTAGTGTGTAACAGAAAAGTCTGCTGCTGACATAACAACCTCAAAGTTGATGCCCTTGGTTCATTTGTCATCAGGTGATCCCTAAGTCATTCAAGCTGAGATCAAACAAGACATTGCATTGCAGGCATTATTGATTGACAATGATTTTCTAGACCACAACTAAAATAAAAATTCTCAGTCCTCTCCAGCACGGCCTCCTCAGACAAGCAGCTGACACTCCCCTGAAGAGTATCGCTGCCAGTGTTACCCAACACTGACACGCTGCCGATCGCTGCCATGGCGACCACCTCAGCTGGGTGTCATGTTTCCATGGCGCAGGTAGGCAGACCCGGTGCCCGCTTCTAAAGTGTCGGATGGACGAACAAAAGAAGAGGAAGCAAAATATGCCGCTGCAGCAAAAACAAGCCTCAGTGTAACAAGATATTCATGTTAATAAGCAACATATTTCAAAATGAGTATTTCACTGGATCATGAGTGAGAGCAAATTTCAAATCACAGACAGAGAAACGCCTTCTTCTCCTCCACCAGGAACTTTTATCTACCTCCTTCGACAGGAATGCAGTAAAACAACCATGTTAACTAAAAATAAAGTTGTGTTCAGATAGCAGGATGCAGCAAATGTTTGTCAGTTTTGCTTAATAAAGAGCTTAAACTATTAACGGGATGGGATTATCAAGGTCATGCAGCACAGATGTTGCCTGCAAATGAGTTTTCTGTCAATTGACTAATCTGGTCTTGACTTAAACTCGGGGAGGATGAGTTCTGAGCTACAGGAAATCTAAATGAACAAGAATCGCTGAACTTTTGGCCAACAGGAGCACATCTTTGGCGGAGTGCTGCTGCCTGCACCTCTGCATGAACGTCACAAGCTCTAAAAATGATTTAAACAACTTTAAGAAACTGTGAACACTGACGCCTTATTTAACACATTCAGAAAACAACTTCAACCACGTCAAACAAATTCACTTAATGGCTTGACCTTCAGACGTGGCTTCAATCGAAAAACACTTCAAGCAGAGGCCTTACATTTTGTTTAAACTGGCATTAAAACCGTTGAAATGTCTTGATGAAAGTTGCAGATATCCTGAAACTGATGCAACGGATGCCACAAGAATCCAAATAAGCACATGACATCATCTCGCCTCCACCAGAGTTTAAAAAAGCCAGCTCACAGAAGAAGAGGAGGAAACGGTTTGGAGCTTAATTTCCACATGCGCAGGATTAAGTGCCCCAGAACATCCCAGCAGTCCGTCAGGAGGTTTAAATACTTTCCTCTGGTTGGCTTAATTGTCTGGTATCAACAGTGTTATGTGGTAGATCCTGCCACTGGGTGATGTCGAGTGTTTGTATCAGGCACTGCCTCCTTAGACAAACAACTGACCAGGCACAGTAGCTCGGCTGCAGCCTCTCCCTTAATATGCGCACTCAACACTCATGCACACACTCGCTCAGGCCACATGTGCCAACATCTGCGCCAGCCTCAAACCACACATAAAAAACAAACCAACACAAACTGAGAAGCAAGTTACAGAAGAAGTAGTTTCTCTCTGCACCCAATTTCAATTCCAAGTCCACACAGACAAAAAGCCTGGGTTTACATCAGCACTGTCAGCCCCAGTCACACATCATCCCTGTCTGTGTGAGTGCACTTCTTCTGGAATGGGGTGGACAGCTAAGATCAACAAATATGAGCGGGTGGAGCTGCGTGTGTGTGTGTGTCTGAAGTCCTCAGCACACTATGATCCCCCACAAAGTATTACGGAATTGTTCTTTTTTTTTTTTATTGCTGTTGATCAGATTCTGCACCAGGCGGGTGGGGTTGCGAAGAGGCGGGTGGGGTGAGGACAGGGTGCAGCTCCATTTGGGGGGGGGGGGGGGGGGGGGGGGGGGGGGGGGGGGGGGGGTCTAAAAACAAGCAGCAGATGAGAGGAGTTGAGTTTGGACAAACACAGTACCGTCTGTTTGAGTCGAAGTTGCAGGAGCTGCTTCAGTCGCTGAGCAGTGTCTCAACAACATGTTGCAAGGAAAGACCAAAACATCACATCGAAGTTTGGACTGGACTGGACTGAACTGAACTGAACTATGCTGGACTTTGTAAATACACGGAGAAATCTCTGGTTATTTTAGTTTATGTAGTTTTACGTGAAGTCAAGTCCAACAGTGTTAACAGAGCATTTCTTGCCATACTAATGCTTTCACAGAAGGATCACACCGCCGTCACTGACACTGATCCTTCCAAGACATCTGAGAAACATTTCATGGTCTGATAATTTCACATGTGGGATTTAAACTCTGGGATGAGCCGACCGAGCCAGGAGCGTAAGCTTATGTTAAGGTGGACATGGTCCAGTTCCATCACACTCCCTGTTTTCTGAGAAAAGTCAAGTTGAACCATCTGCAGACATTGTTTGTTGAGCTGATACTTTTCACAGACCAACAAACATTTTAACACAAACACAAACTCATAGGAGTGTGTGTGTGTGTGTGTGGTTGTGAGTACTGGCAAAGGTATGTTTGTTATGTTGGTAATTAAGTTGAACTCATTCCCAAAAGAAAAAACAGAGTCACGCTCTGAAGCAGTTTCTCTGACCCGCCCTCAGAAAGTAGGTTTCTGTGTCCCAAGCTGCTTTTCAACACCTGACAACGCCATTTGTTTCAGATTTCCTACTTTCCGCACGTCGATCAATTCACAAAAAGCTGAAGACTCATTCGTCCTACGGTCTGATGGAAGATTACTCACATGAAGTTTCTTAAAATCCGAATCCTCCCACTAGTCCACACCTGGAGCTAACAACCAGCAAATTACTGAGGGATTGATGCCTCAAGCTAAGAATCTATTGCGACAACACTTAACTGCTAGAACTTTATTTAACCAGGTAAAAGTTTCACGGAGATTAGAATGTCAACAAAGATAAGGCATCAAGCAGAGAAAACTGTCAAACACTGCGTGAGCATACATAATCCCCCAACTTAATATAGAGCAAATACATTTAAACAAATATCGAGATCCTTCAGTCCCAACTTTTAACCAAAATTCTGCCGTAAACCGACTCCTAAAGAGGGCAACTGAAAACTGAAAAACTGCAGCTTTGTTGGTTTCCGTGTCTGCACAGGGAAGGACGAACCAAATCAAGATAAAGAGAAACCTCAATTATGTGGAAATATCTAAGTTTTTAAGGTGGATTTTATTGCCCAATATTCCCAGTGATTGCACAAACTGTTCCTCCATGCTTTCCCTCCTTGCGGGCCACGATTTAGACATTGATCTGCTGCAAAGCACCATGGGAGCAGCGCAACACGCTCAGTCATTGGTACCTGATTGCTGTCTGATCCTGTGGGGTCAACGTGGGGTTAGCTCGCGGCTGATTGGCCTGCGGGGAGGCGAGCGGGTCATGACTGACAGGTGGGAGAGCGTATCAACTGGCAGAGGAGAAATAAAGGGGGAGGGGCAAGGCAGAGGGGGACTCGAGCCGGGCCTCTGAGGGGATTAACGTAGTCTGACAGGCTGGCTGGAACAAACACATACACACACATTTATAGATACACACACAGAGCTTTGAGGGCGGGCTGCTCTGCTGAGCACACACAATACACTGCTTGTTTTAGAACAAGAGGAAAAAGAGAACAGAAAGATAAGAGAGAGGCCAAATCACAGAAAAGGAATGTGTGTTTTTGACGGAGGGAGAGAGACAGTCGAGAGAGAGAGAGAGAGAGAGAGGGGCACATGAACCACAGGTGCTTCCCAACTAACATGCCTCCACGGAGAGGGAGAAAACCCCCACTGTGGCCTTAATGTGAATTCCATCACTCTTCCAGGACTTTCTCCAAAAGTCCTCCACTCCTGGTTTCCTCCACCCAAGAGTCACAGAAACCTCTCCAGTGCAAAAACTGAGCTGAGCTTGTTAAATTGTCTGACTCTCACATTTTTCAGGGAGAATCTCTCAAGTTACTCAAACGTCTGCGTCTGGAATTCACTGATCTAAACTCCATTTACATTCCATGAATTCCAACACCGGTCAGAAGCCTGAAACCTACGACTCGTTAGCCAATGGGAGCCTCAAACACACACACACACACACACACACACACACACACGCACGCACACAAATCATGCTGATGATGTGTTACTGTGGATTGCTTACGAAGGCCTCTTTAAAGGAGGGTTTTACATATATTGATCAGCACATCGAGGAAAATTAACTGCCACCAGGGTTTCTGCAGGATTCACTGACTTTGATTTAAGGCTCAAAGAACCTGTAAATTATGGCAACGATCAATTATTTTATACATTCAGGACAAACATAAGCGTAAATAAAAATTAGTCTGGGACAAGGGCAGAGACAGACCAAAACATTGTTACCATGTTTTTTAAAAAATGTGGTGCACATTTCGTGTCTGTTAAGTTTCTTCTGTCTTTCTTTATTCTAAATCCAAAGGCAATTTAACGCTGGGCTTGAAGGTACATGCTGAAAAATGAAAACTACCTGTAATTAGTTGGCGTCATGATCGTCAGTTCGTGTTCACGCTGCAGTTCAACTTTAACCACCTTCCTTGGTTTTATACTACCACACATTTCCTGGGATATTTTTTACACGTAAATGGCCAGTTGCCCAACAAGACAGTGACATAATCCTACTGACCAGCCTTCAAGCGTGGCGCCCACATTAAACCTCACTCGCTGCCCAGGAGGCTGAGGTGGATTTCCCGACGTGCAGGAAATGGTGGTGATAAATATCGTGGCTGTCCAGGCAGCGTGACCCCATCCTTCTAGTTAACAGGCAGCAGCCAATAGACCGAGGCCAGCAGCATCAATTACACTGGCCGAGGATTAGATACGGCAACACTACACAAAATGTCGATGAAATCGGTTCTGACCATTTACTTTTCCTGATTTACCAATTGGCCGATCAATGTGTGTGTCTATAAAATGTCCCGCTGTGACAAATGACGCAGAATTTAATTTGCCAACATTCGCTTATTCAAATAATCGCTGTATTTAGGGAGGGGATTTCAAGTTTGGTTCCGTGAAGCCTGATTATGTGGAAATGGAGTGAAAATCTAAAAATGATCCAGTGGTGGATTTGTGATTTGCCGGGAGCGTAAATGAAAGTGATTAAAAGGCAACGACAACTGTGACGATTATCTGAGATGTCGAAACAAAAAGACTAAATAACGGCATCAGTCACTTTCATGCTGTCAAACTGGAGGAAAGCGTCAGAATGAAGTGCAGGACTGAGTGAACATGACAACGCAACAGAACGGGAGACTCAGGGGTTTTTCCAGGACTGAGTACAAACACGAGTGGGCCGCAGTTGGTCGGATCGTGTCCATCCATCTGTGTGTTTGTGTGTCATACAAATAGAAGGTCATAACTCAGCTGGACAGGCTATAAGACCTGTGATCCTGTGGCCCGCTTCGTAATGAACCGCTCTGGAGCGATAACTCTCACACCGACACACCCAGCGTTTGGCCCTGAGATGTGATGTGTGACGCACATTTACGGCTTCATCTGGCACGACTGATAGGCTGCCACTCGGCAGAGGATCACAGCCACAGAGAAGACGAAGATGGACTTAGACCATGAGATACTGGCTGTTTTTTTAATCCTGAGAGTCTGAACCAAGGTTCATTTGATCTGGTTAGTTTGAGATTATCTCTGTTTCACTGGAGAAAATTAATGATGAACCTGGAGGTGAAGCAATGCTGCAGCCACTTCTTTTCTTCTTTAGTTGTTTAATGCTGTAAAAACATGACCTTCTTGGCTGAGGTAAAAAACAAAAACCAGACATCTCAAATGAAACTGGACAAAGTCACATCAATGCTAATGATATGAGCTTTACACCTGCTGTGTGTGTGTGTGTGTGTGTGTGTGTGTGTGTGTGTTTACATTTGTCCTGAGAACCGATAAGACTCCTTTCCATTAACATTCTCTCACAGTGAAGTTAATGCTACACCTTTTAACAAGTTATCAGTCCGTCCAGATATGTGGTTTCACACGGAACACAAATGAAACAAAGCAGCCGCAGACCTGTCTCCATCTCTGCTGAGCCACACTGTAAGAGGTCAGCGTTGGACCCCATTTACACTCAGTCACTAACAGTAACCCAGGAGGAGGTGTGAGGTGCGTTCAGTCCAGATGTTCAAAAGGTGTTAATGTATCTGTCTGTCTAAGACACATGCTAATGCTTTGCTTTGCCCCAAGTGGAATTACATCAGGAGCCTTTGTTTGGAAACAGCTACTCACAGGGTCTTTCATATGATCCACCATTCTATGATCTATACATCTATAAACTATGAGGCTGACAGAGAGTGTTCCAGTCCGTACACGATAGGTGTGTGTAGAGAACACAGCAGGTTAATTAGTCGTGTTCTCCTGAGGTCCAGAGCTGCATCACGATTAACACAAACCTGACCAATGAGGACCTTTTCAACCTATATTAACAACACTGTCAATAACACCTGCCACGATGGCCACGCGCTACATCAGACACGTACATGCTAATATTGCTAAACTGACAAACACCTGTGTGTGTGTTTGTGAAGGAGTGGCCTATTTGCCGGGCTCCTGTACCATCACAGCTACAGCGTTACCATGGGGATGCAGCCAGTGGCCACGCAACTCGGTGGAGGAAAGACAGTAAAGGGCGTGGGGGGGGACGCCAGTGAACACACACACGGACAATGCGATCACAGATTAATGCCAGCGCTGTCAGCTAGTATTTATGAGTGTGTGTGTGTGACCTCTTCGTATTGTAGTTGTGGCTGAGGCCAGCAGATCTGTTAACCAGGCCTCTGCTGTGCTGCTGCCAAACACGGTGCTACTATCACCCGCTGCTGCAAGCAGGTAAACACCAGACTGACACGGACCTTTAAGGCCAAACACAAGCCAGACGCCAATCTTAATCCCTGAGTGGTGACACGGTTGTTTCTTTGTTGCACACACACACACACACACACACGTTTGACCTCTAATGCTCGTTAAACGTATTTCTACATGTATTCAGGGGGCAAGTTATTGTGGGTTTATACAGGTGAAGCACAAAATAAAAAGCAAAAAGCACACAACACAAGGGGCATCAGTAGCAAAAAAAAATAGACCTCGGATGAACCCTAGCGTGTGGAAATACCTGGTAAAATAAAAGTAAATCTGATCGTGCTTCGCTCTAAAAACAACAGCCATTCCATCTCCACCACAGGAAACCCAATATCTCCATACAACACACACTTCCTGCACAGTTTCCTGCTTCCTTTGTGGCAGGGAAAGAAGGGAGTGGTCGCTGATGTCACAAGTCTGCTGAAAAGCTGTTTTCACATCCTATGGGAAAGAAGGTAGATATGAGCTTCCTCCCTCGTGATTGAATTTCACATCAGCGGCAAATGGAAATAACTGGTTGTTTGATTTTTCATTAGCTAGAATTGAATTGAGGCTTTTTGTGAATAAGGTAACTGTTGTGATTTTAATTGCACAAACCTGTTTACATTCTAAATGTAGGAACTGTCCATTAAACTAAGGTCAAAGGTGTCAGAGATCCTCCTCCACACACAGCTGTGGTTCTGCTATGTAGACTTCCAGCCCCGAGCCTGCAAAACTCTAAAACACTTTTAATTTGAAGTGACAGATGCAGGAAGCAGAGTCACGTGGCAACACACAGCTGAGGTGAAACAGAGACAGAGCGGAGGTAGAGAAAAAAAAAAAATTCAGATGTCACAAACTAAGACTTTGTGAGACTTATGAGTATATACTGGTATTTGGGCACAAACAAACCAGGTGCCCCTCTCAGCTCTTGAAAACGAACCCTCACAGAAACACTGCCTATTAAAGTTGTTGTTCAGCACAGGCATTCACACCATCACGTGATGTCACGGCAAACTGCAATTACCAGAGACGTGAGGTGGCTTTCAGATTTCTTACTACATCATCCTCAAGTGAAAAGTCCAAGACTATAACACTTCAACACGAAGAAACTCCAGACCACAGTATGGGAGTTAGTGGAAATAATCTTGTACTGTACTCTACTACTATTATAGCCATTTATTTCAAAATATTTAAAGACGAGTGGAGGGGCTTTAAAACAGTAGAGGTAGAGTTTAACAGATTCCTCTTTCAATCAAAGCATGATAACAACCTGATTTACCACAATCACCTCTAATCTGAGGGAAACTCCAACATCGTCACGGAACCACAGCTTTCAAATGCTCCTGCGGTGGAGAATATCAAACCTGCCTGATTAACACCATCACATGTAATCACTGGCTTTAATAGCACCACCTGATAATTGCCACAGCACTTCCTAAGGCATGATTGCGTTGCTAGAAACATAGAGCCTGAGTGTACAGAGACAGCGTGCTGCTGTTCATTGGTAAGATGATACACACCATCTCCTCTCCATCATCTCCTGCACATGTGCAACCTGTTCTGGAAAAATGTGTGTCACTATGTACAGTTCATGTTTTAGATACGTGCCTCCAGTACTTTTGTGTATGAGCTGCTCAGCTTCGCAGCATGTACCAAAGCTTGTAAACGAAAAGCCCAGAATGTGTAATTAGTTATCATGACATCATTTATTCATGTGATTACTGCTTCCATAAGTGTAACATGTAAGATTTGTGTTTTTTGATCCTACCCATCAGATCCTGAATTATGTGTAAAATTTACATATATGCAAAGTTATATTTAGCAGAATTCTGACACCAACTTCTCTCTTATGCAAAGCTTTCTAAGCACAAGGAACCATCGCATGTCAGCTGTTAACACTCCAGCTCATATGCACATAAAACCTCTGTGCTCTGAGAGGGATTCCTGCGGATGGTGCAGAGCACACTGTGCTAACACTCCTGAAGAGCAATGAGCCTCTGCTCGCAGGAAAGAATACGTAATTTCTGGACACATATAGCAGGTATTAGGATCTGCCATATTTGAGAAAGATGAAGATGAAAATTAGTGAGAGCAAGATATGTGCAGTTTTTATTGTGCTCTAATTCCAGGCATTGTGAATCGAGAGAATGAATACAAAAGTGAGTTTTCTCCAAGTAAAACAAACTGCAGTGAATCTATTGTTTTAAAAATTACAATGGTAGTGTTTACTGAATTCTACAAAAGATAAGTTCCACGTCTGCGCCTGCTGTGAAGCCCCACGTGACCCGGGCGCCTGTTATGTTCTAATGAGCAGCACAATAAGTCCCACAGCAGGACTGGTTCAGTTTGGGTTGCAAGATTAACAAGTTTGAGAACCTTTGCTCCAGACTAATAAGCCATCCATGGCTAATCTAATCACACGAGTGATCTCACCTCTCTGAGTGGAAGTTTGGGTCTGAAATTAAAATATTTTCATTCATCAGATATGTCGATTGAGGGGCGGCAAATCAGTTCTTTGACCATAGATTATGCCAGATACAGAATATATTTAAGGCACAGCCACATTCAGGAGCAGTCTAGACAGAGTGAAGGATACTTGTGAAGCTCCGGGGGCTCCACCAGCTGACATATGGGGAGGCTTTGGCAAGAAAGACCATGAAACTGCTTACATGTACTCATGGTCTACTGGACTAAACTGTCAACTTCCCTCAGAGGCGGCAGCAGCAGCCGAGGCTGTGCTCCTCATACAGCAAGGGACTCACAGCCTCAGAGGCCGCATTGGGTTAATCATTCCTCACAGAATGAGAGGTTGTGTGTGCACTTCACCACCCAGGCCAACGGCTTCAATCCTGAGAAATTAATCGGCTCAAGAAGAGGAGTGGGGACCCTGTGCCCCCACCCCTCCCCTGCACCCTGAACCAAGAAGGGGTGGGGGGGGGGTGAGCTGCCCGCCGAAAAAAGAAAAAACACAATCACAACCCCAGCTATAAATCAGAGGTACTGGTCCATGAGCTGCACCAGTTGAGGTTAGATGTTGGGGAACTTGAACCATCACCCAGGGTGGGAGCAGTCTGCAGGGTGGACTCTTCCCCTCGTGTTTGTAGTAAACAGCCTGAGTCCACAGCCCTGCTCCTCAGACAGTGGCAGGGTCAAATTATTGCTGGCCAAACAAGCCGCTCCAGAACAGCCGGGACAATGTGACGCGGGCAGGTCGCACCGGCTGCCCGGATACTGCTCCTCGGGGTGGCTGGCAGGTATCCTCCGCTCCCAGCCTTGCTAAGACTTTAAGCTTTTATCTATTTGCCCTGCGTATCAAACCACCTCACCGTATTCCGGGGCTCGTCAGCCATTGCAGGCACCGTTGCGAGCCCGCTGCACACGGCTAACACGTCCACATTTTACCGTCTCCTTTAAACACAGAGGACGTGTTTTCTGCCGTTAACTGCCCCCGACAGCTTCTTGTACACAACGCTAATGTTTGCTCTACAGGTAAATCCACTTGCCTGCTAGCTAGCTAGCACCCGATAGGTTCCGTTCCCTCTTTGCGCCAAACTCCCATTCAAAAATCGGGTGGTTTCAGTGTCACCTCTCTTTTCGCACACATACACACTGCTGGAAACATTAGCTATCATGCTTAATTAAAATCAATATTGATCACTTCGCATTCGGCGTTATTAATTATCCTTTAGAAAGGTCAACACTGGGAAATATTCCTGTTACTTGTTAAGAGCACAGTTGTGGGCGGTAGCTAGCAGCTAGCTACGTTTGTGTGGATTGTTTCTTAAATAAACATCAATGTATTTATTAAAATTATGCTAATTAATGCACACGTTCTGCTTAGTGGCGATAGAGGCCGAAACATATGCTCAATGTGAACATTTCATGTAAAACGAGGGTCTGCTGGAATGGAGTAAATCGCCAGATTTCTCAATGGAGTTTGGCACTCAGTCTCTCCAGGCAAGCGCCGGGACTCACCACCGAGCCAACCACGCTGCCCGCAGCAGCCTCCCTCAGATTTCAAACCCGGGCGTCAACCAGCGGTGGTTTTTCGTTTCACCCCATAACCCGCAGGAGAGGACCCGCAGGACAGGGCCCGCAGGTCCGCGGCCTCTCCTGGCTCCCCGGGCCGGTCTCCTACCTCTGTTGGGCGGCTGATCTCGAACAGGTCGAGCCGGTTGGCGTTCCAGTGGTTGATGATGTCGGCCAGTTTCCTCCTCTCCTCCTCCCTGCTCCCCGTCATGGTGGACAGCGTTAGAGGCCCCGTCCGTCCGTGTGTGTGTGCCGCCGGATAAAAACACGTCCCGTACCGATAGTCCACAGCGGAGGAAGAGAAGCGGAGCCGCGGACACAGAGAGGCTCCAGCCGTGTGGTCACCGGGACTCTGCGCGCTCCCTCTCTGCTCCCGATCCGCGCGCTCCCGCCTCGCGCGCTCCCGCGGCACCCTGGACGCTGCTGTGTGAACGCGCAGCTAACTGTTAACTGTTTGAGAGCCAATAAACAACTTTTATTAAAACATTACATGTAATGGCCATTTTTATTCTTCTTCTATGTTCCTACCGCTCATGTTCAATAATGTGTGTTAATGTTCAATGAACAGAAAATGACAAATAACACTTGTAAAGAGCTGCACGGCGAAAACAGAGAGGACTGGAGATAATTATATTAAAAATAAAGTGAAGAAAAATGACATGAATGCATCTGAGGGACAGCATAACAATATGAACACCAATTAAAAAAATATATTATTATCATTTTTATTTTCTCTGGACACTCGAACAAACAGAAACTGTGAAGCGTTCCAGAGCCAATAAACATGACGCTGCTGCTTCCCCAAACACACTGACTGTCAAGAGTTAATACTGAAAGGGATTACGTCAGTGTATGTTAATTAAAGCCTTTTTTTTATTTAAGCCTATTTCTACAGCTCAGGTTCAGCTACATATTTGAGTACTACTCGTGTGCAATAAACCAGTGACGTTGTTTATTTTATGTTTATGAAATGACAACATCACAAATAACATAAGGAGGAAGAAAACCAAAGTCTTACTTGAGGTCTTTTGAGGACAAAAAAAACAAAACATTTTACTAAATATATAAATTAATAACACATGGAAAATGGTATTAGAGAAAAAACAGCAACACAAAGTGAGATGAGACAAATCGCAGTTTCAGAGGAACAGTGTTTCTCCGGACCCAGCCAAGGCCATGAGGTGCTGAATGCCACACAACACTGCCAAGAGCCTCCGTCCAACAACAGCACACACTGTCAGTGACCCTGAGGTCACCAGATATCAGCAGATACTCCTGGAGTGTCTGGATGGATTTCAGCAGTGATCACATCTACAGAAATAGAGCTGTGACGCCCCCCCCCCCCCCCCCCCCCCCCCGGGGGGGCCCCCCCCCCCCCCCCCCCCAGACGCAGTGTCTACCAGTAGGTCTGGCTTCCTATAAACACATGCTTCACTGTGCCTGGATTTGTGGGTGTTGTTGTCCAGTGGATGAGTGTCACAATGACCTCATGTGTGAGTAATGAATAAAAAAGGCTTCTTTTATCAGAACAGCTGATCTCACAGCTCAGAGTGAGGTGTGGAGAGAAGTCAGCAGTGTGAAGCCTAGTTTAAATCTTTCTATATTTGTATTTGTGCATTACTGGAATTATAAATATTCATCTCTTAGGACAGCCATTATTGATTATTTCTCAGACAGATCATCAGGATGGAAATAGGATGATTCATCTTTATCTTCATTGTGGGAACTTGTTTGACACGAGGAGCAGAAGTGAGAAACCACAAAAGGAAACCAGCTTCACCAGATAACTCAACCACTTCCTGTATCTGTAACACGATCACTGCTTCAGTGTCTCTCACACATACACGCACACATTCACACACACACACACACACAGATTTACCAGTTTAAACATGAATAATTCCCTGGACAACACTAGCAAGAGGAGGCGTGAGCTGATCCATCAGCTTCCGATAAAACTCCATGACATCACATGTTTTCACAAACACTCAGAGATGACTATTGCAAACTGGTTTGATCTTCTCTTCCTCCGAATCCCTTATCACTATATTTTGTTTCCTGCTCCGACCTCAACAAAGAGCTTTTATCTGTTAGCTTGAAAACATTAGCCATGAAGACCCGTCTTATCGTCCTGACTGTGGCAGTTTCGTGCAGATTGTAAAATCGCTCCGTTCGTTGTTTAAAGCACGCACAGTTAGACTGAAGACTAGACACCTGATAACAGACAGTTCAGCTCACACTCATCACAAGGACAGTGTGCGTGTGTGTGTGTGTGTGTGTGTCACAGGCCTCAGATTTACCAGCAAACTAACATGAGACAAAACAATTCAGCAAAAAAAAGGGAAGCGCTGCTGAGAGAACAAAAAGAGGAAGTTTTTTTTGACTGAGAAAAACGATTTGTTCTAAACACCTCAAGAACAGAACAGAATGCAAATACGTTACTGTCTCTGCATCGGACAGAAATACCTTGAAAGTCCTGTTTGATTCTTAAAGTTGGATGAAAGTTACAGAGGACATTATTTCACTCCATTAAATCACCATAAAACAAACTCAATAATCAACCATGACAGTGTTTGATAAAGTTTGACTCTATTAGGTCGCGTGAGACCTCCTGACCTTTTATTCTATCATCTGTTCACTCCCCTTCTCTCAACATCGTGTGTGTGTTAGATTTATTTTACACTCTTTACCAATCACATCTGTTCTCTGCTGTTTTTAGAACGACAGCTTGGTTCAGACAGAAGCCTGACGTGCAGGAGGTGAATCCAATATGTGGTGGGGGAGCCAGGTACTAAAAAAGGACGGATCGAGATGGAGAAAAGGCAAAGAAGGGATATAAAAAAAGCTTCACAGAAAAACATAGAGACCTCAGGACAGAAAAGGAGGTGGAGGAGGAGTGAAGGGCTTACGTGGAGCCGAGAGGCCGAATGTGACCTTAGATGGCATTTTGTGAAACGTCGATCGAGTGCACATTGGACCTGAAGCTGTAGGTCAGCACCTGCTCTCAAACGCCGCGGCACAGATGCTTCTCCCGATTCTCAGACTCCAGCGTCTCGTTATCAGAGCCGCCACAGCGACCACGAATTAATCTTTATCCCTCTGACTCCTGAGGGGACTGAGATTTAAATAAAACCAGCGGCGGACTTTGATCAGCGCTCGACACTTCTCAGACGGAAGAGCGGCGTCACAGTTTCACGTCATATGAGACTCAGATCGCGGCGGCACAGCGAGAGACGAGGCTGTGAACTGATCCGCAATCAGCTTTTCTGTGAGACTATCCAGAACCAGCCTGAAGTTTTTATATAAGTACATTGAAAACAGTCATTATCAGTGCCGCCATTTTTGCTCTTTGATCTTATTTAGCCACACCCCTTAATGTATTTTATCATAATTAAGATACTCCAGATACAGCAGGTGAATTATAGAGGATTAGCATGACAGGTACCACAGATGCTAACAGGTCAGCTCCCTTCTGATCGACATTTCTACATGGCCCCATGATGCAGTGCATTATCTGCCCGCACACCTTTTCTTTCTGCTTCCTGCCCCGCTCGTTCCATCTGTTGCTCCGATTCCAAGAGAAGCAAGCGCACGGTGCAACAGGAAACATCTGCTCCAGCGTGAACATCCAGGACACAGGCGAGGAGACGGAGCGAGAGCGCGAAGGTGTGAACACGTGTTACATTAATGAAGCCTGATCATTTTTAATGATCTCTAACAGAGGAATGTTCTGTGTGCGTGAGCTTCAGGTTCACCTCAAACATTAGACGGTGCCCTGTTCAAACACCTCACTTCACGATCACAATATTTCCCCGCTCACCCACAGTTTGTGACCCAGATATCGAGCAGCTGGGATTAAACGCCGTGAAACGTTAACGGGATTAAAATGAAGCAGCGCAGGTGAATCGTTCTGGAGCGGACGCCACAAACATCTGCGGTTCTGCAGGAGCCGTGAAAACACCAGCACCTTTTCTTTCTGTCATCAAACAAAATCAATCACTGTACGACACACACACACACACACACACACGAAATCTCTGGAGACATCGTAACATCACACACGCTGCACCCTCCCTGCTCAGATCCCACTCAGTTTTATTTTCTGTCCTCACACACCCACAGCTCTCTCTCTCTCTCTCTCTCTCTCTCTCTCTCTGTGACAAACCGGCCATTGTTGGTCGGAGTGAGAGACTCCATCATATGCTGTGAGCCTGTGTTGGTGCCTCTGATGCACGGTGCCACATGGAGCTTTTCCAGTTCAGCTCACATTCCAATCAAAGCACCCCCCCCCCAGAACGTGACACATTAACACAGCCTGCTTTATATTTGTTCTGTTTTCAGCTCGTGTGCAGAGAATGTCGTTTTTACTTCCATAAGAATTCCACGAGAACAGTTGGGCTTCCAACTTCCTGCCGCCTGTTGTATATGTTCTGTTTCCTGCCCTCTGACCTCAACCTGCAGACAAGTGCACTTAACTTCCAGTTGACCCAGGAAAGAGTCGTTGGCTGCTGTTTGAATATTTAACATCTGATTAAGCAGCAGCAGCAGCAGAGGAAGTGGAACGTTTTTGTTTTATCTCGCTGCACTGACCGTCTGAAATCCACCGTGACTTAATGCGCTTCTGCTACGCTCACGACTCTGAGGCAAAGCAGGGAGGAGACGAGGAGGCGAGGAGATGGGAACGTCCAGGAGAGTTTCACAGATGTTCAGAGGAGGTGGCGTTCGTCTGCAGGACACATCAGCCCGAGGTTTGCTGTTTTCTAATCGAACAGCTGCAGGGCTGAAGCTCAGTAACGTCATGACCGAGTGAACATGGCTCAGCGGATAAACCTCCAGGGTTCTCTAGAGTTCTTTGCATGTTCTGAGATGAGAGCCGAGTCAGAGTCAGGCCTCACTCTGGAGGGCGTTCTCAGAAGTACACAAAGAAGAACACACCCTGGACTCCCTCTGCCCGACCCCGCGGAGGGATCATCAGTCTGTTTCATCAGGTTTTCACCGGAGCGCCGTCATTCCCAGAAAGTCCTCATCTGAACCGACTCTCCCCACAGACCCTCCCACACACGTTCCTCTGGCTCCGCCTGCGTGTTCTGCAGAGATCAAGATAAACGTCTCCCTTCTCCATGCAGGGCCAAGAGAGAGAGAGAGAGAGAGAAAGAGCAAAAGAGAAACTACGATTGTTTGAAGATGAATTATGGAAAATCAAATGACACTTCCGTGTGGACCACCCAGAGCACACAGCTCATTAACATTTAGAGGGGGGAGCCTGCGATCACACGGGCCTCATTTGGGTGGAAAGGTCATTTTATGGATCGGGCGGCGGCGGCGGCGGTGACAGTTCTCACGGTCATTAGAGAGACAAGACTGCGCACACACACATGCAGGTATGAGAGGAGATGAGGAAGTGCTGAGCGGTTTGAAGGGAAATCTGCCTCTGCAGGAACGTTCTCCAACGTTCGTGGAACAGTGACGATGAGCTGGTGGGATGACGGGAGCCAGACTGAGCTCCGCAGATCCATCAAGTGTCTGTCGTCAGTCTGAGTCACCAGAGGAACATCGCCCACCGCTGGACAGAAAGAATCTGATTAGCATGTTTAATATGACGCACAGGACAAGGGCTTCTCTATAGTGTCAATTATTGTGTCCGTGTGTGTGTGTGTGTGTCAGGCTCTGCCACTCAGCACCACTCCATTAAGTCAGCCTTTGTCACCAGCAGACTGTGACTGAAACACACACAAAGGTCCCTATAGAAGCACGCACACACACACACACACACGGAGCCCTGATTGTCCTGGCTGAGCTGAGCGAACTGTCAGCTGAGCAGAACATCGTTTTTATTGACGTATTTTACTCAACGACGAGCAAATGTAATTAAAAAAATAATAATCTCCAGCATCATCAACAACAAGTAGAGTTTTTAGAGCTCTGTTCTGTTCTAACTGCTCCTCGTGAACACTGTCGAGAGCAAAGGGAAAAACCTGCAGGGATTAAAGGTTGACTGAGGCCCAGTTAGACCAGTTTCTAATATTCAAAACACTGCTCACATATCCTGAATGCTGCTCCACCTGTCTGCCAGGCTCTGACTGTACATGGGTGTGTGTGTGTGTGTGTGGGGGGGGGGGGGGGGGGGGGGGGGGGGGGGGGGGCTGGTTTGTGCAGTATCAGCTGTCCGGCTCGCTCCTGAGAACAATGGGACTCAGGCCGATTTGGCAAACCCAGTTTGTTGAGGTGATTAACACCAACGCTGCATTAGGGAAAAAACAATGTCGGTAACGCGAGAGGAAATCTGTGTTTGCTGACGCGACGGTTGAAGTTGAATCCACATACAAGACGCTCCTGCTGGGTGTGAAGCTCAGATATGAAGCTGACCCTCAGCAGCTCTGGACTCACAGCAGGGCCTCAGGTCTGCTTCAGTGTGGCTTGATTGAAATAAAAGGTCTGAGGAGACGTCTGTGTCATGATCTCACCTGGCTCCACAGAGGTTCTGCAGCAGGAAGCTGAGGGTTCAGGATGTCAGAGCGAGGACCACACGGACGCGCCTACAGGGATTAAATATGGTGACACGAGGCCGTTAAAGTGAAGCAGGAAACTGTGGTGCAGTCTGACCGAATTTAAAGAAAGTGAAGAGATCTTAAGTCAGATCATGGATTCGGACTGAAATGAACCCCCTGGGATGATTTGGAGGTTTCCACTCGACGTGTTTCCTGCGAGTGAATCCGTGAGCCCAGGAAAGGACGTTTGCTATTTCTGTTTCCTGTCTCCCGGGAGCAGCAACATTTAATGAGCATGTATTTCCAACAGCTCGTCTCTTTCCGACCAAACTACGTGATGAACTGTGAATCCAGTGACTGATAATCACACCAGCCTCCTTTTTCTTCTCTTTTTTTTTTTTTTCTTTACCCTCTCCTGGTCCTCCGCCACCGCAGCAATAAAGGAAACACTTAAGTTGCCTACGTTTCCCACAGTCCTCGGCTGCAGGCGGGCACAGAGGACTGTAATTTGCCTGTCTAATTACCAGGCTATTTTAAGTGTGTGTGAGTGCGTGTGTGAGAGGGAGAGAGAGAGAGAGAGAGAGAGAGAGGTGGGGGTGAACACTATTATACAGCACTTACACAGTACACACGCACACACATCACAAATGCCTCAAGCTTGGCATGGACACAAGAATAGAAACACACACACACACACACACACACACACACACACAGAATGAAGCTGCAGCTCGGGGGACGAGGGCAGAAAAGGAGGATTGAGAGATAAATGGAGAACAGACAAAGACAGAGTTGAATAATTCATGGCAGTTTTTTCCCCCCCGTTTGTCATCCTCCTCCTCATCTTCTTCTTCTTCGTGTTTCTCTCTTCACCTCACGTACGACACGGAGCGAGCAGGAGACACTGGTGAGGGATTACCTCAGACAGAGAGAGAGAGAGAGAGAGAGAGAGAGAGAGAGAGAGCGAGAGAGAAACCGTTCACAAGTTCATGTTGATATTCACATGTTCCTGCAGGAGGCTGTGGGTCAGGAGGTAAAGGGTGTGTGTGTGTGTGTGTGTGTGTGTCAGTCAGCTAAATAAAGCCGTGGAGTGTTGGGCTCAGCATCTCTGTTCATTGTGTTTCTGGGAAAGCGACAGTAACAAGCAGATGATGCACCATGTCAGCAAACACATAACAATGGATTGTCTGGTCTCTCTCTCTCTCTCTCACACACACACACATAAGCATTTTGCCTTGGGAGTGACTCCCGGGTGTCACTACTGTAAAACAGTAAGCCTGTTTCCAATATGCAGCCTGGCACAAACAAGACACACACACACACACACACACAGGCTGCCAGGAATGATAAAGCATCCCATTGAAGCCGAAGCAGATTTTCTTGGGTTTTATTTATTCATGTTTTTACATTTTTCCTACAACGCTGTGTAAAAAAATAGAACATCATTTCAAATCAAAGCAGATTGTATATAGAACTGTAATATATAAAATAGAAAGTTGCCTTTTCTGTGGGGGGTTCTTACTCCTGGTAGATTTTGATCATTTCCAGTTTGTGGCTGGTTGTTGTTGTGAGAGGAAGGAAACCAGTGAGGTCTGCTGGTGCTGCTGGTTTCCTCCGTGGGAGATAACCTCTCACCTTCACCTGAGATCTTTGTTCTTACACCTTCACACACACACACACACACACATTGTTATCATGAGATCTTCAGGGATCGGTATTGACCTTTACCAACTCATATCAGTCAGACTCTAGTCTGGTTCACACACAGGTCTGAGATTCCAGCAGGGATTTGGACCAAAGAGCCCGAGGACTGGGAGAGGGAAAGTGTGTGTGCATGTGTATGAGTAAGAGAGGGAGAGGGAGGGAACAAGTGAGTGCGTGAGAAGGAGTTTTTTTTTTTTTTTTTTACCAGGACTCTGAGGCTGTTGGACAGGTAGGGGTCTGGGATTAGAGAGTGTGACCCAGCTTACTGTGGAACGATGAATTCTTCCTGCTGAGCTCTGTCCGGCCTCAGAGACAGACAGAGAGACATGGACAGACAGGACTGCAGGGTGTGTGTGTGTGTGTGTGAGAGTGAGAGAGATATTGCACTTGGTGAAATGAGTTGTGTTTCTGGACCGGTCCAGGTTTGCAGATTAAACTGTGGCCTCTGGCTCCCCCTGCTGGTCTAATAGATGTGCCCGTAAGAAAAGGATAAATTAATTCAACTACATTTTATTGTAGTTCTACAAATCATACCCCAACTTGCATTTTAGGAACAGCTGTGATATTTCTAAATTTACAGGCACAAATCTGACCAGAGAATAAACTGGACTGGTTCCCAACTGTAACATGGAAATGTTCCAGCAGCAGATTCCAGAGAGGGATTTATTTTAATCGCTTTGGATCAAGGATATCGGTCGGTGACGTCTGAGCGCACATCTTCCCGTGACAAGTACAAAGTGCAAACTGATAAAAAAAAAAAAAAAAAAAAAAAGTGCTTCCAAAACACAAAAACAAATATTTAGACAAGTTTAAAGATAACAAGTGGAGTCAGTTTTAAAAAGATCCTCACATCCCATTCCAGACACATCAATAAAGAGTTTAACACAAAGAGACGAGACGTGGGTCAGATCAGGAGACGATGAGCAGCATCAGATAAATTAAAAACCATAAAACCGACAACCGGTCTTAACAACAGGGTGGAGAGCTCCGTAAAAACCAAACATCAGATAAAACCACAACTTCTACTCCACACGTTCAAGTCATGAGTATTAAACCTTATCTATGCAACACTGGGTGTATCGGGTCCAAAGTCAGTCAGGTGGCGACCAACACATCATCACCGTCACAGCTACAATCGTTGCATAATATTTATCTTCATTTATCAAGGTGGAAATTTTAAATACCTGAACTCAGATACCAGGTTTATGTCGTGTTAATATGGGTCAGAAAAATAGAAACTTTAACTCTGGTGTGAATATAATTCAGTTTCGGTCTCCATGGCTCACGGGCACCAAGCTGTCACACAAACAAAAACACTGTGAAATTTTAAAAACAGCAAAGTTCTGGAGATTTTGGAGCCGGAATCAACCAAGTTGGAGGAACCCAGCGGACGGAGGTGGAAACAGAAGCTTCTTGGTTTGAGGTCAAGTCATAATAAATGATGATAATAAACATAATAAATATCCCCCAGGCTGTGAAACTCAGGTGAAGGTGGAGCCAATGTCGCAAACAAGAATGGTGACTTAGAGGTTGTTTGAGGCGTTTGAGACGAGTCAGGCAGAGAAGGTAAACAAGAGGAGCTGAGCATGTTGAAATTAGTGGAACCAGCTGCAGAGAAAACATCAGTGAACCAGTGAGGCCAGAATATTTAGGAAGAACAACTTCAGAGAAGATTCACCAACATCGGAGAACTGGTAAGACAGAGCCCTTTTCACACACACACACACTAAGACATTTCTATAGGCAGATTAAAAATAGCGGCATCAGGTTTCAGTCTCCACCGCTCGGCTCCTGCTCTCCTTCCTCCTGCTGCAGGAGCACGAACAGCGAGGTGAGCACGTGCTCCATAGACTCAGGAGATGTGTGTGTGTGTGTGTGTGTGTGTGTGTGCTAGAGCCTCCGGAGTTTCTGCGACTTGGTGCAGTTGAATAAAGTCTGCAGTCCAGGAAGCCGTCATGTTGTAAAGTGTGTGAGCTGGACTTTGATCCTCTACATGGGTTTATAACAGTCACTGTGCGCTGTCTCGGCCTCGGTTCAGTCTGACTCTGACTTCGACTCTGGAATAAACTCCTCGCTCTCTGGGTTTTATTTCGGCCTCTCAGCTACAGCCATGATCAGCCGCAACTTCAAGAATGTGCTGGTGGTGTCCGTGGGGTTCCTGTTCCTGTTCACGGCCTACGGAGGCCTGCAGAGTTTACAGGTCAGTGACAGCTGGGTCCTTCAAGTTATCTAATTTAAACTGTTTTGACCGTCACTGGGCTTATGGGTAAATCAAATAGCGGCGGCAGAATCAGGGACTAAAGGACTGTACTGAGTCAGTGAAACTATCAAATCAATCAAGTATTTCATCATCATTCTGTTTGCTGTGTCATTATGATGCACGTGCAGGGTTTCAAAGGTTTTATGTGCGTATTTTGATTGGGCCGTAAAATAAGTGCAGTTAAATGTGTGGTGCAACCATGTGGACAAACAGTCTGGCTGTTTGTCCAAATATATAATTTGAAGTGTCAGCAGTGTCTCATGGCTGCCATCGCCCTCCCTGCGTGCAGAGCAGCCTCAATGCGGAGGATGGGATGGGCGTGGCCTCTCTGAGCGTCATCTATGCCTCCATCATCGTCTCCTCCATGTTCCTGCCACCAATCATGATCAAAAACCTGGGCTGTAAATGGACCATCGTGGCCGGGATGGCCTGCTACGTCTCCTACTCTCTGGGCAACCTCTACCCAGGATGGTAAAATGATCGAGTGTCTTGATTTACTCGCCGTTGTTTCTGTTCAGCGCCCAGACGCTTCCACCCCTCTCCCCTCGGCTCAGGTACACCCTCATCCCCACCTCGGTGATCCTGGGCCTGGGAGGATCTCCCCTGTGGTCGGCCAAGTGCACGTACCTGACCATCTCTGGGAACGCTCAGGCCGCCAAGGAAGGCAAGAAGGGCCCCGATGTCATCAACCAGTACTTCGGTATCTTCTTCTTCATCTTCCAGTCGTCAGCCGTGTGGGGGAACCTGATGTCGTCGCTCATCTTCGGCCAGGACCTGAACATAAGTAAGAAGGAGGAGGAGCGCGGGGACGCTCGGAGACCGAACGACTCCTGAAAGAACCTGTGGGAAAGAAAAGTTTAAATTCTTAGGTCTGCCAATCATCTGTGTTTGGATCTACATCTTCCTGACTGTTTCAAATGTTGAAGACATGCTTTGTTTATGAGCCCCGGTCCCTCTGCCAACTCCATGTCAAATTATTTTATTGGTTTTTATCAGCTGTAATCACAACGCTGCACTTCTGAGAAGACAAAGTTATTTATCCAACTCTTGTTTCCTCATTCCAACGTCTGAAGTTTTTTGTTTCAGAAATAAAATAAAAGAGTCAGGAGGTTCGAAGCCAGTGAGATCAGATTTAATAAAATAAATTCTCTTCTTTCTCTACAGCTGCAGAGTCGTTCTGTCGTTTTAACGACGTTAAACTGTTCCGTGTTTGTTTGTTTGTTTGTTTTCTGGCAGCAAACATCCCCGAGGAGCAGCTGATGCACTGCGGAGTGGCCGACTGTGGCTTGAACATCAGCGCCGGCGGCACCTCCAGCCGGCCGGCTCAGAAACTGGTGTGGACGCTCGTCGGATGCTACATCGGTAACACAGAGTGGTCTGGAGATTCAACTTGAGCCTGTGAACCTCTACAGCCGTCGTTGTTGCTGTTGTGTGGCAGGCGTGGGGGTCGTGGCCATCCTCATCATCTCAGTGTTCCTGGACAACATCGACCAGGAGCAGGCCAGCGAGTTCCGCTGCAGCCCGGAGCCGTTCGGTCGGACCTTCCTGGCCACGTTCAGGCTGCTGCGGGACTGGAGGCTGCTGACGCTCATCCCTCTCACCATGTACAGCGGCTTCGAGCAGAGCTTCCTCTCCGGGGAGTACACCAAGGTGAGAGGGTCCGAACCACAGAGACGCAGGGCCGGTGGGCTCCTGAACTCACCAAATACAGAAGGGACCAACATGGAGCTTCAGCAGCCAGAAGGGAACTCACGTAGAGACGAAGGTGGCGAGGAAGGAAAAGGGTCGACTGGAGATCACAGGAAGTTCGGGTGTCGACTGAAACATGTCTTCTGTGTCCGTTGCAGAACTACGTAACGTGCGCTCTGGGGATCCACTACGTCGGCTTCGTGATGATGTGCTTCGGAGCCACCAACTCTCTGAGCTCCTTCCTGTTCGGGCGCCTGGCTCGGTACACGGGCAGAGCCGCGCTCTTCCTCCTCGGTAAAGTCTCGCAGCCACGGGACGAGCGGCGGCTTTGGAGAGTTGGGTTTCTGCTAACGGCGTGTCGAATCTGTTCGTTTTCAGCCGCGCTGACCAACTTCGCCTGCATCGTCGCTCTGCTGCTGTGGAGGCCTGACCCCGACCAGAAGGTTGTGTTCTTCGTGTTTCCCGCCCTGTGGGGAATGGCCGACGCCATCTGGCAAACTCAGACCAACGGTAAGAAACTTTCACTGGTCTTCCCCCCGAGCCTCCGACTCGACCTTCGACCTCTCCTCTGCTTCCCGTCCTGCAGCGCTTTACGGCGTCCTCTTCCCCCGCGACAAGGAGGCGGCGTTCGCCAACTACCGCATGTGGGAGTCTCTGGGTTTCGTCATCGCCTTTGCCTACAGCACCTTCCTGTGTCTGGAGTACAAACTGTACATCCTGCTGGCCGTCCTGCTGCTGACCGCCGTCACCTACCCCATCGTGGAGTACCACGAGCACAAGAATCCCACGCCGGCCGGCAGCGAGGCCCTCATGAGCCTCAAAGACGTCCCCATGGACGACAAGATCCTCAGTCAGACTCGGATGTAGAGACTGAGCTGCGTTTTTGTTTTGTCTGATGCTGAATTATTCTCATTGTGGCTCAGACAACACTGATTTCCTCTTTTACTCAAGTGGCCTTCACCTGAACGCTCTTTGCGTTTCTTGTGTTTGCCGGATGAAATAATGTGAATCCTGAGCTTCGTCATCATGAGGAAGATTCCGGAGAATATCTGGCAGTTAAACACAGAGTGAGAGTCTAATTAAATATCCAACTGAAATGATGAACTGTACGTTGTGTTAGCGAGAGAACGTCGCTGACAAATACAAATGTCTCTAGCTTAGCGTTCCGCTCACCACCAGAGCACAGATGCTTGAAGTGTTTTACCTCGGTCGATGTTTCGGCCCCAGGACTCTCCATCTCCCGCCTCTGAAACAGTCAGATTTACACAAAACTTATTTTTCACAGAGAATAATTTACTATTCTAATAAATTTTTAAATATGTGGGAAACTGATCCGAGCGTTCATTTAATTGATTTAGAGCAACAAGCAGAACAAACCTGCGACGACTTGTTTCTTCTCGTTTCCGTCCAAAATAAACCTGATGAAATGCAGATTAGAGCTTATTCCAAGTTGATTTCTATACAGTAATAAAAATAGTACTACAGTTTTACTACGATGTAGCACAGGAATGCATACTCATTGGACTGAACAACAGTCACACTGTTTCCGTCCGTCAATCGAGGAAAAGACGAAACAGGAACATGCTGCATTTCAAATGGTGCTTTTATTGCAATGTGTTGCATTCCCACATTCATAGATGTTATAGATTTGTTAGTCAAAGCATCATTTCCTCAAGGTTGGCATCCTCACCTTGGAAAGAAGCAGAGGGATCAAATGCACGAGGTGTTTGTATTTTGAGTGTAGTACAGAGGTGTGTGTTTGTGAGTGTGTGTGTGTGGTGTGTGTGTGTGTGTGTGCGTGTGTGTAAACTTGAGCAGCCACGAACATATGAATGAACAAACCTCCAATTTTAGACTTCCAGTAGATGCAAAGAGAGTTTTTAATTGTCAAACAAACAAAAAGAGCGTTTTGTTTGTCGATCAGCCTGCAGGGCTCTCACTCCCTGCAGGGACTGGACCCGGCCTGAGACTGATTGTCTACAACATTCCAAAGAAAAGGTAGATTTCTTTATATTCACGTTACACACCTTGACAGGGGGGGGTTGGGGGGGGGCATTAAAAGAGACAGAGAGAAAAAGAGAAAATATAACATGCATAAAATTCTCCCAGATGAACAATGTCACTCATATTGTCTTGTAATAGCTGCTCCGATGCCTCATTAAAAACAAACTTTACATGAGTGTAATATACAAAGCTGGACAAAAATGGGTAAAATGTATAATATATATTTATATATATTTATTTATATTAATTTGTACAAGGGAGAAAGTGGAACCTTGGTCTTTTCATTCTCAAATCCTGTGGAGGAGGCATCACCGCCCCCGAAACGACACAACAAGGAGCCTTCCTTTAAAAACCTCTGAACCATTTCCGACCTCCGTCCCAATAAGGCAGCACTTAGGACACGTGACGACTGAAGCTGTGGGTTACACAGGAATGAGAGGGAGTTAAGATTTACAGGACTGTGGACCGATGATGAGAGAGAATACTGACTGCAAGGAAAACTGCATCCTCCTTCACTTTACTACCATGAGCTTTGCTGAAAACGACTAGCTCCACCAAGCATTAGCCTGATCCTACACCAGGCCTTAGCCCGATCCTGGTATCAACAGACCACTGCATATCGCATATTCTCCATAACGCAGCACAGGTGTGACAGGAGTCAGACGACACAGTGACAGTGTTGTTGGTGACGTCGGTGCACAAACACACGTTTTGACTTTTACTAATAACGTGCCCGAAGTGGCAGGAGAAAGACGTGAACGCTGAGCGGCAGCTACAGAGCAGAGCGTTGCTGAAACCGCGGTTGTGAGCAGGAATGTTTTGAGATTCAAGCAAGAGGAGGAGGGGTTTAACAGTACGCCTGGCGTCAGCTGACGGCGCAGAGCAGGGGGGCGGGGACATCACCTGAAGAAGAAGAAGACTGGCATAGTTTTTATACTGAGGATCGGTTGGTGTCGACGGAGAGAGACAGAGAGAGAGAGAGAGAGATCTACATTACAGAGAAGGTAAGTAAATTTTTACAACAGTTTGTCGTTATTTGGATGATGGGTTCCCCCACGGTTGAGTTCTTCGTTAAGAACTGGAATTCAAATCAAACTAATGTAACGTGTAAGTACGTGGTTGTGGTACATTCCGGGGGGGGCGGTACTCTTACTGATCCGATTGAGAAAGCGTGCGCTGGCCCGCCCACTCCAAGTAAATCTGATATAAAGTGCAAAATTAGATTGTATTTGCAAATTCCTGGAATAATTTGATTAATCTTCTATGTGAGTAAAAAAGTCATTTAAAATACAGTAAACTTCTTTTTTTTTTTATAAAGGTGAAAAAAGGTTTTAAAAAAAACCCTGGTTAACAAGGTCATTACTGTTAAACAGCAAAGGAGCAACCTCCACTGCAGAAAGTATATACACGAGGCACCTCAAGTTTGGTATAAAGTATTTAGTTAATGGAAAAAAAAAAAAAAAGAAGCGTTATAGGCTGGGGGTGGGGGGTTCACGAGACGGGGGCGCTGTGGCGTGCGTGTGACGTTAACCATCAACACGTATGATGTAATGGACGAGTCGCTCCAGTGTTGAGTCTACGTGCGCGGGTGTGAGGAAATGCTTGTTTCAGTAAGGTGCATAGCTAACATGTTTTCTTCCTGTAAACGAATCGATAGCACTTCAGGCTGAAAAGACCTCGATGGCAAAGCGGGCCGCGCCTCTAAACAGACCAAAGTGGGGGTGGGGGTGGAGGGGCGTGTCCAGAGAGCGAGAGGAAACACAAACATGCTAACCTGCGAGAGAGAGAAAGAGAGAGAGAGAGAGCAAGAGAAGAGAGGAAATCCAAATGAACGCAGGGCCGCTACATCGTGTCCCGTCCAGTGATGATGAGGTTTGCATATGAAGTCCGTCCAACACTTCAAAGCTTTGGTCATTTAACTATTGACGAATGCAAAATACACAAACAAACAAACAGGCTACATCAGTCGGACGATTAGAAAACAAAGTGAAAGCGCAGCAGGCGATGCCCCTCCATCAAAACCAAGGCTCCACTCTCCCAGATCTGCTTAAACTTTTGACAACAGCGAAAAATTAAATAATATGGCCTTTTTTTGTTTTTTTAAATTAACCCGTACAAAAAGCCAGTCCACACTGCTTCTCTCTCAGTGAAATCACATTCAGCAGTCGCTAAACCATTCTCTGGCATAGTCATCTGAAACACCCACAGGTACTGTGCAGGGTCCGAAGAGTAAAAGAAGAAAAGAATCAAACCAGGACATCTTCCGCTTTTCCATCTTAGAGAACACCAGATATACAGTATTAATCACACATACATACGCACTCACTGATAGTCATATACATACATCGTCAGAAAAATAAAAAAGTAGAAAAGAAAAAAAAAACAAAAAAACCATCAAATAAAAACATGACGGAGGCGAGTAGTTATTTTACCACAAACTCGGAGCACTACTTTTTTTTTGTTGATTCTGAACAAATACATATTCACATTTCTCTGTTATATACATTATGTTAACGTGTCGAGAGCGTCAGAGAGCCTAACCTTGTACCTGTTGGTTGCAGTGAGAGAGAGGAGGGACCGTCGGTTCCACTGAATGGCAGTTGCATAAAAAACATCACATATGCATTGGTTGTATTTGGCATGTTGTCGTTGCCGCCGACCGCAGGGAACGCTGACAGGTGCTGTCGACTTCCTGTATCTAACAAAGAGGAAACCGTTTCCATAGGAATGCCTGGGGGGGGGGCGGGGCACAATACTGTACATGTGAAAGCATCAGAGCAGACGAGAGGAGGCAGACACTGACTGAACCCTTCCTGAAATACATTCTTCCCACTTTGTGCAGCCTGTTTGACCAAACAGTGGCACAGGACCGTCCGACTGTGGGGGACCAGGTCCGATCGACAGGAAGGACCCGGAGACACGAGCGGAGGGACGTCCGGTGACCGACCGTCCAACATGGGGTTCTCTACACGCCTCCTGACTGAAGTGCTTCTATTTCGAGTGCAACGCGGGGCCAAGAGTGTGTAAGCACGGACACAACGGAGGAAGACCACGGGAACCTATTCAGTCTGATTCCTCTCCCTTAACCCGGGTTGTTGAATTAACTGAAAGTGGAATGGAAACCGTGTCTGAGAACTGAAGTTTTGAGGTCTTAGATCAGAGGTAGACGGACGTTTTAAACTGAGAAAACGCTGGATTTGACATAAATTCAATGGTTGCAGTGAGGTTAGAGGAAAGAGATGGGTCTGAATAAGCCTGCGTGGGGATTCAACAGCTGTGTCATCCATTAATTCATTCTGTTCATTTGAATCTATCAAGGAGACCAAGAGTTTTGTTTTTTTTTTTCCTAACCCAGCAACTTTTAAAAAGTACGAACGAGCAGAGTAAAAAAATCCACACGCCACCAATGAGGTGGACAGAACCAGAGCGACTCAAGCTGCTCACAGTGTGAAAACTTGGTCAAAATGAAAGGTCATGAGGTAATAGAAAGGTGCTCGTTAGACGCCTACTGATGATTCATCCACATGCTTCTATAATAAATACAACACATAGAAAAATAGAAGAAACAAAAGCCGTCTCAGAACTTTGCGTTTTTTTTTTTTTTTTAAGCATCTGCTTTTGGATCGTGAGGAGTAAAAGATGTCGATGCCTGGACGACTGTTTGGGTGCAGGGTGAAATCCACACATTTCCAGCTGGACACAAAGTGGTTTCTCACGCCTCACGAAACTGGACCGGTGGGTGGAATGTTGACCTTGCATACTATCCCTGTTTGTATCCGGGGTAACGTTGCATATGGTGAAGTATCTCAGCTGTAAAACTCAGCACACAGGAAAAGCCCTATTCTGCAGACGGAGCGCCGGGGCGGCGTGTTGCTGACTGGACGCGAGCGATGAATCGTTGCGAAACTGTGTGCAAAACCCTCTCCACAGATTCTACTTCCAGAAATTTGGTGAAGATGAAATAAAAAAGAGCGGGGATAGCGGCTGGAGGACGCGGGCGTCGTTCCATCGGGGGACGAGCAGAAACGCATCTGATTTGACGAGAGCAGAAATCCCAGGGGATCTCTGCGGTCGTCTCAGATCGTTCCCCGATGAAACCTGTCCTGCGTTGAGAGGCCGTGTGATAACAAACCAGATCAATTTGTCTTTCTTGCTTTTCCTTTCCTCTTGGTAAGTTAGCGGAGGTCTGTCCTCGCCGAGAGAGACAGTGTCTGACTGAGCAACAGTAGTGGACAGGAAGCTGAGTGTGTGTGTGTAGCCAGTGGAGTGAAGTCTTCATCGTGGGGAACCAGAGGTGGAGGGAGAGGAGGGCCGAGTCAAGAGAAACCATCCTCCTGACTCGACCCATCCCCGTTTCAATTTCTTGACAGCTTCAAAATCATTATCCATCACATCTTTGTTAGGAACTTCTATTACTAAAGCTTCTATTTAAATGTCATTATATTGGAACAATATCCCAAAGCGCAACGTCTGCTGCGGCCGTGAAATGCCGCGGCTCGGTACCGTTAGCATCGCCGGGGGTTACGTGATCGCAGCAGGACGAACTTTAAGATATTATTACACTTCTTTTTTTTTTTTATACAATGGTTACAAACACATGTACTGTCTGAAAAAAAGATTTCTCTTGAAAAAAATTTGTACATACATAAGAATAAAAATAAAAAAAAGAGGAGAAAGCATGGAGAGATGGCCAACTAGCTCCCTGGTTACCACAAGAGAAAGCAAAGCAACCCCCCCCCCAAGAAAGTGTGGCGCTGAATGGGACGCGGGGGTGGGGGTGGGGGGGGGGGGGTGGGTGGCGAGATCTAGCTATATTTTAACTCGCTTTGAAATTTTCTTTTTTCACATTAGTGAAGATGGAATCACTTCCTCCTCCACGGCAACAATTAGAGAAACATGTCAATATCCTGATGCCAAAAAGAAGAAAATATTAAAAAAAAAAAAAAAAACATGAGCTGAAGTGATTAAATTAAGAAAAAAAATTAAAAACCTGGATCGAATCACATTATACATAGTTTTGCTGTTCTGAGTTAATTACACTTTTCTTTTTAAAGGAAAGCAGTTACAAGAGAAGAGTGAGCTTATCCCCAAGTCTTTGTCCTTCTGTACTGTACAATACTACCCGCCTGCATGGTGCACATGGCAAACAACACTGATAGGCAGAGAGAGAGAGAGAGAGAGAGAGAGAGAGAGAGAGAGCCCCACAGGACTCTGTATTCACAGCTGCGGAGGTGAGGGGTAAAATGTGACGGACAGACAGTTAAATAATCATAACAGTCTTTTTTTATACTTTGAAAATAATAAAAATAAAACCTCCTCCCAGGAGAGAGTGAGACACATAAGTTCCAAACTGAGCAGCATCCTGTCTGTCTCCCATCCATCCATCGATCCTTCCATCCATCCATCCTGGCTGTTGTCAAAGCTTGTTCTGATGATTGCGAAGATGATGAAGATGACGGTGAGAGCAGATGTTTTTTTTTCTTTAAAACAAAATAAAAACATTCAACCAAAGTAAAAACAGAGGATGTCATAGAATAATATGTAGAAGAAGAAGCAGAGCTTAGGAAAAACTCAAACTTCGACCAGGCACTGTAGCTGATAGAGAGAGACAGTCACAGAACCAGCTGATACTGAGCTTCTATCCCACAATGCCGCAGAGGTCTGAAACCTTAACATTCCCACATCGCTGAGAGACAGGTAGAGGAAAACAAAAACCAAATGAAAATTTAAAAAAACAAAAAAACAAACAAAAGCCAGAGGTGCTGTTGTGTGGGATACCCCCACACTTTAAAAACGCTGAGCACAACTGTACGTTGCAGCTCATGCTCCCAGGATGCACTGCTGCTGCGACGGCCCAACAGAAACCGTCCGATCAGAAAAGAACAAACAAAAAAAAAAAAAACAAAATCAAAAAGAGAAGGAGGCCGGCCCTGATTTAACAGTGACGACAACTTGGCAAATCTACAATGAAGTCGCAGTTGTTTTCTTGGGTCAGGAAGCAGGAAGTAGGTCACCAAGGAATGAGCAGCAAGACAACACTGCCTTTAATAGGCTGAGGCAGACAGACAGGTTGTCAGACAGATTAGACAGGCAGGTTCAAATACACTGCTGCTCCTTCTGACGCCAGTCTTTTCTTTAAGAACTGGGCGGTGACACAAACCGGCCCAGGATCATTCTCCCCCGCCCAGATGGGGTTCGGCTGTGTCGCTCCGCCGGCAGCCAGAACCGCTCTGAGCCGACTCTGTGGCCGTCCACACATCCATCCTTCCATCCATCCAAAAGGTGAGACAGAGACAGCAATGGGTCTGGTGCACTGGCCTCCGAGAAGGAGGCGCAGAAGTGAGAAGTAGAGGGACTAAAGGAGAGCTGGAGGGGCGGGAGGTGTCACTCGGTGAGCAGCTGCTGGAGGAGGCTCTTCTGCTGGGCCTGGTTGTTCTGGGAGCCCGGCGGGCCCGGGCCCTTCTGAGAGGCCGTGGCTGCGATGGAGCCCTGGTTCAGGTACGAGTCGCTGCCAACCAGGTTCACTGTGCACTGGACGTCCGCGAACACCTGGACCTGCTGCACCTGCGTGGACATGGAGATCAGGGAGAGAGGAGACGACCCGGGAGAACAACACACTGATAAAAAGGTCACTCACCTGCTGGTCGCTGCACACGGTGCCGACGCTGCTGAGGTTACTGTTGCTGATGCCGACTGGCTGCCCCATGGGAGGTAAAGAGCCAACGCCGCCCGAGCCTCCGGCCATGGAGACGGTGATGCTCATGTTGTTGTAAACCCCCTGCTGGCCAAACGCCGGCCCTGCGCTCTGCCCCGACTGACTGAACAGGCTGCAGGGAAACACGGGGAGTCAGTGGATCTGCACCATGCAGCGGTCGTCTCTTTCAGCATCAGGGAAACAACCTGCTCACCTGTTGCTGCCAATCCCCGTCTGTTGCCAGCTCTTCATGTCTGGCGACTGGTAGCCAGGAGGAGGGGCTTGCTGAAGCAGAGGACTCTGGGAGGTTGAGTTTTGAGGTGACAACAACGGGCTGGTCGGGCTCATGTCAGGAGGGAAGGATGGGTCTTGCTGGACCAAAGCTTTGGAAAGGAAGGAGAGGTTTAGATAAAGATGTTTCTGTGAAGAACGTGGCACCGAAAACAGAATCAAACAACGGAGCAGCAGTTTCCCTCTAACTCACCAGAGCCTCCAAACTGCTGGAACAGACTCTGCTGCAATGAGGAGTTGACGGTGCCGCTGAACTGGGCCTGCACGCCGCCCATCAGCGTCTGGTTATTCAGAGGAACTCTGGCGGACAGCTTGTTGTCCAGGGGGGCCCCTGACATAGGGCTGAAGTGACTTGGTGAGGTAGGGGGGTTTCCCGTCATTGGGCTGAACCCTGGTGGGAAGTTGAACTGCTGCTGCGGCGTTGCGGGGGGACCTTTCGGGACCCTGGCAGTTCCGACAGGCCCCGCGGCCGCGGTCGGGGCGCCTGCCATGTTCTGTCTCATCAGCATGACCTTCTGCTGGAAAAGCTGTCGCTGGCGGTGCTGGATGCTGTAGAGCTCTCTCTGACGCTGGGCCAGCATCTGGGCGTTCAGTGGAGGCTGCTGGGACAAAAACAGAGCACGACACAGGAAACTGTGTTAATAAAGGATCCTGGGAGGTGAATGATGTTCCAGCCGCCGGCACTGTGACTCACCTGTGAGGGAATCTGTTGTTGTTGTACGCCCTGACGAACACCCATGTTCACATGTCCCGCAGGAAACGGGTTAATGGCGGCCAGTCGGTTCTGCATCTGAAACACAACCACACGAGCGTGTGAAATCGGAGGATTCGTGATGATCTTGATGATCTTCAAGTCAACACTTTAAAGTGTTGCTGAGATAAAACATGCGGGGTAACTCAGCCTCCCTCACCTGCTGCGGACCCTGGAGCCGCTGCTGCAGCTGCAGGCGGAGCTGGTTGGGTGGCAGCCGGAGCTGGGTGCCCATCCCCTGCGGTCGCGTCATGCCTGGCCTCAGGCCGATACCCGTCCCACCGGGGAAAGTCCCCCGAGGGGCTCCGAAGCCCAGAGCCTGCGGCCCCACGGCGGCCAGCTCCGGAGCGAACTGGGCCTGTGGGGCTGGTGTGAATTGGTAGCCGGGGAGTTTGGGGTCCAGGGAGACTGGGGTGGCAGTGGGTTGCTGGGTTGGGAAATTTTGAGGCAGAGGGTCGAAGCAGCCACCCTGGAAACAGAGGAAAGAGGACAAAGAGGGAATCATCACTTTACTCTTTACCACAAATGCAAACCGCTGCATCCAGACCCCCTCCAATCGGCTTCATCACACACACCTGTACGAGCTTGTCGATGCCCAGGGCCTTGTCCAGCTCAGCCAGTTCACTCTCATCTGTTCCACTGAGGAAGGAGACGAGCTGCTCCAGCAGAGCTTTCTCGTCGTTCCGGCCTTCGGGTGTGGCCAGAGGGCCGAGCACTTCATCCAGCGTGCAGGGGACACACTGCCTGCTCACACAGACACACACACAATTAGATGAGATGTCCCACTTACAGTCAGGTTCATGTTCTCTTGAAACCAGGTGCCTGCAAAGATTTCAAGAATTTACTTTTTAACCACATGACAGACACAAGGAAATGACAAAGTAGAAACAGGTTCATATTTACTCCTGTGGAGATGCTAACGGAGCCTGTAATGGAGTCCCAAGACCATCAAAAGACAGAGTGTCGGACAGGGCCAGAGGCTGGAACTGAGAGTCTCCCACATCCATTTTGCTCAGACCTGAAAAACACATGAAATCCAGTTTCAAAATATATTCATATAATTTACTAGAATCAAAAATAACCATGTACTCCAATCCACAAACCCATGTACGTCCTGTAATCCCCTTTAATATTTCATCTTCACATGAAACCAACTTAAAATGCGACCTGTGACTGCGCTGATTAAGACGTCCAACCTTGCTGCAGTGACATTGGCGCTGTGCTGCTCTCGTCTAAAGTCTGAACACACCCAGAAGTACCCTGCTACAGGGTCAGGTGTGTAAAAGGGTTTAAACTACAGAGGTCAACACAACAAAGGCTTTACTGCAACACAACATGCAGCGTCAGGTTCGTCACCAAAGCTCTGCTGCCATTTTAAGCTTGGACCCTCTAACTTGTGTCTCGTGACCTAACAAGTTTCCCACTGATGTCATGGGATCATCAACTGTGACTGTAACACAAACTCCTGACTCTTTGTCGCGTGGCGTACCAGTGCTTGAGCTGAAGGGGTTGATGACCTCTGCCTCTGGGAAGGGGCTGCTGCTGCTGCTGTCTTTGGGAGTCTGGAAGGGGTCTCCCTGTCCCTGTCCTTGGGCCTGTGTCTGGCTTGGAGTGGGGGGGCTGCAGAAATCAAACGACGGCTGACTCTGGAGGGTGCAGCCGGAGGACGGTCCACCATCGCTGAGCCCTGAGGAAACAGTCACAGGCACAAATAGGAAGAATAAGAAATTAAAAACACAATGACGCACCAAACTTTGGATTGAATAATGAAAAAATGAGACTAAAATGAGTCTGGATAATGAGTCGTAACGGCCACTAGGGGGCATAAAGACAAACAATGTGAAGATGAATGAATAGAGAAATAGGCTCCAGATTACACTTATACAAATATAACAGTGATTAAACTCTAATGAGGTTGTTACCTCTGTTCGGAGTGCCGGGTGGCTCTCTCTTCACATTTACATTGCGGGGAGTGCTGGCCTCGCTGCGCTGGAGATGGGTGGGTGACTGTAGTTTGAGCTGGGGGGAAGGGGACTGGAGCTGGGGTGATGGCGACTGTAACTGGGGAAGAGACTGGGGCTGGGACAGTGGGGACTGGAGCTGAGCTGGGGGCTGGGCCTGGGGGCCCGAAGACTGGGGGCCCGGAGACTGGAGTTGGGGGCTTCCAGGAGTTGTTGGATCCTCGCCGCCCTGCTTGGCCCCACTCGGGCCTCTCAGGCCAGGCAGCAGCTCGATGAGGGAGTCCATGTCAACAGGGCCACCAGACATCTGAGTGCAGGAAGCAGAGCGAAAACAAGTGAGAAGGATGAACAGAGCAACAGAATGAAAGAGTGAGGAATTGAAGAATAACGGGTGGGGGGGGGTGGTGGTGTGTGACAGACAATCAGTGAAAGAGAGATGGGGAGAGACAAAAGGTCAAAGGCCAGCGAGCTTCAAAGGCTGCAGCTGGTAGCCGAGACCACAGTGGAGACAAAGTCCAAAAAAATAAACATTCAACCTGATTTACAACGGCTGTGGGGCGACTGCCAAGACAGGAAACAAAGCTGTACAGAGGAAAAGTCCGGGGCTTAATCGTGAAATATCTGTCTGACACTGCGCTCGTGTGAATATTGAAAGCAACAGTGGCATGCAGGCGTGATCGATAACATGTGGCCGGACACATGTTGTTGTGGTTACTGGGTTGTTACACGTTTCAGTTTTCGTGTCTGTCTGACTGGGACAGAGACGTGGCCTGGGACAGTTTAAGCCCTGTGGAGAGGGGTGTGCTGTCTACTGGCCTTTCATAGCTGTCAATTTATGTTGTGACAGTGAACATATTAAAGATCAACTTCACACCAGGTTCTAATCCCATTCGTGCTGAATTCCCATTATAATAATAAAACAAATCAAGTTTAATAGATGTGACAATTTGTTTTGAGACAGTTTGTTTTCATTAAAATTCCAGTAGTTTATCATGAGATATAAATCAAAGGATACCCAGTGAGGTCATTAAAAAAAATAACTATGTTATTCTTAGAGCCTGACCAATGTTTATATACATCTAAATCAAGAAAACTGAATTTCCAATGATTCCTAACATGTCATTCTCAAACACTTATGATAATATAATGTATAAGTATAATACAACGTTTTCTTAACTGAACTGAACTCTTCCCTAACTCACTTTGCTATGATCGCTTTACATTCATATGAACTGTGTACCGTGGAGTCTCTGCTGTCCCTGCGGCTGTCCAGCCGGTTCTCTCTGGCGGGACTCGACTTGGGGCTAACGCAGGCCGGGCTGCCGGACACTCCTGCAGGTTTGGATGCTGCGACAGACGAGCCTGTGCACGGCGGCGGGCCGTCAATGCTCACTCTCTTCTCCACCTTCACCCTGACGGTCTGCAGGCTGAGGGCGGAGGGAGGAGGCAGGTCCCCCAAGTCCTTCACAAAACAAAACAAACGGGCGTTTATTTTTCAGGACACCGTTACTCAGGGGTTAAATAATATTGATTTGAGAACTGACTAATGAACAGGTGTGTCATGGTCACCTTCTCGTCTGTATCCAGGAGAAAGCGGAGTAACTGGTGATCCTGCGGCTCTCTGGAGCTGGATTTGGACGACGTGGTAAGTGCTGGACAGGCAGTCGGCTCCTTCTTGATCTCAACTTCATTTTTGTTGAGTCCGTCCTCGGCGGCGGAGGAGGCGTCGTTGGGGCTACTGTCCTGGAGCAGCCGGTGGAGGATCTTGTGTCTCTCCGTAAGAGTGCTGTGTGAGGCAGGGCATTGTGGGGCCGGAGCGGGGGTCGGAGGATGAGGTGACGAGGTGCAGTGGGTGCTGCTGCTGCTGCTGTTGTTCGACTCGACTGCTGTCCCGTTGATTTCCAGGAGCAGGCTGAGTCTAGGGATACCCAGCTGTGAGGCGGAAGGAAGGGGGGCTTTAACAGAGTCCTCTCCCCCGCCTTCTCCTCCTTCTGGGCGTTTTACTGACGGGGGCTGAATGGAGGAGCCGGTGGGAGTACTGGCTTGTCTCTGGGGGACAGGGGAGGACAGGGAGAAAGACCCTGTTGACCCACAGCTGGTGCCACCGTCACCACCAGACTGCTGCCGGTTGAGGCTGCCTCCGCTGCTCAGCGCCCCGGTGGGGGAATGGAGGCCTGGCGTGGAGGGAGAGAAGGGGTTCCCTGGTACCCGGGGGCTTCCCCCTAACCCGGGGCTGGCCCGTGGCATCCTGGGCGACATAAAAGAGGTAGGGGTGGCTGTGAGTGGGCTGTTCAAAGGAGAGGGGCTGTTGACCTGCTGGGGACACGTCCGACATGGCGTCGCGTAGCCCGTGGGCGTGGCTGGGTTGTGTCCGTGGGAGGAGGCGTTGCTGTTGTTGGGGTGAAGGCCTGAGGAGGCGAGGCCTGAACCTTGGGTTGAGTTGCTGCTGGGAGGAAGGGTTGGGGAGCGGGAGGGAGTCTGGGCAAGGCTGCCAAGGGTCGGTGTAGTGTTTTCCTGAGAGCTAGCAGTGTTGTGTTCCCTGGGGAAGAAATGGAACAACAAAAGAGGACTGTAAACTGAGAGAGAGGATGGACACACACTGTCGAACTCTGCAGGTGAGGATTTAACCCTGCGACAATCAGAGCTGTGACATGGCGGAGGGATGGCGCTCTTGTGCCTTTTCAGTTTTTGGTCTGTGATAAAAGAAATCAGACAGAAACCAACTTTGGCAGTAACGCACCTGTCAATAGTGTGAAAGCCCATGATGAAAGGCTGAACGTCAGGGTTGGGGGGGCAGAAGAACTTGCAGCGAGTCTGAGCGCTGAGTGGCGTGCCGTCACTTAGCGAGAAATGGTACAGCGGGCTGATAGCGCTGCCGTGGGTCATCACTGGTGGGAACATAAACACATAGTGTTCACACTTTGCTTTGTCGCTTGAATGTTTTCCTTAAGGAGAAATGTATACATTTTAAATTATTTTCTAGATTAATATTCAAGCATTACATAAACGCCTGCATATTCAGCATCTTAACTTCAAATAGGAACTGTTATTGAAGTGCATTGTTCGGTTGAATCTATTCTAATGGTACTGAAGCTGAAACTGTGGTAACCATGGTGAAGTGGGCAGAGATGGTGCCGTTGTTTGAACAATCAATTGTGGCTACTCACCCTCATGCAGCAGCTTCTTGGCGTGGGAGGGCTCTTTGCCCTGCGGCTGAAAGAAAGCATAGATGCACTTCCTGACCAGGTCCTCCCAGCCAGGCCGGCCTGTCACTCGCAAAGCACTCGTTTCTATGGAGATGATCTTCCCTGGAGGTGAGGCACCGAACAAACACAAAAAAAGTCAAACCAAGGAATCAGGATTTTGGTTTTTCGCGATCCTCTGCGAATCGGTGGTTCTCATAAAACATAAAACTGATCCAGTTCCTTATGTTGTGTGTGTGTGTACCTGTGGGGTCCTGCTTCGTGATGAAGGACTCACTGTTGACGGGCTGAGTGCGAGGTATTCGACAGGCGATGCAGATCAAGCAGCTCTGCAGGTCTGTGCAAAGAAAACCACACAAGAGGTCAAACCGCGCGCTTCAGAACCGCAGCGAGAAAGCGGCAATTTCCTGATGGGGTTTAACGGAACGTTCCCGGGAATGGGGAGCGCGTGCACTTGTTTACTCCTACCATCTCCCTCCTCCTGCTGCTGTTGTTGCTTGGCCTGTGGCTGGGAAACGGTGAAACACTGCATGATCTCGTACTGCTGCCGTGCCTCCTGGTTTTCTGAATCCACCTCGTCCGGTGGCCTCTTCAGCATGCGACAGTTAAACGTGTGGCTGTTCCTTCGGCCAGTTTCCTGCGGCCATGGAACGCCGTTTACTGGAGGGTACGGAAAAGTAGTAGTTAATTATTGGCTGGAGGAAGTGGGGTGATGCGCCTCGAGCAGAGAATATATTATCTTTTAAAAACATTCACACATTCAGCATGTTAGGAGGTTTTGAATTAACAAATAACAACAAGCACCTTAAATAATCCGAGTGCAGGAAGAATAATGCGTGTGAAGTTCACTGATGTGGCAGAAATCAATTTGTTTTCAAGTTTCTCTGTGAGAGCAGATTTCAGGGGGAGGACAAAGGACAGCTGTAGCGAATGGTGCAGAATTAAAAGGGATTACAAGATCAACAGAAAACACAACAGAGCAACCTTGTCGCCCGCTGCACTTCGTTATCGTTTGTCCTTATACAACCCCCCAGACCCCCTCCTCTTTAGCCATAATCTCTCTTCAAGGTTGGAGCCACAAAATTAAAATAACATTATTGCAGTGAACAAAGTCATTGTTTCACTGTTCCACTCTTCCCTCGCACACCGCTCTGCTCCTACACCACCGTTTCTTTCCTCTCCCAGCAGATTTTCCAGTGCGGTCTAGACCACTTTACTCTGTGTTGATTAAAGATTTTCATGGTTCATCCTCCTACCTTCCCTCACAGCTATTCAAACTCTCCTCAGCGACACTATTTTCCATCAATAAACCGAGTTAATTATCCATATTAGGGCCTTTACACTGATTCTGCTGCCAAAGCCCTTCTCCTCAGTTTTACAGCCTCTTTTATATGTTTCATTGGCTGGAAACTGTTGAATTTGAGGATACTGAAAATGTAATTATTAAGTATGTTCTAAAAAATAATAGCCGCTGGCATCAGTGGCTCGGGGAAGCGAGGCCCAAGCTCACTCACCGAGGCTTTTGGGCAGCAGATTCCGCACAAATTCGTAGTGGTCTCCCACATGGAGGATGTTGTAGACACTGGACGTCATCAGCTCCTCCTGCGTGTATCCAAGGTAACTCGTCACGTTCTCAGAGACAAAGACGATGCGACCTTCCCGGTTGACCACGAAGAAAAACCCATCAAGGGCCTGAATGAGAGGAAAGAGCATGAGAAAATGAGACTGTGTGGGTGGAGCTGGAGTAAAAAGATCTCAGCAGCAGCAGGAGAGGATGATTTGATGTGTATGTATGTGTGCGTGTGTGTTGTTCACCTCTAGCAGCATGGGCCCCAGAGCCTCCTTCTCCACCAGCCCCTGGCTACTGGAGGAGATGTCACTCTTCTGCACCTCGTCATCTGGAGACAGAAGAGCTGCTTTCTCTGCCGGGAGCAGAATAAAAAGCAGAAATAAGACACACACAAAAAAAACAACGTTATCACTTACAACTCATACTGTGTGTGTGTCAATGCTCACCCTGCTCACGCCGTTTGATCTGCTGGATTTGGTCCACGGTGCTCTTGAGTATGTGGCACTTGTCAGGCTTGACACTGAGGCTGGCGATGTCGCTCATGTTGGATGACAGCAGCTCGGCCAGCTCCTCAATGTAGCGGCACTCCAGCTCCCGTCTCCTCTTCTCCAGGCTGCACACACACACAAACAACACACGCGTAGGCGTTAACATGATTTCAACATGTCTGACAAAGTCGCGACACGTCTGTGGGTTTGTGGAAATGGACGAAGCCATCTCAGAACTTCTGCATGTCTCCTCTGCGGAGGAGGAGGTGAGGTGGGGAGGTGGTCGTACGGTTTGGATCTCTTTAAGCAGTTTATCATTCTCAAAGCAGAAATTAAAATAGTTTTATGGACAGTATCATTGGCACCAGTTTCAAACCTGGCTCCTTGTTTTAAATTATCCTGTGATATGAAATCAAACATCAAACAACACTGGATTTGTCTGATATTATATTTTATTAGATAATCATCTACAAATTTGACCCTGAAACAAACAAACAGGTGTATCGCTGTAGTTTTTGGTGCAAACCGCCTGTTTTTTGTTTTTAGATTATGTGGAAATGTCATACATTAGTGAGTGCAATGCTGGTGCAGAATAAGTTAAATCCGTCTTTAGCTCAAGCCTCTTTGCACTCGTTGTGCTGATCCTTGTTCTCCAGTTGCAATAATATACTTTCTGACCGAAGAGTTGCAGCAAGGTATGTGGTAAACATGGGAAAAAAAGAAAAGTGCGTGTATGCAAGTGTGTGTGTGTGTGTGTGTGAGAGACGACAACAGCAAAAGTAGGTCAGTGCATTGGCCGGCCAGAACACACAGGCGTGGTAACCGAGCTAGGCAGGCAGGCAGGCAGGCAGGCAGGCAGGCAGGCAGGGAGGGAGGGTGAGGAGGGGGAGGACGCTGCTGTGTGTGAATGCACTGGTCAGTGGCTTCGTGTAGTCGCTGTAGAAATGCTAACTGACCTGTTACATCAGCTTACATCCGTTATTTGCCCCTTTTTGGACTGGCAAACACACAGCACAGTGAGCACATTCACCGTTTAGTCACTGCGTGTCCTGTCGTGACCTTTAGCCCAAACTACAGCCGAGGCTAACCTTCACCACGCAGCACGTCCCACCACCATCCACGGCCTCGCACATTAGAGATGCCTCCCGACGTTAACCACTGATAATGTTCAGCTTTCCAGAGGTTTTCAAACTTCTGGACTATTTTTTCTCTGACGTGCATGTTTTTTGTTCAGTTCCAGTGAGAAATGACTTGTCTCCCACTGGTTAAAAAAGATGGGACAAACTGGGATCTGAAACCTTGTGACTTCCTTTATAAATACTTTTAAATATTTTTATAGTTCCTAAGTATGTTCATCGTTTTCTTTCTCGTCAGACAAGATACGATGAGAGATGAAGCTTTGCTGATCCACACTTCATTCAGACAAGACGAGGTCAACCCTGATATCTTACTACACTGAATCAAACATCTGCCACGCGATTCCTCAAGGTAGAGGTTCAGGGCTTTGGTCTCTCAGCGCAGATGAAAGAGGACATTTGTCTCACGTTCACAGGGTGAAAATCAGAACTGTCTTCCCGGGAAAAGTCTGTCCAAAAAGTCAGGGATCAACTCAAAAACATAAATGGCTTGCAGGGAAACGCCTAAAACTTGTGAACGAGTGAAGTAACTTGATCACAAGTCAACTCACTCACGCTTGGACAGGATGCAGAGCGAGGCGAGGAATTTAACAAGCGATCAGAAAACGTCCAAACTGACAAACAGTTTCTGAGCCGTAAGAAAACCGCAATCATACTTAATTGTGTTTTTATTATAGCACTCGTCCCTGAAGGACAACAAACAACCCTTATTCATTAATTTTTAGTCTCTTCTTGTTTGTCCCCTAGTCGCCTGTTGTTTATAAATGTCTCTCTGAAGCCTTTAGAATCGTTATGTTGATACAGCGATCCTCATCCCTCTGTTTTCTATTCACTTTTGAATGTGGTCTTTACCTTTGCCCTGATGTGTCGCATGGCGAGCCCTTCCTCTTGCGTGACTCCGGCGTGGCAGGGTCCAGGGGGCTTTCCCCTACTGCACTCATTTTCAGCTTTGACTGACCTAAGAGAGAGGAAACACACGACACAGAGACAGGTCAGCAACCGGATAAAAACAACCATCGCGATAACTGCCCCCAACGTTGATAACACGACCCTGGGTCTGTTTTTTTTTTATTACAGGATAATTTCAAATGAAAATCGGGGGTTTGTCTGTGAGCACCAGAGAAACAGCAGAGTGTTGTTTGCAGACACAATCATCTGTTACATAACAGCTGTTATTCCCATACACAAGTTGTATTTGCGTAATATCGAGGCACAAAGCCTGTGGCAAGGTTCACACTGTGTGCAGCTCGGGGTCACAGTTCACTGTGTTTTTAGAGCAGAAGAGGAAAAACAAGAGCGAGACAACAGGCAGAGATATAATTATTTCACAGTCGTGTACACATATGTGCATATATTGTAAGTGCCGTTTCAGTCTCATCTTTTCATTCACTCCCTCCTGCAGATTCAGGCGTGTAACCATGGCAACAGGGAATGCTGCAACATTTGATGAAGCAGGTGACATTTATCAGTGAGCCCTCGTGAACACTTCAACCACACATTAAAGTGAGAACCCTATTAATGCATTAGGTTTCAAACTGTGTGTCTTTTGTCATGTTTGGTTGAAAGATAACCTGGATGTGATGTTTTATTACTTATCGATCATTTTACCTGGTGATAAAAAATAAAGTTCCTAAAAGAAAATAAAAATAAAATAAATTAATTAATCAATCATATATTACAGTTAAATTGAGTGATTGCAATATTTCTCTAAAATCACTCTTGAATTTATTGAATCTAGAGCAGAGTACATTTCACAGATCAATGTAAAAGAGTTGTCTAAGAGCATTGATCCCCAACCCGTGGGCCGTGGGTCATTTGGTACTGGGCCGCACAGAAAGAAAAAATAATTTCCATTATTTTGTTTTTTCACATAATTTACCTAATTACATAATTCACATAATTTGTTCATTATTATTAAAGAGAAAATACCACAGTTTCTAATGCTGATCTTATTATTTTATTTTATTTTTTATCTGCTACACCTTTAGATTGGGCCGTGAAAATATTGTCAGACATTAAACTGGGCCATGGTACAGAAAAGGTTGGGGACCACTGGTCTAGAGGGATTAACTGTCTGTCATTTAAGGGGCCGATAGCTCATCTCGTTGCAGCTCTAAGGTGAAGCTGTGATCAGAGGAGAGAGGCTCCATCTTTTCCCGAAGACCTTGCCTCCCGTGCGCTGATCATTTATGATGGTTGACAAGTCCAAGTTCCGCCTGTGCGTTATATTCCTGGCCATGAGTCAACACCGGTGCAATTTATTGACAACATAGACATAAATTACACTGCAGGTACATCTAATGATTTACCAAGAATCCGCTGGACTCCCTGTGAGGTTCTATATCGTCGATTTTATTTCTATTAACTCCAAATCTGCACACGTGCCGGCTGCACATTCACACAGATGAAAAACACGTTGCAGAACAATTTGTTTTCCCACAGGCCGAAGCCACGAGTGACGAGCGGCGTGCGGCCATCGGTCCAGCAGCCGTCAACAGCGGTCGTAATATTTTTGGTGTTTCCTGTTTTCCTACCATTATGATTATGTTTCATAATCAGCAGTTCCTCACACCTGATACGTGTTTATGAGCGGCGCCGCCTCGCTCATCCATGTCCGAACAAGGTCAGCAGGTTCCCTGTGATTCTCACTCAACGCTTCACTCATCATTGTTCTTATTATCCATCCAAACAGCTTGATTATATTCTAGATGAATCTTTTTGACAATAAGATGTTGGAGAAACGAAGAATGTTAAGGAAAACACTTTCTACTGCTATTGTGAAAAAGGATGCGCCTCGTCATTGTGGTTAAAAATTAATCAGATGATTATTAACACTTGAATGAGTTTTTTTTCCAGCTTCATCCTTCACTTGTGATGATTGAGGAATAAACTGGGTTGTTAACGATTATGTTGCTGCAGAGTCACATCACAACGTGATGCTTCAAATGTAAAATATAAAAGTGCAACAAGGAAGAGAAAGAACCGAGAAATAAACCTCCAACAACCTTTTCCCATGAAGTGCCTGATGCGTCAACATATAGAGAAGCAGCAGTGTGTACACAATAGCAATAACCCGCTGCCAGTAATAATCACTTTGAACCTGGAAGTGAGTTGAATTGGTTCATGAACTGTCCAGCAGAGCCCCGCGTCTCGTCCAGCACCGCAGATCAAATGTTCTGCAGAGCATCGAGATCCTGCTGAACACTTTAAAACAAGTGTGAACTGGCACGGCACCTCACAGGGGAGGTCAGTGACAAACAGCTGAAAGTGAATTAAGTATTGATTAAGGTTATTCAACTTCTCTTCTGACTCCCAGAGAAACTGTTCCTGCTCGTTCAAGTCCCCTGCTGTTCAATGGGCCGTAAATGAACCTTTTGCATGTGTACAGCTCAGCGGATTTTAACAGATGACAGCATCACAGTTTGCTCTTATTATAACATCCGAGCTGTTTCACATGTGACTCAAACAGGTAAAATTAGAACTGCTACAGCTGCGGAGAGAACAGAGCCTCCGTCAAACTGTCACACACACGAGCTGCAGTAAACACAAATGATCCTCCTCTCCAACACACACGCACGCACGTACACACCCTTGAAGAGGAGGTGAAGAAGAAGCCACCAGGTAGAGAGCGGTGAATGAATAATGTAGATTACAGAGGGAGAGGGAGGGGTGGAGGTGGGACAGTGTTAATGTGGGAGAAGATGTTTCATGTTTTATTTAATTTTACATAAATATATCATCTAAATACATGTCTCTCCCAATAAATAGAACCCTGTAAAGTCTCAGACACCCAACCCAAGGTGGTATAAAGGCCCACCCCTCTCTGCTTCACTGCCTTGGTACAGCCCAGGAGAAGCCGCTCAGTCACTGTTGCTAAGGGCCACCCTCTCCAGTACAGGACATGACCAGCGAGCGTACACAGCTTCTGTCAAACGGGGATACGGTGCACCCGTTTCCCCCTGTGCTGCATGAAACGTATGCACGGGTGTCGGTACACCGCAGTCGAATCAGCACGTGCGTTTCTGTGAAGATGCGTCTTCGGTTAATAAAGTATAACAGGACTCTGGGGTTACTCCTCAAAATACTATCGTCATTTCCATTTCCTGTCTCCTCACTTGACATTGATAAAGCAAGCGCACGCCAGAATTGTTTACAAAACAACCCAATACAGCGTGAATATTGGCTGTGTGTCGCCTCTTCCATTTTAGAGGCAGGGAAGTGATTTAGTGCTGAAACCACTGCTGTGACCTTCACGTGAAGCGGAGCACAGTGATTTAATTTGCTCTATTTTACAGACTGCTGCAATATTACTTTCCAAAAACGAATAAATAATAGCCGTCCTGCAAGCACCATCATCCCCAACTCAATTTATCACGTCGCATATGAAGGAGGCGTCCTCCAAGAGACGAGAGCTTCCACTCAAATAATGACTCAATATAAACACAGTCAGAAATTAAGTCTTGGTTTGTTCTTTTACCTACAAGCCACACTGAGTAGATAGCAGATAGAAGTCCACTCACATGGTAAACATGCCAAAGAAGAAGCAGGCTGGGGTCCTTTAAGAGTCCCCGCTCCTCCACTGAATGCCCTGTTAGGTCTCAGCCCATTGTTTCCCACCATCTGTGCAGACTGAGATCCAGGATGTTTACCAAGAGTGAGAAATAACCTTGGATTACGACAGACACTACTATAGCTCGGCAGACTCCTGAGTGTATAGAATGCATAGTGCGGGGCCGTCTGCAGTGCTGAGGCGCAGCCAGGGGAGTGCACGCTGCACAAACACATTTCTCCCATCCGCGAAACAATGGGAGCAGAAAACCGAGGTCTGGTGTAAGATACATGAGGGAAATGGTAGCAGCGAATCATACAATATGCATAACCCAAATGTAAAAACATTCTATTATAGGCCATGAAAAGGGAGCTGCCCCCTTCTATGCACATGAAACATTTAAATTCCATTCTAAATCCTTAAAATGGCGACAAGATACGTAAATATGTAATTAAAAACATCCACCTTTATTAGAATAACATCCATCTCCAACCGTGTCCTCTAGCAGACAGACAACTGCACGTGAATATTCATCGCTCATCGAACAGCATCGCTCTCCGCTGCGTAATTTGCCTCTGTAATCTGTGAGCGAGTGTGGGTGTGCGTGTCCTCGTTTCAACTCGAGAGGCACGATGGGAGGCCTAGTGAGACCTGCTGGGATGCTCTGAGCAGCGCAGCCACTCAGGGGCCCTGGATCTCAGAGCACATGGTGCAGGAGAATAATGCAGTGGGAGAGAGAGAGAGAGAGAGGGAGAGAGAGCGGCACTGTCTCCGAGCCCTCTTCTCCAAACTATCTTTTAAGCATGAACTAACCGGTCTCTTTATAATTAAACTGACGAGCTGTGAAGTCTGCACGGAGACAGCGTCTTTCAAAATGCAGCCAAACATGCAGAGCAAATGAGAACACGCAGATATTCCTGGGTCAGGGAAGAACAATACCACACAAACAAAGAGCAGAGTGCACATCCAACAATCTGGCTCAGACTGTTCATAAATCAGCGTGTTCATGTGCACATCATCTGTAAAAATGACAGAATATCAGCTGATTACATCTCATTTCAACTGCAGGCTCACCAGAAACTTTACCAAACAGCATGAACCAGCTCCAGGCTCATGTGCAGCTCCAGTGTCTATACCTGCTTGAACTTCTCAGAATATTGACCCCTGCTCTTCCACCATCCTACAAACATGGCCTTCACCCGCAGAAACTCTATTCACACACATTCTCAATCGATATGTCAGAATATTCCAGGGATTTTGTGGGAATGGATTCTGAATAATAAAGAGGGTCAGAGCGTGCCACAGGCTGCAATACTGCATTCACCTGGGTCTCACACTGACATGTACTGCAGCACACGCACACACACACACACACACACACATGCTGAGCAGCTGTCCTTACTTGATCTAGGGCTCCAGTGGGTGAGTCATGTGGTGTCTGTGGTGGCCTTGTCCAGGGCTCTGACCAAAGCTAAAAAGAGGAAGGGGAGCCTGGAGGGGGTGGGGCCAGTGGTGGTCTCAGAGATGATGGAGCTGCTGGTGGTGCCGGCGGTGGGATTATGGCTCCACAGCCACTCTGTTGCACAGCACCATCGCAGGCGCAGGAGGGGGGGAAGCCTGTTGGCCTCAGACTGGAACGACAGAAAAATCAATATAAGAAGAAATATTTTATCATCATGACAACCGGCCTGAAGACAACAGGGACACCAGCAGGAGAATAACCAGGAACACTGGGAGCGCCGTTGTATGAGAAAGTTATTTCATAGCTTCCTGTAGTTCATATATTTCTATTAGTACAACTTTAAAGTGGAGACTTGTGGCCATAAAAAAGCGAACAGTGTTCACACAGCTCCCTGGTCTCAGGACAAATCGTGGTGGTGATCGTCACGAGCTTCGTGTTTGGACGGGTGTGAGCTCTTGTCATTATTAGCTGGTTGTAAATGTCTGACTGGATCTCCATCCCTCCGCAGTTACTGTTTCCATCTGTTCTGCTGACACAGAGTTGACCCCGGCTGCAACGTGCAGATCAGTCTGGAGAAAGTTGCAGCCGTGCGCGCCACAGGGAGTTTTCCTGGTGGTGGAGCAAGAGTATGTATCATCGTGAATCAATCTGCTGTGTCGGGGCTCCACATAAAAAAGGGGATAAGTGTGCAGGTTTTAAAAAGTTTGAACCTCTTTCCTTGTTCAGTGGGAGACAGCTGCTCACATTAGATTTTATAGATGATCAGATTACAGTCCTAAATATTTGATTACATAACTGCTGGGTCTCCACTGGACGTCGAAAGCAGGGACGGAAAATTTGCTCAAGAAAAAAAAAAAAAATCAACTTCCTGGGGCCCTCACTTTCATTCTGGCTTCTCTCCATCTTAATTAAATATAGCAGATGAATCTTTTAGAAAGTGAGCGCGCTGAGATTTCAGGTACTGGCGGAGGCATACCAGGCTGCAACTTCACTGGCAAGATGGACAACATTGGAGATTCATCTGTTCAGAAAATTATCTGATATAGGATCTGGCTGCAGATCAGGCAGCATGCTCTCAAGAGGCAGCAGGGTGGGAAAAACATCCGGCACAAAAGAACATCCTAAACATGACGAACTCACACCAACACGGCCCCTCTCATCCACCGCATCTTCAGGACTCTGCGGATAACCTGTATTGCATCATCCTTGGTGTCATGACGTTTGAGAGGAAGCTGCTTGTGTCTTCCATGGCAGAATTTGGCTCAACTATAGTCTCAGCTTCGGCGATCAAGCCAAAACTGACGTGTTTAGGAACAACGTGACTGTCTTCAGGCTTCTTCTATCAAAGTCAGCACAAGGACAAGGTCCATGCAGATGTGGACAGTGTGGCTGGCTCGTACAAGCACGTGCTATCGCCAAGGTCAATTAAGGACTCCAAAAATCAGTCGTCTGCTCTTCCTTCAATTATTAAATTAGATATGCGTCTAATGAGAGGAAGTGCATCACATGCGGCGGCTCTGGGAGTTCTCGTGAGTTCTCACCGCGCACCTTGTTATGTAACAACACCTGCTGAAGCCTGTGCAGTGAAATGGAATCAATCTTTGCCTTGTGAGGGTTGTGCAGCTCAGACCTGAGAGATTTAATCTAACTGTACGATCAGGTTGGAGGATGTGAATCCAAAAGGGAGGATTCTGTAACTGCATTTGCGATTCAACAGCACCACCAACTCCTGCAGCCGCAGGAGCAGCAGTGTCTATCTGAAGCAATAAAACCTTCATGAAGGTTGGATTTACTGCAGGACGGCTGCACTTGTTTCGCTGCGAGAACTCATAAAATGCAGCAGAAGCAGCGGCAGCAGCATTTACCTGTAAACAACCACTGCACTTGTGGTTGTCTTTAACTGTCTGAAAAAAAAGTCTCACAAAAGGTCCCAACATTTACTCAAGATAATTAACTAATCTGTTGATTCTTTTATTAATTGATGAATGTGTCTGCAAACGCTGCTCACAGTGGTTAAGGTTCAGTTCAGTCAGAGAGAGTGTTGGGAAAAACAAATGTCAAATGTCCAGAGAACATTGTGACGACCTTGATTTGAATTCACTGTGGCCGTTGACCGTCCTGCTTGTGAGGGTTTGGAGCTATGTGTTGATAGATGACATTCTTCCGTGTGACACGGATGCAGGAGGGACTTTTCATTGAGGCAACACAAACGAAGAGAGCAAAGGTGACAGAACGAAGAAGGAATTTTCCAAACTGAACGACTCACGCAAGTGAAGACGAAATGAGGAGCGGCAACTTCACTCCAATGGACGTGATTCCGAAGATGAATCTTGGGAAATCTTTTAAAAGCCCCAGTTTACTCCATCAACAGAAATGATTCTGAACATGAAATAACTGCTTCAATGCCAGCCCTTAATATACAATAACACAACACGATAAGTTCAATCAAGGACAGAATTTGGTGTTAAGACCAAAACAAGAAAGCACTTACCGTGTCTCTGTTCACTGGAATTCCACAGAACAAACTGCCACCACACGAATGTAAACACAGAATTTCCCCTGAATCTGATTTTGCACCGTGAGCTGCTATCTGCTGCGCAGTCCGTGACATGACACCTTTTGTTTAGTCTCTGCTCACTGAAGTCATTACGAGCATTGTCACCAAACCTGTTTTCCCTTCACACATATTTATAAGTCAAGTGCAGCTGTAAGAGCCCTGGTACGTTACTGGCAGGACGACCCGAGAAGAAAACCACACCTCGGGGATGTCTCGGCTGAACGGGACAAGCAGGAAAACGTCGAGCGGGAGAAGTAAGCAAGAGAAGCTGGAGAGATGTCTTCGTAAACCATCTCTGGGGAAATATGAGCTGCTTCAGAGGACTGACTCCCCTGGTGAGACAGGGTTAGTCAAGGAACTACATCACACCTTAGAAGGAACTACAAGTGAGATTGACCTATGAAACCTGACAGCTATGATTCATCTCAGATTTCCACCACATACTGCAATTTATATCTCATAAAAATTACAATTTTAGATACATTTCCCCTTTGAAAGTGAAATAATACAGAAGAGGTGAACCAGAACACGTCCAACAGAGTCCCAGCAGACAATGCTAACACACTAAAATTCAACAAGTTCAACAGCTTAGTTTCAAGTGTAAGCAAAAACTGGTACTGAAACTTTAAGTCTTTTTCCTTACACCCAGTACAAGGTCATATCATCAGCAAACCTGTAGCATCACAAGAGTTGTGGCCATGCACCAATGCCATCCCTGGAGACGCTTCACAAGCATGGCTGCAAAGCATCTGTACTGTGGCTGACCTGACAACACATCAGGATGTTTAAACTGCTGCTGAGCACAGATTCAGTATATTATCAGCCCTCACCTGCTGGAGTCTGCAGCCACATGATGTCAGAAAAGCTCCCAAGAATCACTGTGTCGAGCGAAGTGAAACACAATTCCTGGATTTGCACCAGCGTTGCAAAGGTTCTCTGTCGGCACACTTCCCTCAAGGTACCGAAAAATCTGTTCAGTAATTCTTTTGGAATCATGTTGACGAACACGTTGAGCAAACTACCAGCTGCACCTTATTGGCAGCGGCTGAGGAGAATGACAGAGTGAGCGGGTGGAAAGATAACAAACGACCACAATAATCTGAAACCCTGTGCTGTAACATTACACAGCAGCCAACATTCACCACAAACAATCAGCTTCCTTCCTGTAAATGCTCAGCTTCACACTGTTGTGAATGTTGATCTCTGGTGCACCGCTTTGCCACCGAGCTACTGTGAAATAAATCACTGTGTTTTTCCTGCGAGTCCCAGAACAGATGAAAGCTCTTACACCCACAGCACTAAAGTTTCTAATGACGTTAATTACAGGAGGACAGAGTTTCAGTGTCCTTACGACTTCTCTCACTGTTACCTGCACGCTCACATCACCTCGCATCCTTTATCCCTCAGCCAGGAGCGAGTGTGAAGTGGCCAGTGCTCAGGAAACACAAGTGAAATCTAGATTTTCTCAAGGACTGTGGGAATTTGTGACTGAACAGATGCCCACACTGGGCTGGGCCGGCCGAGGCAAGAGCGAGACAAACATCACCTGCCACTAGTTAGTCATACTGAGATGGTCACATTTCCAGTTTTCCTGTAGATGAATCATTTGTGATGCACAAACTCTTCAGCGAGTGTGCATACAATCATCTTGGCAACGCCTGAACAGCTGAAGTTGAAATACATTCAAATGTAATTGACACGAGGGCCAGGGTCGTTCATCTGCTTCACAGGTGCAGCTCAAAAACAACAACAGAGAGTCAGTCAGACCAGTGGGGACATTTCAATGTCTGAGGTGTGGGACAGGATGCATCCTGGATGGGTCCTCAGTTCATCATCCTGGAAAATGTCTCTCGGGTGTTGGAGACAAACACCATAAATTCTGGAACATGACATATAGCCTGTAGAAATGTAGGTGTTGACTACACTTTGTTCTGCAACATACTGGTAAAACTGGGAGTCTCGCTCTCTCTCTCCGCCCACATGTTTAAAAACAATCCGGATCTACCTTTGTGCTCCACGTGACAGAAAACGTGTTCACACCATGTGTTCACAAGATGCGAACTGTTAAATTTCCTCTCAATCACCAGACAGCGTCCTCAGGCCAAAGGAACACGTCCACGTCACATCAGCAGAGAACCATCTCCACCTCATTTGTGCTTCTTCTCCATGTTATGATTCTGACACACACATGCACAGAAACTGGAGATCTTCTTATTGAGGCCTGACCTTGTTCAATAAAGAAAAGCCGACAGTTAGCTCACTCACATCACAACAACAACTCTCCATGCTCTGTTTTCTCACTTGCCCTTTCAGTTCCTTCCTGTACGCAGTCTCTCTGTTTCTCTCATTCTTCGCCTTCCCCTCTCTCCTTCCCTCCATTTCCTTCCAACCCTCACAAATTCACACAGTCTGCTGCACAAGCTTTTTTTTTTTCCAGGCGCGAATGTAGGCCATCGCTCTGACAGCAGGAAGGCAGCGAGGAGCTGAAGCAGCGCCGCTCTTCTCCTCTTCCCATCATTCTGCTCGTGCACGGCAGCTGAAGACAGTACGCAGTGTGTAGGTGCGTGTGTGTGTTTTGCTGTCTTAGACTGAGTCAGAGCACCAGAGTTGAGGGACAAACCACAGCATACAGCAGCCTGTGCTACGCAGTCTTCAGGAGCAGCCAATCTGTTTCAACTTAGTAGAAACACGAGCTCCTGCACGTCCCACTGCACAGAATCAAAGATGATCTGAAGCAGCGTTCAACTGCACGTTCTGATTTGTGATAACACTGATCTATCTGGACCCCCCCCCCCCGACACTGGTCACATGCTGAAACCGGACCAGAAATGTAGACGTCGCTCGTTGATTACAAAAACATCGAAAAAGATCATTTTCCCCTCGGATCCCTGAAGTAAACACACACAAAAAACCCACAAGACGTGGGCTGATGACACTTACAGTAAGTCCAGATGACTTCATGCTTCGCCCGCCAAAAAAATCCAGGTCAGAAGTACAAAGGTTCTTGAATGTCAAGCCAAAATAAGAGAGAAGAGGGATTGTTTCACAAATCAAAAACCACAAGTGGACGTACACACATGATACATATATAAAATACTGCGTGTGCGCTGGCTGAAGGAAAGTGTAAGTACTAAATGTGACACCAACTCTCGTTGGAACTTGGTGGATCCACAGCAAATACTTATGGAATGATTATGGAAGTATCCGCCAATATTCTGAGACAAAGCCACCAAAATACTATGATATTTAAAACCAGGTGACTGCGTAAATGTTCTCGTACACAGAGCGAGCGCAGGCTGGTGTAAACAGGAAGCAGATTATTAACAGCATGTTTTAAGGAACGAGAAGCAACAATAGTGAAGTTTAAGATCAGGGAATTCTTAACAACAACCTTTTTAAGGTGGATCAGCTGATTGAGGGTCACCATTGTTGGGTGACCCTCACTGATCCGTCCACCTCCAAAGGCGATGCTAACCAGTGCTTGGCTGGTTCTGGATGTTCATTTCAATGAAAGCATCATGGTGACATCTCCATAGGTTGGCTGCAGGTGTCCTGAATAGTGTGTGTGTGTGTGGAAGAATGCTGTGACAGTGGCAGGCAGGCTGCAGCGGTGCCAAGCGCTAAAATGGCTGCTCATTCTCCATACAGACACAGAGCTCAGCTGGGAGGAGGAGGAGGAGGAGGGGAGGGAGGGAGGAGGAGGGAGACTCCCACTCCCAAGAATTTGCCTAAAGAACGTGGCTCATCCTGGGGTGGGCTCTGCAGAATGCGTGTGATAACATGGGAATCAAACTCTCAGCGCTGAACTGTGACGACAGACAACGTGCATCTAGAACCGTGACGTCTCGTCTTTTACCTGAAGGTGACAAGATCTCCTTCATGGCCTCCGTCTCTTCTCCAGAGTCACACAGAGTGAATCATTCATGAATGATATCATAAACCGTACATGTTTATGTGTGTACCGTGTTTGATCTGGTTTACTGCCACCAGAAAATGTGAGTGAGTCACATTCTCACGTTTTGAAGCAGCAATAAAAACAGCTCCTAACAACAGCCTCCAGTTTCTTATGCTGGTGTTTTGGTTTTGTTGTTGAGGGGCAGGTCGTACCACTCTCTGCAGCAGAGGGCCCGTACCTGCCCCTCGACTGAGGCCTGGGCTGAACTCTCCCAGGAGGGAGTGACAGGTCCGAGGCCTCTGGTACAAGACACAGACCTCAGACATCTTCGGAGTTTTTCTTGTCTTAACTTCAAGCTCAAAACGTGTTCCTGCGTCTAATCTGGGCTGTGGGTCATAGGTCATGTTTGTGCACAGGTGAATGTCAGCAGCTGGAACCCGAGTTTTAGAGTTTCTACGCTGCCGTTGAGTGTTTTAAGGTTTCTGATCTGCTTTTTTAAAACTTCTCTGTTTACTTTCGAACCACAGCTCGTTTTACTAACTGGATCGTGTTGGAGCGGAGCTGGACATTGAACGGAAAAAACCCACGCTGCATATTCTGATTTGTGCCAATAACCTGTCACACGTGGAAGTTTGGACTCAAACAGAGCAAGAAATCTTTGAATTCCACTTGATTTAAAAGACACCAAAGACACCACTTTATTCATTATTTGCCTAAGGTGCTGGTCATCAGTACCAGGTCTGACATTAAAAAGTATCCAACACCAAACCACACCACAGCCAGCGCTGATGGAGATGTTGACATCTGTGGTGGACCAGGGTCAGACTGTTGATGGACATCAAGCGGAAGTCACCGGGGCCGAGGAGCAGGGACCATGAGGTCAACATGTCCTTTCAGGTCCTCCGGAGCAGGGACGCAGGTGAATGAAACGAAGCGCAGCGCCCCCTGGAGGCGGAGCGCGCTGTGGTCATCTTTACATAAGAACAGCCTGATCTGCTTCTTTGCAGGTGGCGAGGAAGCAAAATGTCCCACCGAGCACCGCGCGGTGCAGAAGATGGTGTCGGTGCAGCTGCGGCGGCTACGTAACGTGGGAAACGACCGACGGTGCGAGCCCGGCGTGTCGAGGCCCGGAGCGCATCCTCCGAGCGCCGCAGCGGCCGCTCCAGCCCCCGGGTGGTGGGGCTGACATGCTGTCATGCATTCACCGGGGGTGTGGGGGTGTCTCTCGTGTGTTCTTACCTGATTCCTCGTCCGTCCCAGCCGCTGATACGGATCCTGCCGGCGGGGCTGTGCCCGCAGCCCGTCACCCCGGACGGTTAATTCCCATGTGAACGGCGGCTCGGAACTCAACAGCAGCACTTAGCGCACCCTGCTAACCAGCTTAACTTACAGGACAGTCCGATGTCTCACTCGCACTTCACCGTGATATTTCTGTGCTCGACCCCGGGGCGAACTCGACGGGGTCACATCGGGAACGTGCTCGGCGTCGGGCCCGCTGGAGGTTTACCGTCCGCTTCTGTTGACAAACAAGCGGCTGCGTGGAGAGAAGCAGCGCGACTCCGTGGAGCTAACGGCGAGCTGCTAGCGCGGTTAGCTTAGCGGGCTAACCACCTTGCTAAATCCAGACCTCGCTCCACAAATTCTCCTCTGGCCGAGTCCCACCCGCGTCTCGCCGGCTGAGGACAGTCCCCGTCGGCTCCGTGGATAACTCGCGGTCGGTTTCCGTGCTCAGTGTCGGCGCACTCGCGTTTGCAAACCCGAGTTATCGCTTCGTTCTCCGCTCTCCGCCATTTCCAAGCTCTCAACACAAACAAACAGGACTGCTCGCGCACGAGGAACGTCCATGCGCGCCCCCGGGGAGGGCAGCGGGCAGAAGCCTCCGTGTGATGAAGAACATGTGTGATGAAGAAGAAGAACATGTGATGAAGATCGTGCATCCGTGAAAATGAGACAACTGCAATGAGACCAAAACAGCGAGCGGGGTGCTGTGTGGTTTTTGTTTCCCTGTTGTCTGAAGATAAGACACAACAGCAGAGACACAAAGTAAGACACACACACAGAACGTAACAACACAGAAATGATGAAATCACATGTTAAAGCACACGAGACAAAATTAACCACAAAGACACAACGAACAGAACAACTGTTGTGCAGTTGTGTCTTCTGTTGTTGCCACCTGACCAAAGAGTGAGAATCGCACAGCGACCTCGATGAAGGACAACAAAGAGACGAAAAAGACCACAAGCAAAACAATTACACAGCAGATGATGCAGTCACAGTGTCGGTGTGTGTTGTTGTCTCCTGCTCTTGAGTTGCTAGTTGATTTATTCTACATGCATGAAACAGTGTGCAGAGTGTTCAGCTGCAGTCATCAAATGACCCCGTGCAGCAGCAGCAGCAGCAGCAGTGTGTGCGCGCGCGCGCACTGAATCCATAGTGTGTGGTGCTGCTTCCTGTCTGATGCATTATTCATGAGGCTCCAGTGGATCGAGGACAACGTGAGGAAACATCTTCACAGGACAATTAATGAAAACCATTACTTAAATGTAGCACAGTGCAGTTCTCCCTCACAGCTCAGCAGCAGCTTGACAAACCATCTGAAGACAGACACACAATCTGTGAGTTGTAGTTTTGACCTTTAAAAAAACCCAAATCCTTAATTTGATTGTCTCGTTCTTAAAATAAAAAAGATGCAGTAACACAAACGTGGACCATGAAAACCAGGGTGACGTATATTTTACTCTGAACTTAATTTTCATTCAGTATCAATAAGTTCTCCTCTGGGGGCCACCAGGGGGCGCTGCAGTCCATGAAGTCATCATGAAACATCTGAATAAAGTTTTTGGACCAACATGTTGAAGCTCAGCGTGTCTTTGACTGACGGGTGTCACACTCTCCGTGCATGAAAACCTCTGGGAATCAAACCAGTGACGGCACCGAAGATGAAACGATGATTGTTTTGAACAGTGAACACATCATACGGTGAACATCGCTACAGGATGTTTATAGAATGAGACACCGCGTGTGACTCATAAAACAACTGAACAACAAACCAAACAAACAATGACGACTTCATGAGTCACCATCAAACTTCAGGAGGTGAACAAACAAAACGACCCAGAAAAACAGGTAGAGTTTCAACAGAGAGACTTTACTTTGAGAAGCTTTTAGTAAATAACATGATCATGATTCCGTGAAACATATCAGAAGCAGGTTTTACAACTTATAGAGTTGTGTATTTGCAGGAGTTTGACTAAATCAGATGGCGTGTGTCAACACACCTTATTACGACACCATGTGGCACATTCGTGACAAATCGTGTAAACAATAAACTCCAGTAACTATTACTGAAGATTTAAATGTGTTCGTAAAGTCTGAACAAATTCATGCACTGTCCCTGATTTAAATCTTGTGGGTCTCAGCCGTTCCCTTACAGTTGAACCATGCACGATGAAGCGGAGCATCAACAGAGTCTTTGAAAAGCTCACTCCGTCATTTGAAAAGCTTGAACTTGCGCAGCAGCGGCTGCACCGTCTCTTTGGGGTACGGCTTCAGAGCCAAACATGTGGGGATGTTCTCCGGCTGCTCGATCCAGAGCTTGTAGGAGACCCCGGCCTGAGTCAGGGTCTCTGACAGAGCCGTGAGGGCGGCCTCGTCGGGAATCTACAGGAAGACACACACGCAGACTTAAACCAAACTAGTACTGGTGTAGACCAATGACAGAGACGCACAGATCTCAACCGCCCTGAGATGACGTGCATGATGATTTCCATCATGTGTCACTGGGCAACATGTTTCCACTCAGGAAGGTGGATGTTTGGTTTGTGTGTAGACATCTTAAGAGAATCGTCTCAATAAATGATGTAAAACTAAAAATTGTCCATGTTGGTGAAATAAACTTGAATCACTTTATTTGTTTTTTTTAAGACGCCATGGCTCTCTGGGAGAGAGACATTCAGTATCTGAGGTGTTCTCATCAGTAAGGTTCATTATGATGAAACGAGTGAAAACATCACCAGCGTTAATTTGGATTTAAAATTTCACCTGATTCAAGATTTTTAAAACGAAACCACTGGTTATTTATAAGCGTTAGCTCATTGGCTAAAAACAATGGGGTGTGGAGCTGCTGTTAGAACCTTTATGTGACAGACAATGAAGCCGAACGTTAGAAGGGCCCAGCAGACGCTGCACTCCCTCTCAATGAACCGGACACAACCGCTGTGGGCGCGGGGACAGTGTTTCCTACGGTGAAGTGTCAGATATGTGGAGCGGCTCCGGTCTCACCCCCAGCACCACCTTGTGCATGGAATCCAGCTCCTCCAGGTACCGGACGGTTTCCGGGTCCGAGCGGTGCACGTGCAGCGCGGCAGTGGCGGCGTGACACGCCTGAGTGATCACGGCCCCCAGCGGCCACGACAGCGTGTGGACCAGGTCCGACCGGACAACGATGTACTGGACCAGTCGAGCCGGAGAGCCGGCTCCTGAAGCCGCCATGTTCCCGACAGGAAGAGACTCTGGGTGGTTTCTCTTCCGGTTCAGCCTCAGGGAGCGGTCACACCGCCCTCTGCCGGCCACTCACAGAACCGCGGGGGCATCTCAGGCAAAGGTACAATCTGTTCTTTTTCAATTCCAGCAGAATAAAAGTGAAATTGCGGAAAACTAAATTTTACCTGAAGCCACCTGACACTCAAATCGCTCTCTCATCCCAGTAAATGACGAGCAAACACAGGGAAAATGTCACAATAATTATTTATTAAGCATACACATTATAATATAAATATAAAATATGCTATTTTTGTTTTTAAAATTGGTGAGACATCATTATATCTGTGTTGAGACAGACAACCATACAAACAGGTTTTAATATTCTACCAAAATCTGCTGAAACTTCTATGCAGCTGTAACAAACTGGCCATGATGGTTTCGTCCTAACTCATGGAGCAGGTCAGAGCGCCGTGGCTGATCCAGGGTCAGGCCCCTGTGAAATGTCGCCGGGAATGAGGAGGCGAGCTGGTCCTGGATCAGTTTACCAGCTCTGACACGCTGTATGCACGTACAGAGAGAGCACAATAACCTACCATAGATTTCTTTACATACATATATATATATATGTATATATCTCTATACCTATATACTTATATATATATACTTCTTACTGTAGTCCAACAACGGCAATTAGCAGCATGATGACGCACCACTCGTTTTATTCTCTAGTCCAAAGAAACTGCAAAATAAATGGAGAAGTAAAGAAATGAAATAAACATTGAACGTACTGATGTCACTGTAACTAAGAGAGAAACTTGTCCACAGTGAAACAATCAGATAGAATCAAGCAGTTGAATCAGATCAGTGATGACATCGGGCTCAATTCACCTTCACTTCAGCCAGCCACAGGAAGTGGTTGTCACTTCTAGCAGAGAGAAGACCAATGACATTGTGACAGAGGGACGATCAATAATCAATTATGCTCTCACCGCCAGCTGGCTGAATCCAAAGGGAATTGATCCCAAATCAATGACAAGAAAGAACAAATAGTTTTAACAGTTTTTCTCTTTTTTTCTGTTTTTAATTCTCTTTTTTTTCTTAAGTTTGGTCGACATGCTGAATCCTCGTGTTCGCCAGTTCGTGGTCAATCAAAAGGAAAAGTACTGAGCGAACCACTCCTGGCGCTGAGCGTCCGGGGAGTCGATGTTGGCGTTCTTAGTTTCAGGAGGGCTTCAGGGCGGGAGTGCAGCGAAGGGGAAACAGTTCAAGGAATAAAACAAGGGAGAGAAAAGTCATCGAATATTCCACAGTTTCATCTCACATCATTTTGAAAGACAAGATCAGCATTAGGCAGAAGACAAACACAATGTTCTCAAGTATAATACTGAATATGATCTTGTACTTATTTATATATTGTTTTAATATTACTTTTTTAACATTTAAAAACAAATCTTTATATTGTTACATCAATGTATTAGCAGTAGTTATTATCATTGTATTACATGTTGAAAAATATGATGCATTTCTATGATGTTTGTTCCAACCTCAGTGTATTTCTAGAACTGTTTTTGAACAGATTGTCTCAAGAGTCTGTATGGCCGTTTTACACACCAACAATATAAAAATGTAAATTTTCTCTTTTCATCTCCAGGCTTCAGTTTTTCTCAGGCATTAAATCGAAATGTTGAGCACACTGATTTTAAGATCCTAGGTTCCGCCCATGACCTCTGAGGCTCAGTAAATCACATTTGATTTGTCGAAAAGTTCTGCCTAAGTAAATTCAAGTTACATTTTTCTGTATCGACCACAGTCCCATGGTCTGTGCTGTCAGACCTCATCTCCTCCTGCTCAGAGGCTCAATCCATCTCTGGATATATTTCAGTTTCAGTTCAGTCATCAACAAACTGCGGTGGAGCTCTCTGTCCACACGGGGGCGGCAGAGAGCAGCATCATCCTATTGTTCTCATGGTTTTGTTGTCGTCTCTATTCTATTTTCATTTCTGTTAGGTTTCACGGTCTGAGCAAAGTTTGCCTGCAGAGTTACAATTCTTTCATTTTGTATTTTAGGTTTTCTGACATGATGCATTTTGCAGATCAGCATGTGATGAGTGTGTAAAGGATGGAGAGCCTCCTCTCGTGTGTGTGGGTCTACGGCCACTCCAGCAGCACCATCATTAAACAGAACATTTCCTCTCATAACGGGAGCACGGTGTCTCGGAGCTGCGGCTCGAACAGACTCTAATCCTCAGCGGGAGCAAAGAAGCAGCTTCCCCAACTTTTTAAACTAATTAGAGATGAGCGTGTGCATCCATCACAACAAACAACCCCTGGAACCGCTTCCTTAATTGGCTCCTTCTCATACAAACTGTCCCAAGACCTCAGGGTAAAATTTACATCCTTTACTCTTATTTCCTCCCCAGAATGCCTCTCTTCAATATGTTCGGGCTGATGCAAGATGTTTACTCTGAGCACGCTCACAGTTCACAAGTCTATCAGACGTTCACTGTAATTTATTCACTTCTTCAACACAACAGCTTTTATTTGCTGTTAAATACAAATACTAGTAACGGTAAATAATAGTCCCGATACTCTGTTCCGTGAGTTTTATGATGTTATTATAAACTAGTTCAGTTGAGTGTTAGTGAATCACATCATCCCTCATGGGCTGCGTTTGAATTTTATATTATCTGAGTATGTTTTCTAAAGCTTGTCAAGAACAAAGAGAGTGTGAGAGGGGAGCAGGAGACATCTTCACACTGTCACTGTTAGTGTGTGTGTGTGTCGTGGTGTGTAAGGTCCCACGACAACAGAGCAGCCGTCCCGTTCTTTACACAAACATCAGCAAAACATGCAGCAGGATGGAGCAAAACATATCCAGAACATGCTCTCTCACACTCACTCACACTCTCTCTCTCTCTCTCACACACACACACACACACCCTCAGACATGCTAAACACGTCCTGCCATGCACACACACTCGCACACACTGCATGTATTCACGTGAGAAGCATGTTAGATAATTCACCATCCCGTCACTTCAGACCAATCAGAGAAGCATCTGTTGAGGTTTCAAAATAAAATGCCGCCACCAGCACACGGAGAGAGGACCTGTCCACGACAGCAAGAGACGATATCTACTGCAGGAGGTTCTCCCCACAGATCCCTTCATTGGCTCTGCACATGAAATGATAAATCCCATTTGGCCTCGAGGAGGAAAAGTGCAACGTGTGGAACATGCTGGAATTCAGATGAAGGATGAGGATGAGCAAAAACACAGATTCACAAAACAACGACGACAGCAAAAAAAAAAAAAAAAAAAAAAGTTACGACAAATGCGAACAGTAACGCAAAAAGGGGAAACATGCGCAATGACCACGTTCAGACCGACAGAGGAGGAACAGGGAATAAAAACATGCCCCTTCTGGAGTCCATCGAGTGTGTTTATCGAGACGGAGCTGCGATGCTGCCGAGGCCTCGAGAGTTTCACTGTAAATATGTATCAGAAAAATACACGTGCAGAAGATTTTGTCAGAGGAAATGGTTTGTTTGTCCTGTTCTCCCGTTTTAAATCGTGGAGAGCAAGTTATGTTTGTATCAGTGAGCGTTTCCAAGTGAAGTTTTAAACTTCTAACTCCAGTTTGACCATGAACCGCTGACCTTTAACCGCAACATACACGTGTCCATCGTGTGTGTTTGACCCTCTTACAAGATTTATTTCAACATAAAACAGGAAGTTAACGTTTCCTCAGTTATCCAGGGAGCTGATGTAAAGTTTGATAACTGATTCACTGGCAAGTTAAACTGAGTCTGAGGTTTCTTGATGTTCAGCCTGTGCGGGCGTCCGAAGCCTCCTCAGCTCCTGAGGGTTTGTGACGCCACCGCCCGACAAGGCAGGAAGATAAAGAGTCAAACATCAGATCGAGTTTCTCTTGCTCTGAGGCCGAGTGCAAAATGATCAAAGTCTGCCTCTGACTCTAAACTGAATCCATTAAAGTGCCTTCACCGCTCTAACCCGCAGGACTGTCTGCATCACTGGATGAATGGTGCGCGGTGGGTCGACCCGCCCGCTGCCCGTCGGGCCGGAAAAGGTCTCACCTCATGAATTTCTTGGGTTCGGTGGGAGGGGTCGGCGGGGGAAGAGGTTTGTTGGAGTTGAACTCAAGGTGGTGGAGGGGGGAGTTGGGGAGGGGCTCTAGACGGCCGGGCTGGGCCGGGGGCGGGGGCGGGGGATGCGGCGGCTGCGGGGGCGGCCCACTCCCGGTGCCCACCACGCCCATGCCCATGCCCGCCGCCTCCAGAGCCCTGAGATTAGCAGAGCTGCTCAGTCTGCTGGCGGCTGTTTTCTCATTCTTTTTCTTTTGCTACACAGAAACAAAAAGAAAAGGAGGGGCACGAGGGTCAAACGAGGAGGAAAAGGAAAGTCTGAAATGAAAAAAAAAAAAAAAACAATGACAAAAGGATAAGAGGGGGGGGGGGGGGGAGGGGGAGGGGGGGGGGGGGGGGGGGGAGAAGATGGAGAACATGGAGAGGTGGGGACAGTCCAGTCGGCGTGAGACAGGAAATGAGCGGCGTGCTAACATGAGCTGCGCGGTCAGTCTCTGAGCTCCTGAGCAGGACGGAACCTCAGATGAGAGGAGATGTGGCCGAGCAGGAAACATCTCACACCGACAAATGGCTTGGAAATCAAAGGACAGCAGGAGGAGAAGGAGGAGGAGATCAGAGGGAGACTCACGCACACGTCAACGCGCACACACAGAGAAGGAAATGCAGTGAGCACACGTCACATATACACATATGTGGAAAAAATACACGAAGGAACAACAACACAGGAGGTCATAGAACAGGAGAGGAGGTCAGTTCTGATCATGCACACACAGTGAAGGAATGTTACCCATGGTGCACCGGGAGCTTTAAAGGCCCTGAAACTGTTTGTCCCCCATCAGCTTCACTCGAGTTCTTTACTGTTTGAAACGGGACACGTGTCGGCCGCTGACGATAAAAATGATTTATGAAATTATACACATACGAGTACTTGCTTGATAAATTATACATGGTTCAACTTTACTGAAGTTTCCAGGGGCTTTAAAGCGCATGAAAAGACTCAACACTTTTTTTTAAAGTTTTAAAAATCAAGCAGCGGCTCCTCTTTAGACTCATTTCATCGAGCAGGGATTTACAGTTTTCTCTTACACGGAGGGCGAATCTGAAATAAGCCGGTTTAATCGAAGGCTCGGCACCGATGGAGATGGCATGGGATGGAGTGGATATCATCTTTGCTCTGTGGCACCAGCGTGCTCCCGTGTGGGGCCCGTTCCAGGACGACCCGGCCTACCTTGATGAGCGGGTTGATGACTCCTACGTTGGGGCTGGCGTTGAACACTTTGTTGAAGTTGGTCTCCCGGTTGACGAGCTCCAGCTGGTAGAACTTCTTGTCATCCTGCAGGAGGAGAGGCGGTCAGAGCGGGCGTGGGCACAGAGGACGCGAAATCACCTGCGGGTCTGGGGTGTAAAACCTCAAAGTTGGATTTCAACGTTTCCCCTCGAGCGAAGACGAGCGCTTGTGAATCAGAAACCTCAGTGCCACCCAGATTTATGAAGTCACCTTTAAGCGTTAACAGCTTTCTCTGTGGCCTCGTGCCGCCGCGTCCCTGAGCGACCGGTGACCATGTGAAATGATGAGTGTCTTTAAAGAAAGCTTCAGATTACAAACGACGTTGTCCTTCGCCACAGAGCTCCGAGGCGACGCTCCGACGGATCTCATCTTTATTTCAATTCTTTCTAAACTTCGTCTGTAAGTGTCTACGCACCACCAGCTTCTTGACCAGCGTCTCCCTCTCCGAGACCATGTCCCTCAGCTCTGCGATGACCTGCAGGTCTTCGGGACGACTCTCTCTGTTCCGGAACTTCTCCTCCGTTCCCTCCAGCCTGCGAGACGACAGAGCAAAGACGAAAATCTAAAATACTCTGCTGCACCTACGGATCTGCCTGTGAAGAGAAGCAGCGTTAAGGAGGCCGTATCTTATCGTGCCAATGAGGAGTTATGAAAATGAAAGTCTGAGCTTCAGGAGGAAAGCGGTGAGTGATGCGGTGGCTTTCCATTTTCATTCTTGTGATCAATAACAGCAGCGATCGTCCCGCCCCTGCCTCCTCCTCCTCTCATCACAAAAAACTATTAACTCTAATTTAAAATCTCGGTGCGGCGCCGGTGCTCCGGAGGTTGCTGTTTTTTTTTGTTCTGTGAGTTATGAGAACTTTCAAAAAACGGCGTAATGGATTTTTGTTATTTTCAAACTGGCTCTGAAGATTCAGCCGCGGAGTCGTTTCACATCACTCTGAGCAGAGATCGCAAACAACGCGAGGATCTGACCCTCGCTCGGGTCGGAGTCTTCGTCCTCCGGCTGCAGAGACGCGGTCTGTTCAGAGGACAACACTGGTTCCCTCTGATCAAACACGTCCAGCTTTGACTCAGGCATCAGAGGCTCTTTGGTGTTTGACCAGAACCAACGCGTGAAACGGAGACAGACGCGTCTCCAAACGTCTGCAGAGAAGCTGCCGTGCGGAGGTTTTCCAGGAAGTGGATGAGACGATAACTCGCCTCCGTTTGCTTCCATTAGCTTCACGAGGATATTTTACTTTCATCCCTCTTCGTTTGTTTGTTGGTTGTTTGCAGGATTACACAAAAACCCACTGAACGGATTTCCAGCCCACTCGGCACAGGCGATTCTGTAGACACAGCAACACGACTAAAACAATGACTTACAGTCTGTGACGGACCAGGAAAGCAGCGCAGTGTTATCTGCACCTGCAAGAGACAGCAGCTGCCTGTAGGGGCTGCGTGATTTGTGTGGCGACGCCGTAATTCATCCTACTGAGCACTAAACAGACGTTTCATACGCTCCCCTCCATGTTGCCCAGAGATCCTCAGCTTTCTTCTCCAGGATGAATTGAGGCTCGCGGGCGGCACCCCCTGCTCTGAAGACAAATGTGTCCCCGGTGTCCACACAGCCTCGCTGAAGCTGAGGCTGAGACTCTGCTGTCCCCTGCTGCAGCTCCTCTCCTCGGCCTCTGTCCCAAACACAGGCCTGGTTCAGATGAAGAGACGAAAGTTTAAGAGGCATTCTTAACGGCTGCTGTGTTTGTCAGGTCAGGGGGCGGGGCCTGTGACGGTGAGGCTGTCGTCTCCGCGGTGATTAATTAGGCAGAGAGAGTCCTGTGGTTCAGACAGATCTGTGCTTTAATTAATTAGATAAGACGATCGTCTCCGGGGAAAGACCCCGGAATTCTAAATTTAGAGGATGAAGTCAAGAAACTGCCTAAAAAAAAACAAACACAAAAAACAAACAAACTGCTGACCATGAAAAGTTGAGTTGCCCCAGAAACCTGGAGGAAAACAGAGTCGACAGAGGTCGTGTTCAGTCTGGAGCATCGCTCCAGGGTCTGAACAGGGACCAGGTAGTTCAGATAGTGCAGCCATGTTTGTATGACAGAGGCGTCCACTTCCATTCCATTACCCAGAGGACACTTCTGCTCTGCCGCCCATCCGCTAACATGGAGGAGATGGGAGGAGTCATGTTTCATGTTGTTCCCTGCCTGTGGATGCTGTGCAGTCCAGCAGGTGGCGCTTTGCTCTCAGCTGAGTGAAAGGAGGTCAGAGGAGGAGGCAGTCGCTCACTCTCTGACTCACCGACACATCTCTGCAGAGGTTTCCTCTCCTCTTTCCTCTCCTCTTTCCTTCCTGCACCTTCTGATACACTCTCTCTGGTGCTTCCTCAGTTCCAAACTCCTTTCAACGCACTCCTCGTTGTTTTCTTCCTGCTGCATCCATCTGTTCTCCTCGGCATCACTTACACTTCACCTCCACATCTACCCGGACCTCTCTTCAGTTTCCTCTCAGCGTCACCGCTGCCTTCTGCTTCACATCTACTCGCACTAATTCGATTCCTCCAGCACCAGCATGTGCAGGGAAACATCTTCATACATCATCGATGAAGCTCTTCAGCTCTGGACTTTCTAGGTCTACATTTTTTTTTTTAAATAATGTCTTACTGAGAGTCACTGCAGACACCAGGAAGTTTAACGTATGTTTGAAAGTATTTGAGAGGATCTGAACCGGCTAACATCTCATTCTACTTTGCACATTTCCACCGATGCAGAGGAATCAAACCTGAGATTGGAAAAGTTGAAATAATATTTCGACGACCTGAGATAACTTCTGTTCTGCTTTGCAGCTGCAGAAACCGACGTGACGAGACAATGCCTGGATTGTTGCGTCTCTATTTATTTTATCGCTGCGTTTTGCTTTGTTTTGAAAATGGAATACATGACTTCCAGAGCGGCTTGGCTCAGGTGCAGACGGAGGCCTCGCTCTGCAGTAAATCTCTCTGCGCTGCTTTTCATGCTGAGCCAGTTCTCTTCCTGGTGACGCGGTTCACAACATGTGACACGAGCAATGCGATTATCTGAGGAGAAGATAATTCATCACGCCCCCGTCGTATTTATACTCCACCTGACGCGCATGGAAACAAAAATAGGCCCACATGAATTTGCCCCGATTGTCCACGGTGCGGTGACGAACAGGAAAGCGTCGGTTTTAGATATTTTTCCGTGTCCCGGCTCATTACAGCGGAGGATTTTGAATGAGGAGGAAAATCTGCGGAGGAGGAATCAGAAAGCAGCCGTGCTCAGGCAGGTGTGAACGCCGGTTTTCCCTCCCCAGAGAAAACGCGACACCTGACAGCCCACAATTATCTCATCTGAGACGAGCACGCTGACCTGTGATCGCGGCAAGCGAGAGTTTGGAGTCAGATAAACGCTCTTCCACTGTGTCACGCTCGGCTGTTTGAAGACATCACACACACACAGTGTTTACAGCGTGTACATACAGTATCTGCAGGGCGGAGATCTTGTCTTTGAGCACTTCCTGGGCTTTGTTGAAGTCTGACAGCATGTTCTGCGTCTCTCGGCTGTGGACGGCGCTCAGCTCGCCCAGCTCGCGCTCGTGCCTCTTCAGCAGCTCTTGTTCGTGAACCCTGAAGAGAGAGAGAGAGAGAGAGAGAGAGAGAGAGAGAGTGAGAGAGAGGAAGGGACGTGTGAGTTTCTGAGAGAGAAGGACGAACACTCGAGGGTTTAACGATGAAAGCATACCAAGTAGATGAGTGGTCCTGCATTTCTGATCGAACCTGAGGGCCCGACCACGAGGGGGCTCATAATTTGAAAACAATGAAATTCCTGTTAATTTAACTTTAACAATGCAAACGCCCCAAGATCTCTTATCAAGATACAATGAATTAGACTTGATGAAATTACAGGAAAAAGTCATGTTACCCTCTGTGGGTTAGGTACATAAAAGTCTCAATAAATATTATTATAAATAATAAATAAAATAATGCCATTTCTATAAATGTCATGGGAACGTTTTTAAAAGGAAAAAATATATATATTTATTTTCATGGACTCCTTGAAATTCCATCTGGGACCACTAGGGGTCCGCAGACCCCCGGTTGAGAATCACTGATGTAGATGATGTCTAGTTTGGTGCCAACACACTTTATTTATCAAATCTTCTGGACACTGCGATGCACTTTGTGGCTCAGGAATGACTCAGGTGGAATTTATTTATCTTTTACACGGGAGACATTTCCCTTTAAGACTTCATCAGGTCCCGCAGCCTCTCCTTCTCGGCGGACATAATGGATTAACGGAGGAAATGCTGGCGAGATTAGAAAAACGGAGGCAGAATGAATTCCATGAACGTGTGTCTGCGAGGAAAACCTACTGCGAATGTCAATATGGCAGAGATCAGAGCCCGAGCAAAAATAGCCGGAGTGACAGAACCACCACGTAAACGCAGTTTGACTGAAGGGGAAAATGTGACAAGTACGTGCAACTTGTTGAGCACATTATGCAAAACACGCGGTGGCGAAAGTGTATCGATGGCGCCGAGAATAATTCAGCTGATGACGTACATTCAATTTACCGGGATAGAAGTGTTTCTGCAGTGGGAGGAAATGAGCCGAACATGGAGGGAAATGATGGATACAGGGAATAAAAGATGATAATAGAGCAGCGAGGGGGGAGGAGCGGGTGGATGAAAGGGAGGAAGATGAGAGCGGGGATGGAGGAGAAACAGGGATGCCTGTCTGCCTCTCACTCTGACTGGGCCAAGTTTCCCTGAGGGGCGCACATCTTATCTCTCTCTCTGCTTCCTCTTTATTTATTTATCTGCCTATTTTTATCCCTGTGACCAGGATTCAGACAGAGAGCGAGAGAGAGGGAGAGAGAAAGCGAGCGTTACATAACAGAGAGAGATGCATGGGGTTTTCAGTGGAAAGGGGAGAAAGAGACGAATATACATAAACAAGGAGGAATATATGTTGGAGGGCAAAGCATCAGGGGAGCAGACGTCCAACAAACCAAGAGCACACAAGCAGAAAACCCTTCATCCACACACACTTGGATTCTAGAGAGCAGCCGGGCCACGTGAGCCGTATAGCTTTTTAAAAAATTCATCATTCGCCAAAGGGAACGACAAGATTATAGATTCCGTTCTGCTTTTACCCTGAATAACCTTCACATGTCGGAATCAGTGGCCTGCTGACGCCCGACAGAGGAGGACCGTGCATTTGAGAGAGTCTAATTTGGCTCGTCTCTCTCTCTCTCTCTCCATTCCATTCATGGTCTATTTTCATTTCGGCCTGACGAGCGCAGATATGCAGAAACGATCGCAACCCCAAATAAATAAAACCAGCAGAATCAAATTCAGCAGGCCGACTCCTGACAGAGGAGGACGGAGCTGAGCGCGTGCGACAACAGACAGGAAACAAACATGGATGACACAACTCAAATTAACGACACCAACGCTGCCATCTTGTGGCAACGAGAGTTTCAGCTCATTATCATATCATCAGATAAGTTGTGATGAATTTACACCAAACGGATCTTCACTTATTTACTGCTCACGTTGTGGGCGCTCAGCGATGCAGCGTCACTGGGACTCTCACCTAATCTGCTGATTGGCTTCGCTGCGGATCTTGAGCACCTCTTTGCCCTTGAGCTCCAGCTCTTTAGTCAGAGTGCTGATGTTCTCGTTGAGGGTGTGGATCTGGTGGTCCAGCTGAGCGATGTGGCTCTTCCTCCTGGACACCTCCTCCTGCAGCTCCGTGATCCGCCCCAGCAGCTCTCGCTCCTGACGAGAAAAACACAGACGGATTTTAATTTTGAATTTTTTTAATAAGTCAAATTTTTCCATTAAAGCAGCAGTGGGTCACTTTTACTGAGCAGCGGCGCCCCCTGCAGCCGCCTGTGGTGAATGGATTTCGTCCAGCTCACTGAACTGAAACACAACTGAATGCTGGGTATTACCCATGATCCTCTGCTTCCTGAAACAGAAGTGCTGCTGCAGTAGCACAAAACCTTCGATAACAATGTAAGCTGTCTCTCTGTCCCCTTCAGGTTCTTCATTAACCTTAATTGGATGATTTTTTGGGGGGCAATCAATAAACCTGGTGCTGCAGTTAAGCTCGAAGGGGATGGGGAGGATTAATCTCATTTTATTGTCCCACTCGTCTGGAGCAACAAGACAACAAGGACGAGAGAGAGAAGGACGTGGACCAGTCGGTTTCAGGGAATTGGAATATGTTTTGATGTTTCTGGGTCTGTGTTCAGGCTGGATGTTGACACGTGTGGCAGATGAGTGGTGTTGACTGTGGGAGATTTATTTCTGTTCTCATCCCGTTGTCCTGTCATCACGTCTCCCTCCCTCCCTCCCTTCTCTCTTTTCTTTCCAATCTCACGTCTCAGCCGTGAACACGTCCACCTCCTTTTTCTGGGGTCCCCGCCCCCCCCCCGACTTTCTCTGGTCCCATTTTTTAGTCTTTGAAAAATAAATTAGGTTATCAAATATTTATCGAGCCGGCACATTAGCCAGTCCAAACTCAGGACTGAATGAACTGAAAATGGAGTTTTATTTTTGAGAAATATTACTAGGTCAGTGTTTGAGTGACGCCATAGAACAGATCTTTGAAACCCTGGTTGTTTTATTAAATAATATAATTTGCAACGAAGACCAAAGTTCTGGGACGTAAACTCTGCCATCATATGTTTGGCGTCGATCGAAGCCGACGTTTGATCCGACGCATCGCGACGCGAGCACAAACACAACCCTCTGTCTCCTTCATCAGGCCCTCCCTCCCGTCTGCTAAGTAATTGGAGGAATGAAAACATTATTTAACACAGCGTGACGACAATCTGCCGCTGAGCTCTTCCACTCTGATGACTCAGCTCGGGGAACTTTCTGCCTCCGACACAGCAAACAAAGCTTCCTGCAAATAAACAGCCAGCGTCTGTGTCTGGGCTCAGAAATGACAGGATTCTGACATTAATGAATCGTTTGGTTTTACAGTTTAGCTGTTGATCTGTTGAATTATGTGAAAGCACAAAGGGAGACAAACAAACTGAGAATGGGAGGAAGTGAGAGGACGGGAAGGACGACGCTGCGTCTAAATTAGAAATGCTGATGCATCTCACCCAAGACACACAAACGCGACGTTCCACATTTGAATCCTTTGTTGTCCGACCTCATATTCCTTCCTGTCCTGAGCAAACAGAAATGTTCCAGACGGTATCGTCAGGAAAAAGTATTTATTCAGCGCCACCGTGAGAAAGACTGCACCAGGCGGTTTCACGTTTCTGTCCTCGGGTTCGTATCAGGTCACCGTGACCTTTGGCCGCTGAAATCTAATCAGGTCGTCTTTGAGTGGAAGTGACAACTCGTCGTCAGGTAAAATGATTTGTGAGGCCACAGTCACTTTGACCTCCGATCACTCAAATCTCATCAGTGAAGGTTGGAAAGTGAGGGTGTGTGACGACGGTCGGCTGAGGTTCGAGCTCCCTTCAGATCCAGAGGAGTCCCCTCCCGATTCCCAATTAGAGAATATGTGACGATTAAACCTGTGAACCACCGTCGCTCATCGCTAATTAAAGCACCGATGTCCTCTGACGTGCGTTCAGTGGACAAAATGAAGTGAGTAAAAAGACTCCTGCACGACACTAAAGGAGACGCTGGACGCCCGAGGCTCGGCGGACTCGCGATGCGACGGATGGACGGGAAGCTACGCTTTATAGCAGGGGCGGGGAACCATTTTCCTATCAAGGGCCGTTTCAGTTTTTACAGCGTCCTCAGCGGGGTCGTCCTGGATGGATGAACACATACATCACTCTAATGTGTCGGTGATCTGTCTGTGGAGGAGGCGCCGGATTCTCCGCACAGACGGTGTCTGTCAAAACAACCTGCGCGGATAAATCCTCGCCTGCCGGAGCTTCGACCCCCGTCCGGCAGCTTTTGTCCTTGCATCTCACTCAGTTTAAAATTCTCTTATTATCACAGCTTGATGCTGCATGCTTCCTCTCTGCAAACTAAAATCACAGGACTGGGCAGAGATAAGAACCACTCCCCTTGTCAGTTGCTGTGACACCTGTCAGTGATGCCTTGTAGTGTGTGTGTGTTCAGCCTGACTGTGTCATGAGAGGCAAACGCTGAGAGAAATATCTGCTCTGTACAAGCTGGTGACCTGAGCTTTCCTGTCCCTGACTCCCACATCGCCATGACAACTGGAGATGGGGGACCGGCACAAAGACTAACCAGATGACCGTCTCTGTGAGAACATCTGTACGACACAAAGACGAGGTGTGTGCGCGTTTATTAATCAGCTAAAAGCTTCAGCGCTAATGCTGGCTGATTATTTAACACCACGAACACGGACGTGTCCCCGGGGACGGTGATGTGTCCACACCTGTATCCGGTTGTTGTCCAGCGTCTTCTCCAGCTCGGCCTTCGCAGCGGCGGCCTCCTGCTGGTGGGTTTGTCTCAGGTGTTCGATGGCCGACGCGTGGATGTGGTTCAGCTCCGAGCGCAGGGAGGCTGATGGGGGGAAAAAAAGGAAAGGGCTCAGATGAATCTCATTTCACTTTCAAAAGAAAATATCACACACGCGAAGAAATAAGGCTTTTTCTGGGAGTTATAGATTTCCTGAAGAAGCTTCCTCCGACCTTTAGTCCACCAGCAAAAAGTCCTCATTAGGCGCCGAGGCTTTTTCTTACAAGGAAATAAAGAAATAAAGTCTTTTTTAACTTTGCACATAAAGAAAAGTGCCGGTGCTGCCTTTACCCAAGTGGCCTTTTATCCTCACTTCAGCAGACACCTTTTACTGCAAACAGTCTGAGAGAGGCAGCCTGCACAGAACGTAATAAAAGAAATGTAGCTGGAAAAGCCGTGAGTGTTTCTGACTGAATACAGCCGCAGTTATGAACTGAGAGGATAAAAAACACGCATAACACACACAGGGATGGAGAGGGGGAGAGAGAGAGAGAGGGGTAATGAAATGATGTCAGGATGTGGGAAGTGAGAGATGGATGGAAGCGGCTCTCCGGTGTCAGGACCGTGACATGAAGGTTAATGGAAGAGCATTTATCACGGCGCAGGTCTGGGGCTTTAGCGCAGGAGAGCGGAGGAGGAGGCGGCTCAGACTCTCCAGCACTTTGAAGGATAGTTGTTAAACTGTGAAGTGCTGCTGTGTCCTCATTTCACTGGACACAGACTCTAATTGCTGCAGATGCACGGCCGTGAGGACGGAAATCACGCTGAACAGGAAACGATGCTGAGGAGAAAAAATAATACCAAATGTTTTCATGAAACTCTGGTTCTGAGTTTTTTGCGATTTGAAAACCGAGGCCGAGATTTAATATCTCGTGTCACATTTCCTGTGATTTCACTTTCTTTTCTTTCCAAACTCTTCAGTCCATAAAGTTCTCAGCACTTTATTGAACGTGTCAAATACGAGACGTAAACAACGTTAAATGAAGTAAAGCAGGAGACCATGAGGATGGGGTGGGACCCTGGCTGTAATGGCAGTGAAGCCAAATCAAATTAAAATGTCTAGAACCTCAAAAACTTGTTTTACCAGACTCCGGGTCGTCACGGGTGACCTCACACGTACCGAGCATGGCTTTGCCCTCGTCCTCCAGCTCGAAGCGGAGCGTCTGCAGCTCCTGCTCAGATTGCTGTTTGAGCGTCTCGATGCTCTGGCGATGAGCCTCTCTGAGCGACTGCAGCTCTGCATGGTGATGATGGCGGAGACGCTCCTCCAAGTCCTAGAGGAGGGAAGTGGAGGGGAGGGGGGGAGGGGGGGTGCATGGTGATGATGGCGGAGACGCTCCTCCAAGTCCTAGAGGAGGGAAGTGGAGGAGGGGGGGGCGGGGGGGCAGAGAGGATAAAGTAGGGTAGAAGAAGAATGGAGGCAGAAAGAAAAGAAGCAGTGAGGAGGGGGGAGGAAAAGAGGCAAAGAGAAAAGGGATTGAAGAATGGGAACGAAAAAGTGAGGCAGAGGAAGATAAGGAGGTATTTTAGCCACAGCCTTAAATCCTGAATTTGACCAGATTCTGCTTCCCGTTCGAGGACGAGGGAGAAAAACCTGGACGACACGTTTACAGAGTCTGAAACAAAGTGAAAATAAATCACTGCTGTTTATTTATTCGCCTCTACAGGTTCTCAGAAAACAGAGGTCACCTCCCACACGAGGCAGCGTCACAAAAACTCTGCTACAAAGAAACGCTGCAGCGACAAAAAAAAAGATTCAACTCTTTTAAAAAATGAAAACAGTGACACATTCCTGTGGTAAAGAGTTGGTTGCTCCGCTGCAGTAAAATAACCCAAGTTTGTACGCCATGTTTAAACCTGTAGCTCAGGATGCTAACGGTTAATAAATCCCCCCCCTTTTCAAAATGATGCATTAAATGAAGAAAATGTTTAATATCCGTGGGGGAAAACACAGCTGCTATTTCCGTCTCAGAATATTCAACAGGGCTCAGATCTCATTTCCATGATTACACAAAGAACTAACGGCGCACTTTCGTGGACGGGAAAATTGCCGCTCACGCTGAGTTTAACTCGTTTTTCTTTGTCGGGGAAAAATATCCCAACGCCCATTTTGCCAAATTCTAAGCAGAAACCACCACGAAGGAGAGGAAGACGATGATAATAATAAAATGATATTCATGGAAGGTCGACGGTAACATCTGCGGCATCTTAATGCTCCAATATGTGACGCCTCTGGGAAGCGATTCAGGGAGCGAGCTCCTGAATATTCAAATGAGCCTGACGCCCAGGCTGTTTTTATGGCCACGGATTCAAAACAACCGAGTCACAGCTCGTTAATGGAGCGACGGGGGAGAGCGGAGGGGGAGATAACGCGGCTCACGCAGCGTTTACAGGTTTGTCCATTAAACTTACGCCATGAGCGGGCTTCGTGTTTGCTGAGTCTCTCTGAATCAGAAGGTGACAGCTCCATCGATCACTGGTCTCTTTGTTCAGTGGGTCAGTGAGACCTTGTAGTCCTTTAATTAAAGGAGACCACTTAACAGTCCTCCTCACACTGGATTCTATAATTAGAAATTGACTGTAACGTTGGTTCCATTCATGTCCTCCTCCTACTCCTCTTCCTCATCCTCCTCATCCTCCTCCTCTTCTTCTCTGTGCTGAGCAGACATGCTCGTTCAATTACCATTCCATTACCAGACTGTCAATGTGTTACTTAGCTGGTGTGTGATTCTATTTCACGAAGCAAAATGGTGTCGATGCCGATGAACACGAGCGAGGAGTGCGCGCACACACACACACACACACACACACACACGTCTATGAACTCAGACTGTGAGTTTCAGCCTCTGCTCTTAATCCTGACCACAAGGACTCGAGCTGCAGGAGCCCGGGCGTCAGAAAGTGATGCAGCTTGAAAGCTTGTCTGTGTTCAGATTTAAAAAAAAAAAAAAAACACCCCAGAGAGCAGCATCCTGCAGCCGACACGGAGACTTTAAAACAGGTGGAACAGCGGCTCCTCGCTGGGTCCAACTCCAGCTGCTGCATGGTGATGAGGCTCGGCTCATTCAGGGGACGAGAATCAGGCTTCTGTTTTCAAGGCGGGCTTTAAAAACGCACTCCTCCGAAAGTCAAATTAATTTTGAACTTGAAAACTCTCAAACTGAAGACACACATCCTCCTAAATGACAATCACAAAAGGTTTCTGAAAGAAGAAATAAGATGGGAACAGAATTGATCGTCTGTCCACGGCTTCGGCCACGCTCTCTACTTCCACTTGCAGCTTTCAGAAGCAAATCCAAAGGAACTAATGTGAACGTGTGTGTGTGTGTGTGTGTGTGCAGGGATTTGTCCTAACTTTATTACTCCCTGGACAGAATTGTCTGTGAAGTGGGAACAGTCGACGCCACTGAATCTGAATGTTCTTCCCTTCCACCCAAAACAACAAATCAGCCCTCTAATGCCTCCACTCTGGATAATTGAGTTTTCTCTCCCGCCCCGCACAGCTGACGAAAATAAACACCCCGCCACCATAAAAGAGCCTCCGTCAAGCTTTTACAGACTTTATTCCTCCGCCCAAAAAAAAAAAAAAAAACTGTGGCAGAAGACAGAAGAGCCGATCGTTTTTCTGGCTGCGGTGAGCGTTTAAGCATCAGAGGAGAGCAGGAGGCGGCCGAGATAACAGCGTCCACCATGTTTGTTAGAACAGTCGGTCATTGCAGCGAGCGCCGTGCGACACAGAGGTGATATTTCTCGTGCACACACAGACACTCCGACGCTGCCAGGAACACAAAACGCCGCTCCTGACCTCCGTTCTGCCCGAAGCATTAATGCAATTACAGCGTCCGGGCTGAGGAATGGATTTTTCAAACGCGACGTACAGCGGATCCAAATCGACCTTGACGGGGAAATAGGAGGATTAGCGTTGGAGAACATTTTCCTTGGCACCTCGAGGAGCGTGCACGCTGCGCTTGTGCATATTTTGACGTGCTGCAGTGGAAACGACGAGCTGTCAGTTCAGCCGCTGGAAGCTGTCCGCTGTCAGGGAGAGCGAGCAGCGATGGTGACGACTGACCGCCCCACTGACCTTGACTCTGACAAGACTCTGCTGGATTCAAATGTCATGGCTGACTCCTCTGGAGGAGCCAATGATGTAGTTACAGAGAGATCCCTGACTGGTTCGAGAACATCTGGACTCTTGATGTGACGAGGACGGTGACACAGTGATGGGGCTCCAACTTGGCTCCGTGCCGATGGAAAATCAAACTGGTTCTTGGGGGGGGAAAGTGTGGTGTGTGCACGTTCCCCACCGCCTACCTTTAGGTCGCGCTGCCTGGTGCGCTCCTGCTCCTGCATGGCGCAGCAGTGCACCTCCTGCAGGCGGTGCTGTCGCCTCTGGTGCTCCGTCTGCAGCTCGTCCAGCTGCATCCTCAGGTGCTCCCTCTCCTGGGTGAACTGGTGCTGCAGCTGCTGCAGCGACGACTGCGACTGCGACAGCTGCATCTCCAGACTCTGCTTCAGCAAGGAGATCTAAGAGGGGACAGAGGACGGGGACGTCAGATGTGTTAGCAGGAGCACAGAAATAAAGGAAGCAGGAGGAGGAGGAGGAGTGGGGAGGGAGGAAGTGAGCCGTCTCCTGGGAGCAGCATCTTTGGTGCAGCGCAGCAAAACAGCGGAGGGCAAACTCAGGGGTGGCAGTCAATTAGGCTTAAACAAATAAAGGCACATTAAGATGTTTGTTACTCTTAAAGCCTCCAGCGAAAACACATTTTCACTTTTTTTTTCAAATATATTTTTTTGCACTTCACTGCGGTACATAATGAACTCTAGCTAACGCTGCAATGAAATTAATACTTTAATGCGAGGATGCGCCACATTACTCCGTCTAGACAACTTTAGATAACGGCCGCGTGGACGCGTGCAGAGATAAACAAGCGCCGCCTCGTACGGCGACTCTTCTCCGTGGATCAGAAGATGAGCCACAGCTCGGCTCCAGTGACTGTGGAGCAGACATGTTAATCACCACGTGGGAGGAGGATGGTGATGATGATGATGATGATGGACTGCCGGGAAGAATTTGAAAATGCACATTAATGGAGCCGTCGATAGCGTTTCTTTCTGTCGGCGAGAGCTAAGTCACGCTACGTTAATATCGCCCGGCGGCCAATAGCAACAGGAGCCCGCTCCGGTGTGTTCACCGCGCGGTCATGAGGAGCTAACTGCCTTCCTCCTGCTCCTTCTCTCCACATTGACTTGCTGGTGTTGTGTAAGAGAGGAAGAAGGACCAGGAGGCGGACATGTTTCAAACACGTGTGTGTGTGTGGTCGTACCTGTTCGAGCAGGTCCTCCACCTTCCTCTGCCAGCTCTCTCTGGCACTGCCCAGCTCCTGCTCTTTGCTCTGTGCCAGCTGGGACAGAGCTGAGGCCTTGTCCTCATCGTGCTCCTCTCTCAGCTCCTCGCGCAGCTTCTTGCACTCCTGCCTGCAAACGCAGCAGCGCAAACACACAGATGTTAGCGTGTCGCAGGCATGTTTGCAGAGCCATCGCCCAGTAAACCTGCGACAACAGCGCGGCCGCTCGTTTGTCTGGTCGCTTCGATGACGGATGACGTGCTTTCACAAACACTCATGTCCGTCACGCAACACGCCTGACACACGCCATCATTCATGTTCCAAGATTAAGCGTTCGCTCCGTCTCACACGCAGGCCCTGGGCTTCAAAGCGCTCTGGTGGTCCTAATAATCGGGATAATATACGAGGGCCGGCTGTGGGGTGAGGGCCGACAGAGGAAAGAAGAGATCCGAGTTGAGACGGTGAGAGAAAAAGAGACGTATCCTGGTGAAATGTGAGCTAATTGGCTGGATTCTGCTGCTGCTGCTGCTACGAGGATTAAGGGAAACGTGCTCATTTAAGGTGCGATGTGACGTGTGGTGTGCCTGTGTGGACATCAAAGGTTCTCATGTGGAAACGACGGATGGTGAGACTGTGCGTACACCCCGGGTCATCACGGAGCTCGTGGAAGAGGCTTCTTGTTGTGGCCGATCTGTTAATGGAGTCATTTGGCAGCTGCTGCCTCATTTCACACCTCGAATCAGCCCCTTTTATTCACGGGGCTTCTTACAGGGCTACAATCTGAAGGTCTGTGAATGTTACCGCAGTTTAGTTGGCAGCTTTACGCCGGATTGAACTGAAGCTGCAGAGCCTGGCGAGGATAATGTTCTGTCATGGTCGATACTGAGAGCTGGGTGACCTCTGTGTGTGTGTGTGTGTGTTCTAATAAGTGTGAGAAGCAATAATAAGGAAACAGAAAGACTTCAATTTCCAATCCACTCTTAATTTCATGCTTTTTCTATGTTAAAAGGACAAACACACACACACACCTGAGTGTTTCAGTCCACTTCAGCTCCAGCTCCAGAGCCATTTTGTCCATCTTCAGTTTCTCTTCTTCTTTGGTGGTGATGAGTTTAGCTTCATGCTGACGCTTCTGGGTCTCCAGCTCCCCCTGAGAAAGGGACAGGAGGACGGACAGACAGACAGACAGACGGGCACAGTGTCAGTTTGGCATCAGTCTCAGCAACTCAGATTTTTTTTGATGAACCCAGTTCTGCAGGCTCTGAAAACCTTTTTTTTTTTTTTAGTGGAAAATGGTCAAAGCCGTTTAAGTGACATTGCTCTCAGACTCAGACTCAAATGTTGGTAATCGGCAAAGTCAATGACAATGACACGCAGGCGTTTCTGCTCGACTCTAGTTCCTGTATCTGTGGTCACTGTGTGTGTGTGTGTGTGTGTGTGTGTGTGTGTGTGTGTGTGCTGACCTGCAGCGCGGACAGCAGGTTGCTGGTCTCCCTCAAACGAGCCCTGGTGGCGTCCAGCTCCTCCAGCAGTTTGTCCTGCGCCTCCTTCAGGGTGCAGATCTGCCCCTCGGCCGTCCCCATGTCCTGCTCCCCCTGCTGCAGCTGCCCCTGCAGCCGGGACACCTGTGCGAGAGACACAGGATAGCGGACAGCGTGAGACAGAGAGCCTCAGAGCGGCGGCGGCCCTGAAACCACACCAGCGGTTCACGCTCGCTGATTTCATGTCGTTCTTGCCAACGTGGCAACACAGTGCTTTTAAAATCATTAGATATTTATTTACCTGGATGTTCAAGCACAGCACAACGTGAACAAGAGGGGGACGCATTTGTTTACACAAAAAAAAAATTTGTTTTCAATATATTATAAGAAGGCTGCTAATAGCTCCAGCTCATGAATATTAATGTTAGCGTGTCCTTCCAGTGAGTGACCCAGGCCAATATGACTGTTTACTTCATCTGTCAATATAAATGCTGATTATTATTCCAGTCAGGAGAACTTGATTAGCGAGGAGCTCGGACTCAGACTCCTGAAACGTTAGAGGTGACATTCACCACAGGAAGTGAGGAGCTGTGACTCATCACTTTTTTTTTTGACTCGCTTCTTCATCATCAGCACACGATCCCTGCTCAAGGATGAACTCTGCAGCCAGTCGGACTTAACATTGTTGATCTCTGGCCTCCTACCTCCTCGTTGGCCGCGGTGAGCTTGGCGGTCAGCTCCTCCTTCAGCTCGTCCAGCTGCTGCCTGAGGAGCGTCTTGTGCTCCTCCAGCTGGTGGCGCTCTCCGTCAAACTGCTGCTCCAGCTCCTGCCGAGACAAAATCAGAAACATAAATCAACGTCAGAGCCGGCGAGCGGCCGATGATGAAGTTCAGAGGCCTCCGTGAGTGATTTTCAAAGTTCCCACCGAGTGAAGCCGAACCTGATTACAGTGGAAGCAAACTCCATTTTCCTTGTGCAGCCTTTCAGGGATCATTTAGGACAACAGCTGGGACGACTCGGCTGAGGCCACCGACACTTTTATTGTGTTGAAGTCATTTACTGAAACACCTCCACGGATCAAGCTCCTTCCTGTGGCATCAGAACTTAACTGGAATCAGTTGGGTATTATTACCACGGTGAACATCCGCGTCCCGTCTCCTCTATGTCTGATGTCACATTCGCTGCCTCCCTCCGCACAAATTCCTAAAAATACATCAAACTATCTCATTGTCCTTGACAGAGAGCAGAGAAAGAGCTTCTCTCTCCTCTTTTTTTTTTGTTCTGTTACGATAATAAGCCTTATTACGGCTGCTGATGAATGGGGAGCGATCTCTGTTACACTGAGCAATGACTGCTTCTTTCCAAGGACAATCACAGCCGAGGGAAATTGCCGTTATGTCACATGAAAATGCTCCACCGCGATTCGTTGCACAGTAGCAAGGAGTTTGTAATGCTCTCAGCGTATTGGCTGTAAACTGTGTGAGCGAAGAACTTGTCTGTTACGATAATAAGCCTTATTACGGCTGCTGATGAATGGGGAGCGATCTCTGTTACACTGAGCAATGACTGCTTCTTTCCAAGGACAATCACAGCCGAGGGAAATTGCCGTTATGTCACATGAAAATGCTCCATCGCGATTCGTTGCACAGTAGCAAGGAGTTTGTAATGCTCTCAGCGTATTGGCTGTAAACTGTGTGAGTGAAGAACTTGAAACAGCTTGGAAAAAAAAAAAAAAAAAAAAACCACAAGGCCGTCAAGAGCCACGTCCGCCCACAACTAATGGAACCACTGCACTTTATTAGGTTTAATTGAATTAATTTGGTGTTAAGGTCGAGCAGCAAACTTTGTAATCAGCTCGTCCATCTGTACCTTGAAGCTTGTCTTGATTCCAGGCGGATTTTTCAAGTTCCCTCAGATAATTCCTGAGTCACAGGAAACCAATATTTTTCTCAATCTGTTGCGTGAGGCAACCTCCACCAGCCCGAAGACGCCAAGGACAGGTCCGAAGGAATCTTCTCCTCAGCGGTCAACTGAGAAAGCGAACAGTCAGATGGGGAAGAGTCTAATACGAGACATCGGGATTCATGTCGTACCTTGTGGCTCGATTCAGAGGGCGAGACCGCGGCAGAGCCGAGCGATTCATTTAAATTCCAGAGCCCCGGCTTCTCCCAGACAACTCTCATTACAATTTAAAGTGATGAAACAGCAGAGGTGATGAAAGAAGGGATGATTAACGAGATGTGATGAAACTCAGATCAGACAAAATAATCAAGCGATGACGAAAAGAGATGAAGCCTCATCTGCGCTGCGACTCTGCAGAAAAGACATAAAACAGACCAGTAGCAGCGGTGAATGAATGTGAAGGGAATGAGTGCCGCTGGTCGACCTCGACACCGTCCTCCCCCTCCCCCTCCTCCCCCTCCTCCCCGACATTCCTTACAATTGGGACAGTTCTGCGGCAGCATCGGCAGCGAGGAGTCGGCGTAAACAATTAGAAATGACTGTGCAGATCAGAGCTTAGCGGGAGGAGGTGCGAGGCCACGGAACTCATAGGAGGGAGTATATACGAGCACTCCTGCATATAGAAGGCATATCTAATAACGATGGAAATGTAAAACGCTCTTCTCTTAATGCAGCTGTCAGCTCTGATCAGGTCTCACGCAGAATATTATTTAAAACAAGCGCTCATTATGCAACTTTGATGCAAGGGAATTCTTGATCACTTGCTTTCGCGTGGCTGTGTGTGCCGGGGATAAGGGACTCTGCGGAGATCAGGCATCATCACAAGGCTATTTCGGGCTGGTGAGGCCGTGCGGCCAAATTGGCAGCAGGCTGTGGTTTGGAACAGCTAAAACCACCAGGCTCATTAAACTGGTCCCAGGGCTCACTTTGAAATCCTGGGGGACATTTTCAGAATCTCATATCAGACACAAAACCCTCACAATGCAGGATCGCGGGGCTGAGCGTTGTCCCGTATTTATAGCTGTTGTTGTTTTGGTTTCAACACATTAGCGCTAGTTTAACAAACATTTAAATCAGGAAACGCACTGAAAACATGGATGTAAACGCTAAAGGTTTTAAAAACAGGACAACACAAGCAAGTTATTTGCTGCACCTCAGAGACTCGACACACACTCAATATATTTAGGTGAATAAGCCCTGGATTGATTCATGGAGGTCTCCACAGGGTACTTCCAGTTTCTATCATTTATGCACAGTCAAATGTTTTTATCTGCTAAAGTGACGAGCAGGAAAATGGTGATGAAATGTATTGAACACAACAATTAAAATTAAATTAAACACCAGCTTAGGCTACGTAAATAATAGTGAATAATGAATAATCATTTTAATAAACTGTCAAACTGAGTGTAAAGACTAAGACTAATATTAAGATTGCTAAGAAAACATTACAGTGTTGAAGTGTGTCTATTCTGCTTTAGCACATCTTTAGGATTTAGCTCTTATTATTATTCTGAGAGACATTTCAATAAACAAATGTTGACATTCTGATAACGATTTGAATCCTCTCCAAGAGGAATTCAAATGAGTAAAATAATCTAAAGAGAGAACATCTCACTCACGTTCTCTCCAAGAGTGAAAACATATAGAATATGCAGCGGAGGAGCGGGGTGAGGGAGTCCTGTGAGAGGCGGCCGTATATGGGCGAGCTAAAGCCCGGCCAACAAACTCTGCTAAGTAAGTAGCAGTGAAATATTTATGGTGGAACTTTCAGAAACACACACAAACGCTGGGCTCTGGAGTTCAGCTCCTTCCCCGTCACATCATTTTGTTCTAATTTTGATGACTCCACTCCCCACATGCACTTCTACGTGCAGTAAATGTCAGGAGTTTATGAGCGGGGCTGTGAATTTAAATCTGAGTGTCCCTCAACCTTTTAAATGTCAAGCTCTGCACCACCTAACCCAACTCAATTTCCCTGATCCCTGTTTGATATAATTAGTCGCAGCCATTTTGTGTTCATTTGAAAAACATATGGAGGAGACGCGTCCCGCTCGTATTCGGCGACGCCTCCTCACTTAGCACTTAAATTAACTAATCAGATACGTTCCCAGCCTCTCATGTGTGAAAAGGTGGAGCTGCAGGTTTAGAGCGTCGGCGGCCACTAACCCCTCCCCCCTGTGTGACTCGCAGTCGCCCCCTCGCCACGTCTCTCAACGTCGTTTTCATTGACATTGTCTCCTTCCTGTTGGTCTTTTTCTAACTTTACCTCCCCCCGAGCTGGATACACATGACATTTATAGGTGACAATATAAATGTGCTCCTGCGTCAGCGGGTTGTATTTTGGCGGTTGCCAGCGTCTTTGATGTATTTCAGTCTGCCGGAAATCCTCTTTCTCCAGTTGTCAGAGCTCGCGTCACCTGTCAGTCCCACGCACGCCGTTCGTTAATTTTACACTTCGATATGAATGTGAGGCTTTTCATAAAACCCTGAGCTAGGAGGTCAAAGAGGCTGCTTATTGTTATGATAATGAGATGCGAAAGGCTAGTGTATATTAGTGTATATATATATATATATATATATATATATATATACACACACACACACACACACACACTGTAGGGCAGGTGTAATTCCACCACAATATGGTCTAGTTACTTATTTAAAGTTTTACTGCCCAGAGTGTGAGGGACAGTAAATGTTAACGTCTCTACTTAATTAAGAGGCTACTAGAATGTGTTTGCCTTAATAATGTCATTAAAATCTGCATAATAATCTAACTCAGGCTTTATTGGCGTCGGTGTGTTTACAGGCAAATCCAGGAATGGAGAATGTTTCTCTGAGCAGAGCGAGCGGTGATGAGGACGGCGCCTGTGGTTCAGCGCCACATTAATTGGAACACAATACGTCTACAATTCAGAGGCTGGAGGCAGAAACTAAACCGAATGAGGAGCTGAGCTCCTGGAGCAGATGGTGCAGTCGGCCGGTGAACGGCGTGGAATTAGCTCAGAGGGAGGAGGGAGGAGACGCCAGCTCGTGACCGGGACTGGTGGACGCCCCACGGCCAGCTGATGTGTCTTTAGGGACGGATATGAGTGAGACTGGCTTCTCTCGTCAATGCTCCATTAATGTATAAAAAAAAAAAATGGGACGGAAGAGAACTGCAGTGGTCTGTCTCCTCTGCGTCCAGTGGTCATTATAAACGCAGTAAATGTACAACATGTGTGTGAGAGACAAACTCACAGTAACCTGCCATCACTGGTGTCCATCAACATAAAGCATATGCAGACGCCACCGTCAATCTGCTGCCACAATCCCGTGAGCTTGTTTATTAGCAAACAGACGGTCAGCAGGCTGAGGCTCTGACAGGTCCACATTTCTTTGGCAGGCGGCAAATCCACGAGCACAGAGAGAGAGAGAGAGAGAGGACAGCTCGTACTCTGACTGTGTCGTCCTGGAATATATCTCAGCGCTCAGTCTGATGTTGGTTAGTTCCATCAAACTGCAGGAATATGTTAATGCGCCCCAGTGAGAGCGGTTTGGACAGAAGGTAAATATCTGGGAACGGAGAACTCCTGCATCCAGCGGGCAGCAGAAAACACGCGACCCAGGACTCTGTCATGTTTACGACCTGAGAGGAGGCCGGAGCTGCACGACCGAGTTCGATTAACACATGCAGCTGTTCACGTCCCTGCAGCTCTGATTACACAAGGTGCACAGATCTGTACACGAGTCAGGCTCGTCTGCATCTCTGATTCTTTGGTTTTGGATTTTTTTTTTTGCCTCTATAACGTGGAAACGTGGCCCATCAGCATCTCTGAATGTTGGTGTGACGTGCACTCACGGCCAGCAGGCGGTTCTTCTCCTTCTCGGCGTTGTTCAGAGCCGTCTCCAGGGTCAGTCTGTGCTTTTTGGCCACCTCCTCCACAGCCCGAGTCTGGCTCTCCTTCATCTGGCTGCCCTCCTCCTCGAATCGAGCTCGCATGTGGTTCATGTCCTTCTCGTGGGACGTCTTCTCCTCGTGCAGTGTCTGACGAACACAGAGAAACCAGCACGCACGTTTAGAATATGCCCCGAGGTTCAGATGACAGACAGGGAGAGCTGACATTTACACCGCGAGTATTTACCGATCGACAGCCGAGGAATCGATTCTGCCCTCTCTGTCTCTCTCTCCCTGGAGCTTCTGTTTTGTCTTTATTCCCATTTTCTTACCGATTCGCTCTTGACTTTTTGTTTTTCCTGCAGCACCAGAACCGAGCTGCTGACCCAAGCTCCGGGACACGTTCCATCTGGGGTTAATGGTGAGGTGCCTATTGATTACGGAGCCGCGAAGCCCAGAGACATGACCCCGCGGCCATTATGGTTCAAAACGGAGAATAACAAGTTCCTGAAAACATGGCAGACGTCTTCAATAGATATTACTGATTGATTTTCTGAGACAGCTACGGAAATGTCCAAAAACAATCTGAGTTCTTTTAGTATTGGATGCTTTAGAAACCTGCAGTAGAGGATGAGTTTTATTTCCACCACGGCTGAATATCACAGAACCGCATCCATCACCTGAGCTACACTCTCTCCCTGGCGTCTCCGCAGCAGGACGCTAAACGCACACGAAAGGCATGAAAAGTTAAATTTACTAAAAACCCGATGACACTGATTCATCCACACAGCTCATTAACGCAGCCTAAACACACGCACGATTTGTCTTCTGTTCAGCAGCAGCACTCAAAACAGACGCAGCGTGGAACTGGCAGATTATCAGACGCTGGCAACGACATGAAAAAACATTAATACGCCACCAGGGACTCAGTCGTGTTTGTGTGCAGTCACTGCTCCAAACCAGGGCCTGTTCTGGAATCCCCCCAAGAAGCGTCCGTCAAACTGGTGGGACCGAGCGAGACCGCTGTGATATCATATGGACAAACAAACCTGAGGGGGACAAAACATCGTCTCCACACTGTGACACAAATAAACTGGGCCTGAAAACGTCCTGGGAGGTAAATCTGCCCTTTAGCTCAGCAAATGAAGGAGAAGACGATTGTCATTTTTAAAGAGAGGAGGAAAACCGAGACTCGCATTAACGGAACGACTCTTTCACAGCTTTCCATAATTGAGTGGGAGCACGGATGTCATCAGAGGAGTTTTTACGCTCTGCTAATGTTCTTCAAGCACGACTGAGTTTTTCAAAACACATTCTGCCAGAGTCCTGTTTTTCTTTTTTGAATGTAACAGGCCTAGAAATCCCCCGATCGATTGTTTCACCTGATGAATGCGAATAAACCGCTTAAAGCTGAAATCGGCGGCGCTGGAGGAGACGCTGGAGGCGGCGCTTAAACTCTGCACCGCAAAGGGACCGTCTATTATCCTCGGGAAGACATTGAAATTCACAGCGGTCGCTCTCGGTGGGAGGACTGGTGCCGGCTCCCAGAGGATTACACTGCACAAATGTCACAGATAGATGAGAAAACACACATGAAGCAGCAACACTTGACATTTACCGTCGGCTGCGGTCGGTCTGCTGACTGCGCGGTTCCTTAAATCATCTGACCTTTAAGCTTCTTGGTTTTGGAAATGAGCAGCGGCTTGTTTCAAAGTTGGTGAAAGCGGTGATTGACAGGTCTGACTCTTTAAACTGTTTGACGATTACGGGTCCAACACTTTTGCAGACGATGCATTTATTTTTATTTTTTTAATTCGCTGCACTCATAAGACTGATTTTCTTCTGCGGGAGCTTTCTCACTGACCTTGTTTGGTTCGGGCCTTCAAACTTTTCAGTTTAGACTGAAACAATAAGCCAGGAGTGAGAGGCCCATTGAGCTGAACCCAGAGATGGGATCTCGGTCCAGATCAAGTGGAAGTGGAGAAAACAATACACAAAGATATGGAATCACCTCCTGGGCTCAATCTCCGCACGAGGATGTTCATTTACAACACGCTGTCTTCAGACACTCTCAGACACGCTCGTCTACGCGCCCGTGTAGGTGATGAGATTAGTGTGAGAATAACTCCAGAGCCCAAACAAATGGTTGTTTGCATTTTCGGGGCTTCTCGCAGCTAAAAGCAGTTCTGTGGGTTTACTCTGGAGTTAGAGGTTGCGGGAATCTACATTCATGTCACACAGGAAGGACGCAGAGACACAAACTACATTGTGTGCATTCCTAATGCATTCCTAATGACTCACTGAAGTTCTGTGGAACGAAGTGGCAGCTTTTCCTGTTTTATGCAAGGACGCATTTCTCATAAGCTCTTATATTATAACACTGTTGAACAGGTCGGGAGCAAAGTACACAGAAAAGTTAAGTCCCGGCTTCTTAATGAGTAATTGGCCATTCGTGGCGCATCAGCCCCGCCTGACGTGCATATTAAACCCACGTACCTTCTCCAGGGACTGGATCTGTTGTTTCTGTCTCTCGTCCAGCGCCTGGCTCTGGCTCTGCAGCGCCTCTCTCTCCTCCTCCATCCTCAGCACCTTGTCCTTCAGCCGGCTGCGCTCGTTGTCCAGGTCCCTGATGGCCGCCTCCTGAGTCATCTGGGTGGCCTGCAGGCTGCTTATCTGGCCTACGACAGGAGACGTGACCAGGACGCAAACATGAGCCGTCACTTTTCCTCCCAGCCGGCCAAAGTGACAGAAACCAACATTTGCTCCCCTCGGAGCGTGGATGAATAAGGATGCGTGATGTGTGGCAGTAAATGTCGCAGCTTCCCCCACCAGCTGGATGTTATTTGTCTCTCACATGCTAACAGCTCCGGAGGAAACTGATAAAACATTCTCGGGGGGGGGGGGGGGGGGGGGGGGGCACGACGTGCTCATAGGAGCTAATGGGCCAAACATAATCCCGCGCTAGGTCGCTGCTATCGCTCACACATTCCCGACAGTAATGCTTCTGCGATATTGTTGCACAAAGTACCGACGGAGAGACATCAGGAGATATTAAATCAGATCCTCACATGCAACGATTCAGCCGGTTCACAAACATGAACCTTAAACTGGGCATAATTGATGTGAGAAGAAGTTTCCTCTGCCTCTCGGGGGGGGGGGGATACCGTGAGTGTGAATACACAACAGCGGAGCCATTAGAGGGTTCCAGGCCAGGGGGGGGGGGGGGGGGGGAGCGGCTCGGCGCGTTTGCACGACAAACCCCGGATGTGTCTTGAGGGAAGAGAAGAGGTTTGAGTCTTACTGGCTTTGAGCAGAATTTCGGTGGCCTGCTGCTGAACTCGGTCTCTGGCTGCCTCCAGCTCGCACTCTGCCTCCTTCTGACGGATTTCCACAATCTCTGAGTTCTGGGTCACCTCATCCAGCTGCTTGGTTAAGTCCTGCAGAGGAGAGACACACAGATCTTTTTACTGCCTTGTCAATGAACACATACACTAAGTAGCGCCGGTGCTCCGGACCATAATAAACCCTCCTTAGCTGCCAGCTGATCAATACCTGAGCGAACAAAGGAAAATGGCCGGCGTGAAAACAACATTTCACTGTGAATGTGTCTGTCCCTCGCCTCATTGTTTTCGCTCCATGCTCCGTAACTTTACAGCTTTCGTCGCATTGTTTTCAGCCCCAGCTGGACTCAGTTGGGCAGCAAACAGCAGACAGACGCAGTAAAAGAATAGCTGGGGAACTTTTAGTGCAGCAGCTACCGGGCCGGACATTCCCCTCGGGAGTCGGCGGAGACAAAAAGCAGAATTGTACCTGAGAAGGCCAAAGCGCTAACACCCCAGACATCACCGAAATGAGTCTGGTAGGCTGGCTCCATGATTATCAAAACATTGAGCATCATACGCATATGATTGTGTCAATGAACTCTGAACGAGCAGAGCTTCCACAACACACTCCCAATTAGGCCTGGTGTGCGCGCGTCTGAACATTTCCTGAATGAACAGGAATCAGCTGCAGAGTCTAAAGATATCACACAACTTGAGAAAAACGCTGTAGACGCGTAGAACGGGAGGCGTGAGGTCTGTCGTGAGAAAACTCGGCTGTGGGATCGTTGAGGTTGAAGTGAAATCTATTATCTCTCATCAATGAAGTCTCAGCAGGAGCTGGAGGTTTATGAGATTATGCTCATGGTCGGAGGCTGTTATTAAGAGATCACTGCGATATTACCTCGGCAACAATATAAAATATCAGCTCCGCGCTGAATGGAAGATGAAACCAGGCACAGATCAGATCGCTCTCTGATATCTTGCCTCGCGCCTTGCGTCAGGAGAGAGAATCTCGAGGAGCTGTCAAGTGAAGCCGGTTCTCTGCTCTGTCGTCATCGCTCTATCTGGGTTACAGTTAATTAACTCTTATAGCTAAAGAAATGGTTATGAAACTCCAGGCGCATCACGACCACTGCTGACCTCGATCCTGTTCCCCAGTCACACGGAGGGCGGAGGGGACCCCCAAAAGCGTGTTGATTAAACGAGACAGGTTAGACACGCGGCTAAACATCAATATTAAAAAAGCAAGCCGTCGCCAGGTGCTGAGATGAGAGCTGTGGCTCCTGTGATGTTACACACGCAGATGATTTAGTGTGAATCTGTGTTATTTCTCAGCTCTGAGAGGCGTCGAGACTCCGACACCGAGGCCTGGGCCGGTGCATCAAAGACGAAGTGGACTCAAACACGCCATGTTTTCTTACAGGAGTTAAAATAGACAGCGATGAAGGGAACCAGCGGATTCAGGACTCTATTTTTTTTCCTTCAAGTCCCTTTTTTTTTAAAATCCCCATTTCTTGGTGCAAACAACACAAGGCAAACATCTTCTTTGGTCTCTGTGTGAACAACCTTAAATAAGACTCCATCAGAATAATGATGTTTTTCCAAGGTGGCCCGCCAGAGTAAATCTCCAGCTGCTATCTGCGCCATTACAGAGAGCTACAGTTTTATTTCCTACGATCACCAGAGCGTGAAGAGAATATCTGTGATAAATAAGTGATAATTCATTTTACTTCTCAAGTTCAGCCGATATATTTGTTTGCACTTATTAAGCGTCAGTGAGACAAAGCTGTCCTTCACAGATGAGCGTGGGGATCATCCGTTCGCGTCACACTCACCTTGACGTTGCTCTCGGCCGTGTTCAGTAACGAATGGAGCTTGTGGGACTTGTCGCGGTTTTCCCGGGCTTCCTCGGTGACCCTGGCCAGCTCGGCCCGCAGTTTACCCAGGGTCTTCTGAAGGGCGGCCTCCTGACTCTGAAACTCCCGCCGCAGCTCGGCCTCGGTGCGTTTCCATGCCAACAGGTTGTCGGCAGTCAGCTGCTGCGTTCTCTTCATGGCCTCCAGCTCGCGCTCATAAAAGGCCTGAGCCTGGGGACAGACACACGGGCGTGAAGCCATCCATCACCGAGGAACACGCATCCGGGGCAGCTTGATGGAGAGATATAAAACGCCGAACAATATGTCCCAAACTCTGAGCGTGATGAGGCGGCCGATCGGCGCCGTTATTTACATCCTGACACTCGCAGCCTTCGCTTTCATCAAGGTCATCGTCAGAGTGTCGATGAGTGGAAAGTGTTTTTAACGCTCGGTAAGTGCTCAGACTGTCTGTGTTCAAATTGGAATGTGGTCACAAGGGGCTCAAATTATTATTTACACCTGCATCTGGACAAAAATGTACCACATTATTATAAATATTATAAAAATATCAATGTTCCATCAGGTTATGCTGTGTCACATGAAGCTAGATTCTGTGCACAGCAAACTCCTCCCCATGCACCAATGTGGGTACAGTACCTTGCTGAGTTTGGCCTCGTACTCCTCCACCAGTCTCTTTTTGTCTTGTTTGAGCTCCTCCACCCGCTCCCCCAAAGAATCCACCTGCACCAAATCAGGAAGGACATCTTGAAACGACAACAAGACACTCTGCTTGGATGGTAAAAACTTTATGGATGATAAGACGACTCTGAATCGGCAGCACACAACTACAACATAACTATTTTAATTCATGGGAAATGCTGCAGCAGGTTGATTCAGTTGAAAACCGATGATGTCGTCTTCAGGTTCCTGCAGCTCGATGCTGCGCTCGTCAGTTACCTCCGCCTTGTGGAGCTGCCCCAGCTTCTCCTGGTCTTTGCTGTAGTTGGCGTTATGGCTCTGGTGGCTGCGCAGCAGCTCCTGAATCTCCTGCCGGTGCTGGCCCTTGAGCTCCTCCAGGGCCGCCTTCTTCTCCTGCTCGAACTGGGCCTGGGCCTGGCCGAACGTGCGCAGCTTCTCTTCGAAGGACCGCCGCATCTCCTCCACCTCCCTGGACATGGACACCACCCGCTGCGTGTGCTGCCAGAGGAAACGGGGGAAAAAAGGCCTGAGCTAACAGGGGGATTGATTTATGGATCTGTAGGCTGCTTACACAGTGGGTAAACTTTTTAAAAGCCCCAGGCCAGGTGGTGATGTACTGGCTCAGGGGGAATTTGACCTTCTGGCTTCCAACCTGTCGGCTCTAATTTACCGCCGAAACCCAGCAGGCAAACTAAACAGGAACCAAGCGCTTGTGAGTAAACTACCACTCAATGTCCGGATATGACAAGAAGAGCACTGATGTAGCCTGTCAGCATCAATCAGCCTCCGCTGGATGAACAATATCGACAGCTCCACTGGACGGTTTCTGGCTGTGCAGCAAATAATAATCATGTTTAAGGACCTGATCTGAAACAGATTCAAACATGTGATTTAATTTGGCCGCGCTGCTTGAAACGAGCATTTAATTAACCACAGCAGCAGATAGAGAAGGGTGTAACCTGAAGCTCTGAAGCCGTTTACCCACGCTGAGATGAAATTATCCCGTAATGAAGTTATACGAGCTGACGTCAGAGAGCAAGCCGGGGGGGGGCTGACGGTGTATCCTCTGTGAATAAACCTGCACAATAACACCACCCGCCTGCCTGTGATCTGTCAGCTGCTGCATCGATCTGAAACAGCGCTCACTCTCCCGCAGCCACTCCCACAGAGGAAAGGTCACGACTGTCTGACTTGAACACTGTACGTGTGATACCGCGATGATACTGGTGGGCTTGCTGGAGCGCTGAAGATACACCTCCTCCTCCTCCTCCTCCTCCTCGACGACGAGCACGCTGATGTCATCAGTTGTTGTCATGCATGTGCTCGACCAATCACGAGGTTTCACCCTGATTTAGAGACCAGACTCATCCTAACCCCGAGGCTCCTGATGTTTTCTTTCATTCACCTCACTGGTTCATTGTGTTGGACAAATGTAAACGTGTCCCTAAGACATGTCTGCAGCTAGTCAACTCTGGTCTTCTCATCCAGAGACGAGCTGAGAGAGAGTTTCATTATCCCTGCTTCTAGTGTCCAGAACAAAAGACGAAGGTGGCACAGCGGGAGGCAGAAACAGACATTAGTGTGTCCTGCAGAGCGACCAGAGACAGACACACACAGAGGCCCCACACCAGTCCTCCGTCTACCTGAGCCTCGGTGCACAGCTGCATGTCCTCCACCCGCTGACGGTAGCTCTCGAACTCGGCCAGCGCCTGCCTCTTCATCCTCTCGTGGAGCTCCATGGACTCCTCCAGAGACTGGATCCGCTTCTTCAGGTCCATCTCGTCGCTGATCTTACTCTTGTACTGGAACACACGTACGGGAATCACACGGAGATGATGAGCGTGAAAACCGACACATTAAATCCAGTTTCACGTGATATTACAAGATTTTTAAATACAGCAGCCGGATCTGAGCTTCTCTGGTGGAAGAGAAAAGTCGACAACAACTTTCCAGAAATTCCTCAACACCAGAAACAATGTTCCTCGGCTAAAACAGGCTTTTTACAAAACCCATTTCCACACACAGCTCGCTCAGAGAAAGCGAATATTTGAAATGAACCATCCCAGCTGCTAGAATCCATCCCGTGGAACCAGAGGCGGCTTTTATTCTGATGTTTGAAGTCTAGCTTCTAGATTAGTCACACTGCTGTCAAGGAAGCAAGAAATCCTCATTAGGAGTGATGACATATACACCTAAATTATAAATATATTCGGCTGCTTTAATATTAATGAGCTGGTAAATGTGATGGCAGCTCTCTGGCTGCTGCTGCGAGATGGCGTGCATCTATAGAAGCTTAGCATGTGTCAGGGATGTGTGACGGCGGGTCAATCCATTTCTATAGGGGGAGTTTCAAATCTTCTTTCATCATAGAGCCCTGACGCTCACAAAGCCGCACTCCATCAATTAGAACTCTATAATTTACCATTTCTTGTCCTGAAGTCCCAATTTATGACAGAACTTATTTAAAGTACTGTTCCTTCACACCCATAAAACTGCTTTTTCGCTTCATCCAATGTTCTTGGAAGTCAACTCCACGAAACTGTCGGTCTGCTGTGATCAGAGCAGGACGAATGCTTTCACTCAGAGAGCCTCGGCTCAGAATTTAAAAGTGTGGCAGCCGGCTCTTAGTGATAAAAATTGAATGCTAAGTAAGCAAGACTGAGGGAAGATAAAAAAAAAAAAAAAAAAAAACCTGTAGTATCTTCTCCCTGGTCTCTGAGAGGATCTGCTGCACCTCCTCCTCGTGCGCCTCCTTCAGGGTGGCGATGGCCGCCTCGTGCTCGTCATTCTTCGTGTTCAGTGCGTAGATAACCTGCGAGGGAGGGAAGGAGAAACAACTTCACTGAGTGTAAATATGAAAACGTGGAATAGCTGGTCCCTGGATAAAATACTTGTGTGGTTTATGTGTAAATGTTTTCGACTTATCCAGTTCACAAGAATCATTTCGACAATTCAAATCAGTTTGCAGATTGAATGTAATGAACGAGTGCAGCAGAAGCTAATGCTCGGCCCTCGGTCCGAGGAGCGATGCTGCGCCGCCGCAAATTAGAAAACGGGTTGATGCCGTGTGCGGCTGGGGTTTAAAAATAACACGAGCAAACTATTGTGCATGAGATTGACCTTTAAATCTGCCCCAAAAATACATGCAGCCATCCAGAGAGCGATAATCTGACAGAGCAGTGATCCCTGCTCACAGGCAGAGAGAGAGAGAGAGAGAGGGAGATGGGTTTTACATTTCCACATGAAAAACCAGCAGAGGCCTTCCCTCCCTCCCTCCCTCCCTCCCTCCCTGCCGTGAGAAACAAAGCCATGCGTTGCCTCTTTGAAATTCCCAGTCAATAATTCAGCACACTGAACTGAGCTGTGGTGCTAAAGCGCCTTTGTTTACTCTGGACCTGAGTCCGTCCGCAGAATTAGAGACGGGCGCGCGAGAGCAGCGACTTCCTGTGAAACAATGACATCGGCTTTCTTACTGTTCCATGAGGGAGGGAAGGATGGGACGAGTGGTCGCGTCGCTATTATCCTCTGGGCACCATGAAATAAAGCTGCGTGCAAAAATCCTCCAATCGTCCAAAATAAAACATCTTTCCCTCCACCAGCATAAATCATTCAGCCGGGCTCGGTCTCTCATCAGCTCAGGAAGCGAGTGGAGCAGACGTAACAGTTACAGGAGCTAAGAATCTGCCGTCACACACCGACAGTCATCAGAGCACTTCTGCAGATGGAAGGCAATGATCATAAGGCTGGAACACACACACACACACACACACACACACACAGACTGTCAAGTTCCTCGCCCGTGTCCAAACTCATCAGTGTAATCAGTGCTTGCTAAACGGCCGGAGAGACGCGGAGGCACAGGCAGTTTTGTGTTAATGTGTGTGTCTGCGTGTGTTTGTGTTTGCCTCGGAGACAATGGCTGAGAATATTGCCATCACTGTCACGGCGAGGCGTCGACCAATATTGGATCTTCGCAGGCAGCAACATGACAAATATTGTCTCCAAAGCAGCTGCAGACCCGTGAACAACGCTCAGAGTGAATCGGTGTGAGGTGTGTGAACGAGCCACTGTTTGATTCTTGAAAAACCTCATGGAGGAAATAGTGTTATCCCCAGGGACACCCTGATCCTCATCATCTTGGCTGATCGTGGATCTCGGGATCCACTGTGCTGCGCTCCTCTCTGCTCCCTTCATCCCTCCGTCCTTCCAACGAGTCTCCTGGTAATCCGTCAAGTCGTTCCTGCGTAATCCTGCTAACTAAGAGAGTTAACAGACAAAACACAGCCCCTCTGGTGGAGGGTAATTAACAGAGCCAGCAACACGGGCTTCATTTTCTCCAGCACAATGACAGTGTGCCGGTGAGTATGTCTGAGCGTGTGCGTTCATTATTCTAAGGTGCGATGGCGTGAGACAGAGGGAGGGAGGGAGAGTCTGGTAGCGCTGATGCTTCCTCATCTCCTCGGGTCGATCGGTGCGTGTCCTTGGGGGAGTTTGCATAAATGACAGTGATACCAGGCCGATCGATACGGTGACAGCCAAATGCCACAAAATTCATCCGTCAGTTGGGAGAAAGTCACAGCTGAGAGACTCGCTGAGACGTCTGGCGGCCGAGCTGCAGCTGAGTCGCTGCTCGCTGTTCGATGAGATATGACTCTGCTGTCAAACACTGGAGGAAAAGTGTCACTTCCACCACAGAACTTCCTTCTGTTCGCAGGAAATTTGACTTTTCAACCCCCGTGATGCTCCCTCCATACAAAACAGGCAACTTCTCCACTCTCTCTCTTTCCTGCGCCTCTTTTACATTCTCAATATGTCAATTCAAATATATGGAGGACTCAAAACAAGGTCAGATCTTCTTTGCGAGCGCTAAGCTCCACTGAGCTCAAGGCTTTAAATACACATTTACATAAACTGTGGGTCTGGAAGGTGAAGACGTGAAGCGTAAGTGCCTGAAACTCTGTTTCCATAAACAAAGGCTGAGAAGAAGCTCTGCAATCATCAGAATATATTAACATTTCTCAAGGAGGAACCATAAACCGGATCGTCCACAGGTTTGTTTGTTCACGTAGTTTAAAGATGTCGGGGCTTCAGGGAATCATCAGCAGAAAGGTTCTCCTCTTCATGTCGGAGCTGAATCTATTTGCGGCGGCGACGACGACGACGACCGGCGCTGCACCGACTAATGAGAATAAAAGTTTGACCGGTACAGTTCCCTGCAGAGAACTTCTACAACAGCAACGTGACGCTGTCTGACAGGGGGAGATGAGTCGTAACTTTTTAATTAGGTCATAAACTACCAGGTTTTATGGTGTGTTCAAGCTCCTTCGGTGTTTTATACAAATATTCACAGCGGCTCGAAATAAAAAAAACAAGTCAGGGCTTTAGTTTCCTCCTCAGGATGAAGATGAAGAGGATCTGAAGACACTGGGACACAACGTCAACATCACTCATGGAATCAGTGATGAGGGGATTATTGATTCCTGAGATCCTTGGACAGGACAGCAGGCGGTGGAGAAGTTTTATGCTAATTGCCTTAAATTGTACCGTGTTCCTTGGTTTTAAATTCTAAAGACACTGTATATGTAACAAGAAAGTTCCTCTCAGATCGTTTCTGTTTCCGACGCTGGACCAGCGAGAGAAACAAAACCCCCCCCCCGGTCCAAAGCTGCAGTATTCATGATCATATTTATGCTTATTTACAGTCATCTCCACCATCATTTCTCACAGGTGATTATGAAGCGAAGGCCCGCGGATGTGGGCCACTGTATTTTTTTGTAGCAGTGCATTGATTTCTTCACACTTGGGGATAAAATCATTATCCGCGTGGAAGAGGGGCAACGGGGAGAAGCGCCATTTAATTGCCGCAACAACTATTGATGTGTCATTTTGCTGGCAGGACCCTTTCAGAGCAGCGACTGTCGCAGAGGGTAGTTCAGTGTAACACTGATTTAGCAAGCAATTAACTTCATCATTACGCCTGCACATCAAACCATTGTTGCGATGACGTCTCTTGTCCTCGCCCGATTCGCTGTGTCTGAATATTTAACCCTTTTTATTGAACAGCGGCGATCTCCTCTGCAGACGCTTCTCACCTTCAGGCCATAATTACCTGAGCTTTAGTGATGAGTTAATCAGCCGCTACAGAGAAAAAACTCGATCGTCCACCTCCGTCCTGAACATTCTGCTGTTCCTGTCCCTGAAGTCTCACCTGAATAACATGGCGAGGCTTCAAAGTAAAAGCCTCCCGAGCTGCAGCGAGGCACAATGTGAGGTAATTATCATTATCTTCTTACGCTCGTTATCGTTTAATCGCCGTCTAATTGGAAATGTGATTTCTAATTTTGAGCGTGAGACACACTCTGGCTGCTCCGCTCTTCACTCTGGTTCCGTGTTTCACACTCGTGTCATGAAGCAGGCGAGGTTATTACAGTTAACCAGTCATTCACCTCTTCTCCAGAACAAAGATGTCCAGGTTCAATCAGTCAATCTATAAATTGAACTTGTGTTATTGAGATCAGCGAGAGAAGCCGGACATTTTCACTGATCCAGTCCCAGATGCAAAGAACACGCAGACACAATTTTGAGTTTTACCATTTTACCATTAACAACATCTTCCTGGGGAGATTACACACCAGCTCTTCACAGATTCAATCTAAACCAGCCTCTCTGACTCCGGCTCGCCTCTGCAATATGCTGCGTCTCATCTTCAACTTTCCACCTCCACACACTGAAAGTTTCATATTTCCAGACAGAAAAATGTTCACAGGGCGACGCAGCATCTCAGTTCCAAAGCCTCGACGTTATGCATTTACTGGGACTGAATTTAATGAAGCAGATCGAGAGAGAGAGAGAGAGCGAGAGAGAGAGCAGGCGTAATTACTTTAATTATAATGCGTCGCTGTGATCTGCTAAACTGTAAGGTGCACCTTAATCCGCCGACTAATTATGGGACGTTCAGTGGTGGTGCTGTTGAGACAGAGCCGAGCTGATGAGTAACACACAAAGTTTGTCCTTAATTAAAATCCGAATCAGTGGATCAGCACGTTGACTGTTACACTAAATAAACATCATCAGCTTCTGGTTTTAAAAAAAAAAAGGAAACAACCAAACGAAGGGAGGTGAGCGGCAGACCGGTCGGGGGGGTTTTTTGGGATCTTTCATCATCGCACTGAAAATAAAACGACCATCACAGATAAAGCAGAATGGGAAAATATCAAACAAACACACTTTCCTGTTTAACTACAACGCTACTCATAAACATCTCATTTGTTCTGATGGGGAACACGAGCCAGGTACTCTGTTCCAGTTTATTTCCTCCCTGCCCCGTCTGCTCGCATTCTGGCAGCGACACGACGAGCGCGTCATGTTTTCACCAGCAGACATCAAATGTTACAATTACTAAACTGTTGTGAGTTTTCAGATTCCGCTGCTAACGGCTCAATTTGCAGCCTCCGCCTGATTCACCCAGGCGACTCCCTGCAACTCCTCCTTTCACTTATCTGAACCTTTCTATGCTAACTACCCCCAAGCAGAAAACCAGTCAGTATCTGGTGTGACCACCATTTGCCTCACACAGTCCAACACATGTCCCTCGCATGGAGTTGATCAGGTGGTTGATTGTGGCCTGCCATCTGCCCTGAACAGAGGACACCTCTCCAACGTGCCAGACGCCATCGAATGTGAGCATTCGCCCACTCAAGTCAGTTACGGCGACGGACTGCAGTCAGGTCGAGACCCCGATGAGGACGACAGGCAGCAGGCGGATGAGCTTCCCTGTTTCTGACAGTTTGTGCAGAAATTCTTTCACGGGCAACGGCTCTGGTGGACATTCCTGCAGCCAGCAAGCCATTCCCTCAAAACCTGCGACATCTGTGGCATATTGTGCTGTGTGACATTTCACCCCTGTGCAATAAACCTGCTGTCTAATCAGCATCTTGATATGGGAGCGAAAAACAAAAGTGTTGCGTTTATATTTTTGTTCAGCGTATGTGCACAGTATTCAAATATTTTTACTTTTCCAGTGGAGGATGTTAAGTTTAACTGTTCTAGATACTTAAGTGTGTGTGCGCTGCTACTGTATTACATAATCTAAACAGCAGAGAATTGAATAATAAGCACCATCTGGAGTCATTAGTAAACCGTTCTGAGTGCATTTTGTTGTTCATTCTCCTCTTGAACACACACACACACACACACATGCACACACTCAGTTAAAATGGCTGCACTGCCTCTTCATCTCGCGGTGCACCGGTGTTGGAGCGTGTGATGTGTGTGTTTCACATGTGATGATTTGATGGATGACTAAAAGACAGCACAGCGTTGAAGGCGGTGTAACTGCGACAGATGCTCTGACTCACGTGCGAGTCAGAGGCGCCGGTGATAATGGGAGCGGGCACCACACTGGTCGGCTGCTCTCTGGTGTTTAAGACGATTACCAGTCCAGATAAAGTGGGTCTGTGCAAACCCTGGAGCGTGGACGAGGATGGAGACGTGTACCTTCAGGAATAAATCATAGAAACACGTCCACAGCTGTCTGCGGCAGGTAGAGGACGGTGCCAAATGAAAAACACATTTCCGTCAACTTTTCTGCTCTCATTGATTCAGCTGGGATGTAGCCTAGCTGCTGTTAGCGGTGTGAGGGTATATATTTGTGTTGGGCAGACGCTGACTTGATTACTTTTCTCTCCTCCGTCTCTTTTCATCTTTTCAAAGGTCTTGGCAGTGTCGACCTTCGACAACAGCTCTTTGCCCAGGTTTTATTAAGGCCGACTGAAAGGGTTCATCACACACGTCTCTCTCCTGCCAAGGATTTTCTTCAGGGCCCGGTGAGAAAACCATCAGCTCCTCTTCTCTTCTCACAGCCTCCATCGTCACAATAACATCTGACACGGCGCACGGAGCGTGTTTACCAAATCCTCACTGGATGCTAAACACAGTTGTCGCGTCAGGACAGTGGAGAGACGTGCACAGACGTTCGTGCAGGGAACCAGGGTTTGTGTCCTGGTAATTAAAAAATGTGTATTTTATTTTTATATTTGCCTTTTTACGAAGATGTTGCCGAGTGATTCTAATGCCTGGACGTTACCATGAGCCACTCAAACACACAGCATGACTGTTAATGAGAGAGCATGTGGGTTTTCCCGATGATAGAGAGAATAATACATTGAGGAACCAGTGCAGATGTTACGTCACTTTCTGTTTCAACCGGTGGGGACAAAGTGATCTTCCCTTTGGGAGTATCCTCCTCCCTCCTGCTCCCACACCGCCAAACAACACACTCACCCATGTTCTCCTCCCAAAGGACATTTCTAATGCTGCCATTCCATTTTATCCAGTTTTCTTTCTTCTCTCTTTCTCTGCTCTCGTCTTTTGCAGCACCGCTGAATGAAGGTGACTCTACGGCCCTTTGCTAATATATAGAAAAGCATTGGGTTTTTAATGGTAGGAAGGTCGGAGAATAAACAGAGCCACAGATTCTAACTGGTTCGGGGAAAGGATCGATGAGTGAAGCAGAGAGTTAACAGACAGGGCAGCAAGCAAGCTCGGGAATCTCCAACCAGACAGTAAACATAGGGCAAAACAAAATGATTGAAAAATTGATCAAATCCAAAAAAAACGCCGTCATCATCGACTGTGAATGAAATGGATGTAGTTTCCAGTTCACTGGATTTAAAACATTTAGGACTTCAATTTAAAGTCTTGATCATCCCCTGATCTAGTTCATTTTGTAAATCACGGTATCTCCCTGTAAGAGTCAAATTAAACAATGAAGCCCTGTCTGCATATCTAGATCCTGGCAGAGGACGGAACTCTTAACACCCACTGGTTCCAACTCCTGAACTTTTTCACATTTCCTCACATCGGCATATCTTTCGTGACGTTAAGAAACAGCCACTCAGCATCTGCATGCTCTCCCCAGGACACAGACAACATCAGACCAGTGAGCCCGGGCCGACGCCCAGCAGTCGGAGACTGTGGCTACTTGATTTTTCCCCTGTTTTATTTCCCACCCAGTTCTGCCGTTATCTGATCCGCCTGCACCTCCTGCGTCCTCGAGCCAATCACACGGAATCCACTCAGAGTTCAATTACAGCAGGGAAAAGCCAAAGGCTGCGCTCGTCACAGCAGAAACGCTTCGTCACCGGTTTGAGGGACTAAATAAAACGGACCTCATTTTAACAGCAATAAAAAAAAAATTATAAAAAATTCCCCTGCAAACGCCGGATAACCAGAACACCATCCGACAACCGTGGACCTGTGGTACACGGCTGCACAGCAGGCGGCGCGCAACCTTTATCAGGTCTGATTAGCGCGCAGGAGAGACGGACGATTGGGGACAACAGCAACATGAGTTCACCACTTTCAGAGTTTTCATTAATTCCACTCTCTCTTCAGAAACAGAATCTGAATGGGATGGGTGGGAACAGAGGATTAAAGAAGTGGGGAGGGTTTATCATCGCCCCCTCCCCCCCCATGTGTTCCTGAAGGTGTGTGTGTGTGTGTGAAGGAGTGTGTGTTTACCCTGCAGGACGGGCTGGATGTGGTGAAAGCTTAAATCCCTCATGATGGACTGCGAAGAATCACATCACTGGTGAAAAGAAGGACTGGTTCCAGTTTTTTATTGCCTCAAACTCAAGTGAGAGTCTCTGTGGTGTTGCCAGAGACACATGGACATTAGCTCAGGCAGTTTGTCCTGCGGTCGCTAATCTCCCAGCAGAGCTTCAGCACAAAAATGAACTGCAGCACACAGCGCTCGATTAAAAAAAAAAGAAAAAAAAGAAAACACCTTTTATATCTGGACCCAGCACGCGCCAGCCTTTTTAACGACCCGTGGCTTAATGGCAACAAAAATATGTTCTATGCAACTGTGATGCTTCAGTTTCTTTAAGGTTATTCCAGGAGAACGCCCAGCCGTAAAAAAATAAGTATTTATCATCTCGGTGATTTCAGATCCCAGGGACTAACGCTGCTGCTCCTTCATCCACTCCTCTCTGTGTGGTTTAATCATGGAGGAGACAGATGAGAACAGGAGAGCTCCTGCGTGAGGCTGCAGGAGGAGGAAGGATTAATCTGCCCGTGACGTGCTGTGAGCGAGCGCGAGCGCGCGTGTGTGTGTGTGTGTTTCTACCTTGAAAATGCAGACACATGAACACAAAGTGAGATAATACTTCTGGCGGCAGCTGCGCGGGCAGACACACGTGCGTGCATGTTCCTGTACGTGCTCATAAGTCGCCTCACGTCCTAAATCACAAATTCTTTCTGAAACCCTTTGTAGCTCCCGTTTATCAATAAATAAAGATGCTTGATAAAGACAAGAAGCAAGGCTGGGGGACGTGCACCGCCGAAACAGAGACGACAGTCCTGAAGTCAGCGACTGAGTCCTCGGCTGAAGAGGAGACCGTCTGCGGCCTGACAGGAGCCCATTCCGCCCGCTCTTCGCCGCGCTATCACAGACTGGCAGCACTTCACTCTGAGCGTCCCTGCCTGCTCCGTGTGGGCACCAGCTCGGCTGGAGGTGGGATGAGCACCTTGACTGGATTTCTCCCTCAGAATCCGAGCTGCTGAAAAGCAGATGGAGGGCCGTGCTGGTCTCAGCGCGACTGGCGAGCTCGTGCCAAGAAGCTGAAGATCAACGGCAGATTAATTTCAGGATTTTGGGGCTTTTCGGCACATATTCCCTCCATGTTCCTCTCTGCTGAATCACATACGGTAAACTAGTGAAAGGTTAAGGGGTGGTGTTTGAGAACTTTAATTGTTACAAATGTTGATTTTTTTTTAATTTTTTTTTTATTTTACAGTTTGTTACTGTGGCTTTTTATAAGTGTCCACCTGTTCTCTGACAGAGGAAGTGGTAGTTTTATTATTTCGAACACCTTGATCATTCCAAAATAAAAACATTGCCTCTGTTATCATCACAACCTCACACAATTATTTAACATTATTATTATTATTAAACATGTAGGGGGGCTTTATGGTTCAGATGGACAGGGTAAATACAGCACAACAGCCTCATATTGGAGCCAGTATCCCACAGTATTCCCCTTTGTTAGTTTTCTTAGATATGAGCTGGTAATCTGCCTGAAGAGGAGAAACCAAGCTCTCGCTGCCATCTTGGACCAAAAGAACTAAATTCTCTTGAAGCAATAAAAACCTCATGCCGAACTCATTTCCTACATGAAAGCTGCTGCCGATTTCAAAGGGATCCGACCTGCCTTTTCTTCAGCGGAGTAACCAACACGACGGCGTCCCGTGGGTCCAGAGACCCAGCTCTGGGTTTGGAAATGAAACGGAATGTGTAATATTTAAATGATGAGCGTCCAAGGAATCCGCAGTCAGCAATCCACACTAAAAAAAATATATATATATATATACAAGAGCCCAAAGAATCTATTAAAAGCAATGGAATCATATTCAGAATACAAATTTATTTTCCCATCCAGAGGCTGGGGCGCGTCTTGTGTCCTGCGCCGGAGGCCGGAATGCAAACAGGCTGAATGTGGTCACTTCATTAGTGGGAATGTTTCAGCAGCTCCTCGTTGCTGCAGCAAAACCTCTGTTTTAAGCATCTTGACTTTGTGCCAGGCCTGCGCTTCATTTTTCGTCTCGCCGCTCGGCAGCAGCGCGGCGTTGCTTTCACACGGGACACCAGGCCGCCATCTGATTGCCGACAAGTTGGCAGAATTACGGCTTCTATGCCTCAGTGATTTTTCAAAACCACCCTTCAAAACAGTGAAGGACATAAAAGGGAAACTGCATTGAGACTATTGGAAGCCCACGCTCCTCGTCGGCCTTGTGGCTGAGAGCGGCATTTATCACGAAGCCTTCTTCCGTGTTATTTCCACCGATGTGCTGACTAACGCCGCTTCACGCCGGGGCTAATCCTGAGGCCGCGGCCAGCAGGAGCCGCAGCTACAGAACACGGAGATGAATATGAACGGGCTGCAGAGGGAAGATCAATAACACTTCTGTACAAGCTGTCTTTTGATGCTGGGAATTAATGGAACCCGCGAAAGCGGGGCGCGCCGATACAGACGCAGTGACGCTTCATCATCGAGGCTGTGGCTCTGGTTTGAATGGCTGCACCTTAAAGTGCGTTAAAAGTGAGTGTGTTTAGTGATGATTAGAGGCCTAGAAACACCGATCCCAGCTGGGCTTGCAGCTGATCTTCAGACGAGGTTTCAAACTGAATCGTTGACCCTAAGTAGGTGTGTGTGTTCGATCCCACCGATACTGACGTGTGTGTATCCCAGTGGATCTGAGGTCTTTTATGAAATCTCTTCATTCATTCATGTTTGGATTCAACTATTACCCGATACTTTAACGTTTAAAAACTTTAAATGGCTTTTGCTCAAATTCAGGAAAGTCATTGTGTGTCATTCCACACACACACACACACACACACACACTATAGGGCCTCATTACCCTGGAGTGCTTCAGATAACGCCAGCTGAGAATAACTCAACAGTAACACCCACCCTGCCGGTCTCCCACCCCACTGCCATCGCTCACGCCGTCCCAGCGCTCTCCTTGCCTCAGCAGATATCAGAGCCGAGCGGAGAGGAGCAGACTTTTCTTGCTGTTTGAAGAGAAAATGTGACGCTCATGGGAGGTCCACGCTGCAGCCAACAGGGTACAGCAGTGGGAAGGAAGGAGGAGAAGGAAGAGGGAAATGGAGAGAGAGAGAGAGAGAGAGAGCCTGTGGAGACCCGAGCCGACACATCTCACTTTCTTCCTCGCTCAGTTTCGGAATCTGATTCCCCTCACATGGGTCTGCCCACTCATACAAAACACACACACACACACACAGTTAGCCTGTAACCTCTTTGGTCTGCTAGTTGGTCTTTTATGTTCTCGTTGGCCGTGTGCACTGAGGATTGGAGGAATCAGAAATAGTCTCCGTCAATCTGTTCACGGAGTTCATTAAAACTAAACTGAGGCCGCTCGCAAATGTAGGAAAGAGCGTGGGTTTTGGAGTCACTACACAAAGTGAAGAACATTTCACTCCGTGACTGCAACGGCTGTTTTCTGTTTTCAAAGATACATCTACCAAACAGACAACAGAGGTCGATGTGTCTTTTTATTTACTGATTGTTTACCAGCGGCTACCCAGTCCTCTAGTGACCAGATGTCAGATATTTCTTTCCAGGAAACATCATCTGAAATGATGTGGGAAGGAAAATTAGGAAGAGAGGAGGACCTAATTGGTTTGATGGTCAATTACCGCAGCTGTAGAAACAGACTGAACCAAAGGGACAGCCTGTCAGCCTCTGTCTCACCTGATCCTGCGCGAACTGTTTCTTCTCGACCCTCGGGGGGGCCGCTCATTAGCCTGAATGCAGGAATCAAAGGTACAGCTTGGAGCAAACTTCTTTTTATTTATTGGATTTTATTCCGTGGCAGTCAAAGAAATCAGTGGGAGAGCGCTCAGACCCCACAGCTCACTGCAGCTTCACAGACGATCAGTGCTGCAGCTTCGCTCATCAACCGGGAGGGCGGGGGGGGACTACAACAATTCAGCTCGCTCCTAATCTCACTGTTTGTCCCTCCTCCTCCACAGGCCGGCAGATAAAAATGCCACGGCCTCAGGAAACAGACGACAGGTGCCTCGGCCGGGCCCAGATAAAAAAAAAAAAAAAAAAAACACGAGAGGGCATGAATGGCCACAGTTCTCCTGCCTCGTCAAGAGTCAAGACCCTCTGTGATCAGCTCAGAAAAAACTCATGACCTTGGGTCTCTGCCATTACAAAGGAACATGTTTGATTATGTAGCGGCAGGTTGTCTTCTAAGTGTCCTTAATAATAATGAAAGACGTCTGTCCTAGGGCTGCAGAGATTCAATTGATATCAGTAACATCACTGATTATGCTCAGCAGCACCGTTCTTTATCAATTCCCTGAAGGATTTCGAAATCGGTGTTGTCAGAGGAGAAAACGAGGCGCACACAGGTCGACGCAACACAACCTTTTGATTATCTCTGAAGGGACAGAACAGAATGTGAGAGCAGCTTGGGATTCTCATCAGGTTTCCGCCTGTCTGCGTGGCTCTAATGTTTTTATAGCATCAGGTACATACTCAGTGTGTGTGTTTGATGTCAGATCAGAGCAGACAGGAAGAGCTGACCCACTGTGAGCGCCTCACGGTTGCAGAGTGTGGAGACAGACGATCGGCGTAGGGACGCTGAGACGCAGTGTTTGCAAAAAAAACCTCGATTATGAGCAGCAGCGACAGAACGGCAGATCTGTTTGCACGTGTGTCGGTAATGCAGGCCGTTGAAATGCAGCACCGCAGGGCTCTTGGAACGCTGGAGGGCGAGTGTGCCGCGTCTCCTCCAGCGAGAACGCCAGGAACGTAATGTTGACACTGGAGCTGCAGCAGCAGCAGCCGCCGCCGCCGCCTCCGAAGAATATTCTCTTTATTTAAGTAGGAAGAGTCGGATGAAAAATTAATGCTTCGTAGACACAAATATTCTTTCATTTCATCAGTAGACAACATTCGCCTCCGGCCAACACTGCTATTTAAACAGTGTTGCTGACAAGAGCTGCATCAATAATCAAATCAAACCCTCCAGGGGGAATCATGAAAGAGCTCGAGATTGATTTCTTACAAACAGGTGTCACGTGTGAGGCAGGCCATTGTCAGGGTTTAACCCACACAACCATGATACCTGTCTGAAATACTCCAAATAAAGGTTTCTGGCTTGATTTCCAATCAGCCTGTCAGATAATCAACACCTAGCACATATTCTGAGGATTTTTTTTGGTGGGGGGGGGTCTCTCTGGAAGTTTTCATGCTGACAAATAAACACACAGCGCCTCCTGGGCCGAGAGGAGGCGCCCACTCGCTCCAGCTCTGGTTGTGTGTTGCAGCAGCTGGAGAGATTTTTTTTCCATGACATTTAAAATCAGGTAGTGTCTTTTTCCCCTCAAGCAACTATTCATGAAGTGCGGAGAAAGTTTGCCTCAGCAGAAGGAGAAAGTGGAGCGTGCAACTTGCACTTTGTCCTGACACTACTGCAGCTAAAAGTTTCCATAAGTGCCCGTCAAAGGTGGAAATATATTTAGAACTGAGTGGGCAGGACGTAATTACACACGACATAGACAGGTGGTGGGGGTGGGTGGGTTTAAACACTAAAATGCTCTTTCGCAAGCACGCGCATGCACGCGCTCGTCTGATTGGCGAAGCTTATCGCCACCGTTTCCATGGTAACTAGACAGCTGCCTCTATGAAACGGGAGGTTGAGAAAGGTGATGGAGAGAGAGAGAGAGAGAGGAGGGGCACAAACGAACAAATGAAAGGAGGGGGGGGCGGGGGGGAAGCAGATAAGCGCCTGATCGTATTTCTAATTCAATCTCTGTAATTTTGCCTCAGCCGGTGACGCACACACCGAGCGTGGTGAGTTATGGAAGCGAGGTGGGCGGACAAGGTGGCAGTCAGGTGCTCTCTGAACACAGCTCTCTGAAGAAAGACGACAATGAGGATGACGGCGCCGACGGGAGCGATGATGCCCAATTAAGCCTCCCCACTGATTGGGAATTAATTGTACAGCAAGTGCGTGTCGGTCCTGGCTGGACGGCCATCACAGAGATATGGGACTTTGTTTTAATTTGTCCTCCATGCTGCCGTGAAAACAGCGGCGGTGTGAGCTGCAGCCGAGGAAGAGGAGCTGTCGTTCTCTCAACACAGGAAACATAATGTACAAAAGTCGGTACGCGCACAAGCACGTACACGGCTTGCATCATGTGCTGTTGCATCACGCCGCGCACGGCCTGCACACCAGCCCCCACTGAGACCTGCTAATGGACACGTCAACAGCCATGATTATCGGCATCCAGCTGCAGCAATTTCATGACATAACAGCTTTTAAACGAGCGAGCGGGTCTGATAACAATGAGCGGCGTGTGTCCGCTCCCTGGAGGACCCGCCACATGTTCACATCAAACGCCACGAGAACAAAGGCGACGCACCACGTTCCTCTGACTGAACGATGGGAGGACGACGAGAGGCCGCAAAATAACCTCAGGGCTTCCTGTCTCTTAAAGGAACTGTTCGCCACCTTTCGATTTCTGTAACGTGAGGCGTATGGAAAACACAACACCCTGGTGGGATTCAGAAAGTTCCACCGAACTCACATGGGAATCTCATGCTGTTGTTTTCGTATAATTCAGGACACGGTGCCCGGCGGCTGGAGGGATCCCAGTGTGCCTCGTTCACGCCGTCAGCTCTGCACGCGTCCACTCGGTCCAAACTTTAAGAAGACACTGAAAAGTTGCCGAGCAGAACTCATCGGGCTCCGCCACAGTCGGTCACAGTTTACATACAGCTCGTTGATTAATGAAACATTTACTAAAACACCGCACTGGCCAGGAGACTTGTTGTAATCAGGGCTGACGGTGCGAAGCGTATGTGCACATGCAGCAGAGGAACATATGTCGACACGTCGCTGATAGATGAGCGTTTCCGAGCGTTTTCATGCCTCCGTGGCTCCTGCTGTTCAGAATCAGGTCAGATGAGTCACTGGCAGCTCGGGCCCAGAGCTACAAACTCTGGCTCTCTAATCCACTCTCAGCCTGATGTGATAATGTGATCTCATTCCGCTTGCTCCTCTGATGAAGGCTAATGTCTTCTCGGCCGTGGTCATTTCTCTTGACGCAGGGTTCCGAAGGTTCCCAGTGTTCCCTGGGACGGACTTTGAGCGCTGTTCTTGTGTTTGAATCGAAGCTCCTGAAAAAGTTTTTGACATCCAGGATGAACAGAAACAATAAGCGTCTGAGCAAAGTTAATTAAAGACAGAATTTGGTGCAGACAGCCTTCGGTTTCGTCTTTCTCTGCCAGTTCTCTTGGCTATTGTCTCTTATCTTTCCACATTTTCCACTGTGAGACTTGAATAAGCGGCCGCCGTATTTCAAGAGTTTTAAAGATTGTCAGTATTTGAAGAATCAGTGAAAATAATTAATAGTTATAAAGCTTTCAAACTAAAATATATACGTATATACACTGCAGAGATCAAAGGAATAAAGTTTTTTTTAAAAATGAGTCTATTAACTTTTTATTTTTCATTCAAGATATCAAACATTCTCTGAGTCTGCGGTTTCTCAGAGGATTAAATATAAAAATATGACATATTTTTACAATTACTGCCAACGATCTGAGAGGCTGAAGGTGTGACGAGCGTCCAGGCTAATTAACTGGGTTCAAACTGAGGTCAACAAACTGTGATCTTTGCTTCCTGTCTTCGTAAAGAGCTCCTTCCCTCCCTGGCACTCTCCCGGAGCGTCAGCGTTGAGGTAGAAATTGTGAGGAACGATCCATTGTGAGTGTAATCTGGAGCCTCCCGGGGACGCTCGCCTTTGTTTTAAATGCCGGCGTCTCCGCCCACAGCAGTTTTCTTTAATTCTACTAAAACTCAATGATCTACTTTCCCTCTGAGCTGGATCTTCACACCCTCCAGCGCTTCACCTCCTACCGACCATTATTCCAAAACGCAGACGAACAATAGCAGCGTCTGTTGCTGCAGAAACACTGGGTGACACACTGCGCCTGTCGCTTACTTTGTCCTCCTGTTTTCAAGCATTCGTGTGTATGTGTGTGTGTGTGTGAAAGAGTCCAGGTGGCGCCCGGCTTGACCAGTCGACCATCTCTCTCTCTCCAGCTGTCTCCCTCGCAGCGTGGGCTAACCCTGGCTGACACCAACCCTGCCCGCAGGCTAAACACAACACAGCGGCCTCACATACGCGCACACAACCCGCTACACACACACCGACAGACACACAACGCTTGTTTGTGGCAGCGTGGGCCCGATCTGAACTGACCGCAGCCTGAGAGCCTGGTTTCGTCGTAAAGTTCTAAATCAATGTTTATTTTTGTTTTACTTCACATCGGTTCAAACTGAAAAAGCCGTTCACGTTCACGATGTTTTCTTTGGTTCCCCCCTCATGGAGGAGGCCACCACGCCACAGGTGGGTGCCGTCCCGTGTCAGATTTAACGCCGTCCTCCAGCAGCAACGGGTCGACCTCTGCAGGAGCAAGTGAATCACTTAAAGGTGCGATCGCCTTTTATTGATTCACGCAAAAAATCACAGCTGGGGACGGGAGGGGGGGGTTAAAGGTCATTTTCTAGCACGGCGGCGTCCACCGTCGATGGTGAACTATACCTTCAGTGCGATTGTGACTCGTCTCTGGCTGCAGTCTGAAGGAGGTAGTGTTGGTTTTCAGGCTGTTCGGCGTCTGCCTCGCTCAGGATGTGATGTATGAATGAGCCGATCATTATGGAGCGAGCGTTAAGAATAGCACAGCCCTGGGCCCCTCTGGGAAACGCACGGCTCGTTCCCTCTCTCTGTCAGTTCCTTGCGGTCACGGCGCGCTGAATTCCATTCGCAGTGGCGTCGGAGGCCACGGCGCTTGGAGCCCGCGGCCTCCCCGCTTCCTGTGTGCCAGCGCGTCCGTGTGATCTCATCACGTGTTGCCTTTTGGACGCAAGTGGAGCGAGTGACCCCCGTTGAAAGCGAGCAGGAGGTCGTCGAGCCTGACGCACACGTGTGCTGGTAATTACTCCATCGAGTTACAGAAGCAGTAACAGGACGAACACGCCCGGCGCCTGGCGGCGGCGGCGACGGCAGCGCAGCCGGGATCCGTGCGTGTTTAATGGCGTGATGAAAAAGACGAGGGCTGGATGTCAGAGCACACCTGCAGAGCCGCCATGCAAACACACACACACACACACACAGAGCTGTTAACGCCAGACAAACACTGGGCAGAAGTGGTAATAAGCCGACCTTCCACATATTGTGTTGACTGGAGAGCTGGCAGCTTTAACACGGGCTCGCCGTGTCACAGGCGGCTCTCTGGCTGCAGCCGCAGATTTGAATTTGGGCAAATCCACAGTCTAGACAGAAAAAAAATACAGCTCACTGTTCGTGTTATGAAATCCTGACGTGACGTGTGTCAGGTTTTTCTGACTGGGACTGAAACCTGCCAAACCCAGGACACAAAATACGCTGCTTTGACATCTACACCGAACAACTCATTCTGAATACTTTGATAAAACATCAAAACCGACAAACTGACGTCTGCACAGAACAAGGGACGACAGCTTCTTATCAAAGTTTTCAGTATATAATTTATGTATGATCCCAACTCCCAGCAACAACTCTGGCAAAGAAAGAATAATTAAAAAGTTCTACTCAGCTGCAGACAGTTTGCTTTTGGATTTACTGTCACTGAACTTCATCGCTGTGGAACCTCAGGAGTTTATTCTTCATTTGTCAGGATCAGGTGCTGATGACACAAAGCAAACTTCAGATGATATTCATCAAATGGCGGCGGCGTGGAAGTTTACTTATCTTCCTCAAAGTGGAGACTGAGCCAATAATACAGCATCTACCGTGCACGTGCGCACTTCTTACAAGTACATAAAAATACTTCCCATCAACTGAAAATGAAACCATCAGAAACCTGAAATATTTAGATAAAACAGGCTTAAATTATCTTGAGTGTCAGACATCGTGGAACAAAGCCGTGCTTTTCATTTTATCTTTTTTAAACTGGCTCCAATGAAACCTGCACAACACCAGCAGCTCCGCCCCGTGTTGAGTCCAGCTGCGATTCGTCTGCTGCTCCGGACAGAGAGACGCCAACATCGATAACTGAGTTTAATTTGGACAAACAGCTCGCTGGGCAATGAAGCAGGGTTACACTGATCCCCTTTGATTAGGCTGCTCAGAAAGAGATTCACCAGGAAATTCAATTCTTCTTCCAGCTGCTATGTTTTATATGAAGTGGTTAAAACCTCAAAGCCGGAGCTACCTCTTAAAAAAGGAGCGCGGGACGGTTAAAAATGAATGTCTGCATTAATTCACACAGAACATCTCTGTCAAGCCAGAGTCGCAACCTCCACTACAAAGTGCAGAATAACAAGGAGCAGAAATGAATCCGAGCAATATTTAACTCGCTGCGCGTCCCACAGGAGAGAGAAGCAGCGTCGGCGTTTGTGGAGAATGAGGCATATTGATTGGACATAAACCGCCACTCAGAGAAGTGATTGGTTTAAAAGGAGGAATGCTGAGCCATGGGGTTGTCGGGCAGCCGCTCCGACAGAAAGCAGGTCAGAGAGCTCCGGGGATAAATAGATATTTGGGGGAAATCATCGAATTGATTTCCTCCACCACCTTCGGATGGAGTCACTCTCAGGTCAGCCACGTGTCTCCGATCCAAACGGCTGAAATGTTGATTTTTGTTAAACTGGCGTTGACGGTGCGAATAGATTGAAAAAAAAAAAAAAACAAACTCAAATATACTTTCCACACAGGCGCGGCTTGGCGGATGCAACAAAAAAAAATATGGCGTCTCCATGGCAACAGGAGTGGGGAGTGGAGAGGGTACGACTCCTCTGTTCCTGTTCTTCACTTGTCACTCGCTCACTTCCAAATGTAATGTATTCAATTCAGGCTAAACTTCCTTTACAGTAACAGTGTCAGTGTCAAGTTATTGTTGTTTTCACGGCCCCTCTATCCCCACAGGGATCCATTTCATCTTATCTTAATAGGAAGACAGACCCAGGGCCGGGTGAAGTCATAGCCAGCCTCGCCACTGTTTGGATGTCCTTTAGCTGGAGGGAAGGACATAGAGATAAACACTGTGAGAGAGGACGGCAAGGAGAGGGGAGTAAACAGGCCTGCCAATTTTAGAAAATGCCAAGATGGGCACAGTCTTCAGGACTGAAAAAAAAAAAAAAAACAGTAGCAAAGGACAGAAAACTGAAAGAGGGAAAGAAAACCTCTTTGGTGCAGATGTAATCTGAATTTTAGCTGGACTAAGATAAAGTTTATATGTGTGGTGCTTTCATTTGATGTTGGGTTTAAACGTCTCTCCTGCTGCAGGTCTATTAATTAACCACAAATAGAAAAAGACGTCTTCAGGGTGGGAAACAAATACCTTTGGTGTCCTGAAATGTCCTAAAAGGTCCTAAAATGTCTCCCATTGGGAAACAACTTGATGTTAAAGATGCAGTTTGTTGCACAATGAGCCAAATGTTTGAATGAATGAATGAAAAGTCCTCGGTGTCTGTCCATGGCATGAAACCGTTTCAGGTGTCTGTCCATGGATTAACAGATCCACTGCTAACATCGGGAGGCAGTAAACGAATACAGTAAACCTGCATGAATAAAATATAACGACGGGCCTTCAGCTTGGTCAGCACACGTGGAGGCTGCAGCCTCCGGCTGCATCTGCTCCTCTTAAAAACCCATCTGAGCCGCGGCTCTTGTTAACGGTTAAAAAGAGGGTTAACAGCCAGCGCCGGGTCTTTGTCTGCCTCTGCCATCAGGAGCGAGAAACCGAGCCCGGCGAGTACAGACGGGTCCCTGGTGACGATGCAGACTCTTGGCTGCTGCCAAGAAACGAGGAGAAAGTGGAGGCAGGCGGCAGCCGCTGAAATCCTGATGCTGACGCCGTCTGCCAAGCGGCTCGCTCCTCTGGTGAGATGAGGGGGCTGGTGTCAGGACGGTCTACGCTTCAAACTCTAATATTTCCACACTTACGATATGAGCTGCTAATAGTACACTTCGTACCTTCTCATACGTGCACTGTGCAGCCGAGGCGAGGCGAGGCACGCGCAAGGCAGGTTGGCGAGAAAAGCGGCAGCAGAAGATAATTTGATGTGAAATGGAAAGGGCGAGGAGAGACCTGGCCCACACTCGTCATTAGTGATGGATTGTGTATGGATCCTTCAGCCGGGCCAGATGAGCCCACGTGCAATTTTATGCCACATTACGGCCGCACGCAGATGCACGAGGCTCCGATCCTCCTTTGTTTCCTCTACTCTCTGCATCTGGGGATCTGAGAGGAGAATATTCTCTTCTGATTAGAACTCACCGCAACACCTCGTCCCGCCTGTTTACGCTCAAACATGGGCCGCCAGGCTGCATGTTGGCGCCACAAGAACCGGCTGTGCTCGATAACGCCGCTACGGCGCGAACATGAAGCTTCTTATTCGTGGTATTGTTGTAATCTGGTAAATATCAGAGCGTTGGTGTCTTTTCTTTGTGTGATGCACGTCGAGGTGCGTGAACGGCTGATAGGAATGATTCATCTCTCCTTGCACACGTGCAGAATGCAGATCCGCTTCCATCCTGTTTTTACTCTCATGCTGAACACAACCAGCTCCGTACAGCTGCTGCTGCTGCTGCTGCTGCTGCTGCTGCTGCTGCTGCTGCGTTGCATCAGCTGAGAGCCCGGGCTCAGCTCAACCCTCCCGTGCACGCACACTCTGGTTTCAGGCCATTTCTGTGGCCGAGCACTGATGGACTCCACACCGCCGGACCGGACCATTACTGCCTCAGTCCTGAAGGAAACATGTCCGTCCTGCTCTTTGTTTCTTTTCTCTTTTTTCCCCCCTCTGCTGTAGCTCTGCAGCAGCTTAAGCCTCGCAGAGCTAAGACGGATTCCTCCTCCTCGCCTCCTCTCGCGGACAACAGGGAGCAGGGGTTTAACAGAGAGGAGCAGACAGGTGTAAAACACCTGAGGGATCTTTTCTGGGGGAAAACCGATGACACGTTCGGCCTCTTCCACTCTTCCACTCCCCACCCCCAACACAAACCTGCTCACGACACGTTTCACATCTCAACACGTGTACATTTGAGTTCATGTCACAGTATTATCATATATAACCTGATGAGCCATTCTCACAGTGATCACATGATCATGATCTTCATCCACACAAAAGTTCCTGTTCAGGTTCCACCACCTTTCACCAAACTCTCTTGACTGATGAACGAAACTATTTAACTGGTAGAATGATATCGCCCATAATGCCACAGTGGCTATAAACAACGCATGTATTTATGTTGATTTTATGAACTGGTGTAAACAACTTCACGCTCCTTTCGCTCCTTATAGTAAAACCTTTTGCAAAGCTAACGTTAGCGGAGCATCACCGCTCCGGTGAGACACCTCACGCTGGTCACGGCTGATTGGCTCGGCTCTAAGCAGACCTTTGTTACAGCCAATGGCGTGCTGCTAAGGCCGCGTGTGGCGCCCGCTGCTGCGACGTGGTTGGCTGCAGCAACAGTGAGAAGCGGATTCGTAGCAATGCGGCCGCTGGTGGCCCGAAGGCGCAGGGAAACGTCCAAGGTCAAACATTAAGAATGAGTCATCGCATCGTCCTGCGTGCACGCCTCGCAAATGTACGAGCCAGCGTGTGTGTGTGTGTGTGTGCGTGTGTGTCTCCACAGACATGTTGCCAATGCTTTATTTGTCCTGGATGGTGCTAAAGGCCTCTCTCTCCCATTCCCCGCCTCTCTGCCTGTCTCACTCGTGTGTTTCAGAGGAAGTGTGAGTGTGGGTGTGTGTGTCCTTATCTTAATGAAATCTGACGGAGAATTGTGACAGAGCATCCAGCAGAGGTTAATAAGCTGCACACACACATGAATCTCCTGTGTGTTTTCAATCACCTCAATATATACTGGGAGATTACAAACTCCTAATTCACGCTCAGTTCCTTCATCGGGCTGCGAGCGACCATTTTTCCAGCTCGTCGCCTCCAGAACAGACTCACAGGACCAAAACAGTGACCCCCGCTCGTCCTCACACTTCCTGTTTGCTGCGATAAATAACAGCTCGTAATGAGATGTCACTCAGCCCGGGACGGTTCACACCGCTCACACAAACAGAGCCGTTCAGCTCGGCGCACTGGAACACACGCGGCGGAAGAAAGGCTGAGATAAGAGCAGCAGGTGGAGGAGAGGGAGGCCGGAGGAGCGAGGGAATACCAGAGCAGGACATGCATGTATTCCAATCTGATTTGCATGATGTAATGACACATTTCCAAAACGAGGCCATTTTTAAATCCTGGCACGAACTGGAGCACAAATTGATGCTTTCGTTTTGAATGAGCGGTATCGCACAGTCAAATCCCGATCAGCCGCGGACTCTATTCCCAAGTCCTGAGTCGTGTGGCTCTGACCATCTGCTCTCTAACCCTGACCGGGCGACACGCACGACTGCACCACCACCCCTGGATTATGGCATCAACTCACACACACACAATAACACGTGCCTCTTGGATTGGATGTTGCTGCCAAGCGATGACAGCATGTTTGTGTTTTCTCGGCAGCTGAAAGCAGGAGATCGGCACGAACTCATTATTTCACGTCACCCTGAATAAAATATGGGACACAAGATTATTATTATTATTATTATTATTATTATTATTATTATTATTATTATTTATAATAATTGTCGTCATCATCTACCAGTAATTTCCACATTTCTTATTCATAAAGGATCGCTTCTTTCCAGAACAGACCCTCGGGCGCAGTGTGACAATTGGGGATATTATAAAATTAGAGAATATTTTGAGAAGCAGGATGTGTGGATGGAGCGTGAAGCAGAAAGCCGAGAGGAGCCTCACTTACTGTAATGAATCAAAACACAAACAACACAATCTGAGAATGACAGTAAATCCTCTCGTGAGCTCAGATCTGGATCACGGTCTGGGTTCACGTGCGTCTACTGTAGAGAGCGTGTAGTGGAGTCTGTGACACAGCCATGAAATAATCATGAACAACAGTGAGTTTCCTTCCTCGGGTGCAGTCCTCAGCCTGTTCGTTTGTTCAGTGCTGAAACTGCAGTCCTCTGACTCTACTCTGGAGAATCGGTTGTTGTTTTGTTGTTGTTGTTGTTGTTGTTGTCGCGATCAACAACGTCACGTCTCGCGTTCCAGAGTCCGAGCCGACGCCTGCGTGTGTAAAAATCTGTGCTCGCCCATTTTGAAACATGTGAACGATTTCACACGACTGACAGAAGCAGAGTGATACGCTGCTGATGTGTGTGGTGCTGCTGTGGTGCTGCAGCGGGTCGACAGAATACGGCAACTAGAGCACAACACACACACACACACAACAGTATTTCCCTATCTCTGTCTCTTTCAATTTCTTTGTCCTGAAATACATGGAGAGCTCAGAGGTCTATTTCTGACTCACTCCAAAACTGAAGTCAGTCAGGCATTGCTGATGAAACACACACACACACACACACACACTCTGAGCTAGGTAATACATTTCCTATAAAGGGTTCTCCTGACAATGCAAAATGACACGGTGCCCTCTCTGTTTCCCGAAGCTATGACACAGAGCGGAGACTTCAGCCCTGCCTCAGTGTGGACAGGCGACAAAATCAGCATTTATGAGGAGAACATATCCTCTGCCCAGTTCTCCTCACTACATGCCACTGCCCTGAATTCTAATTTATATAAAACTTGTTGCCATAGCAGCAGAAAACCCCTCATTGCTCTGGTTTTTGACAGAGGCGCTGAATTAAGTGCGAAGGCTTTGCAGAGTCTAACTAACGCCCCCCCCCCCCCACCCCGACCAAAACAAGAAGGCATCATGACAGTGAAATCCACGCAAAGCCTGAGCGCCACAAAGGGCCAGAGAGTAGCTTTGCGGGATTAAAAATTACTGCAAGAAGTCATAAATAAGAGTCGCAGCAAAACACAAATCACCACAGTTGAGAAACGGAAGAAATATACGACAACACACGGATCGCAGTTTGCAAACAGACGAGTGTTAAACACAAGAAGACACTCAGGACTAAAGTAGGCCAGCCAACAAAAAAAAAAAAAATGGTATGAAAAATTCAGACGCGTCAGTCACTCCGTTTGAGTCGTCCTCAGACACAGCGATCAATCAGCCAGCCCCCTGATTCCAGGGTTGTGTTTATTCCTGAGCTCGGAGTCCACAGAGATCAGTGGTCAACACGGGCAGATGTCCAGTCCCCTGCTCTGCTCTGGCCTGACACCAGTATGGGCCGGAGTTAGACTGGGATCAGACGCGTTACGGTTCACACTTGTTTTGAACGTGTTTCCTGTAGTCAGCGACGCTGCACGCTGTTAATTTTGAAGCCTCTGAACTGAGACGCTTTCACGCAGCCAGACGTGTCACGCACTCCAACGTCCCGTTGGCGGAGCAGCGATCTGAGGTGTTCCCATCTCCTTCCCCAGAAATGACACCGCCGCAGCAGAGGGTGCGGAGTTTTGAAACGTACGACCAATTTACAAAAAGGCATCAGTGTCTTCCTCCTGCCATGTCCCATTAAGATGGTGAGGAACCTTATACTCATTTACGTCAATAAATACAAATACAAACATGGCTACAGCTGAATTATATTTGAGCATCCAAAACAACAACTTTATCGAAAGATAACATCTTTCAATTCCTCCATTTCCACTCAAACGCCTCCCGGCGTCTTGAATTTACTGGACTGGACAGATAATTCTGGATTAACTCCAGAGCGACGCGCTACCTTGAGCATTTACGTTTGCAAATAGTCCTGTTAAGCGTCGTGTTTACACTGATGCATGTGGAAAGTGCTCATTTAATCGCCTCTGTGCGAAACAACAACAGAGCCGTAAACCTGGTTACTGTTTCCTTGGTGATATCTGAACAACAGCTCGGAGGACGGTGGGCTTTCGATTACAGTATGGAGTCTATAAAGGGAGGAGGCCCGACTCTATGTTCAATCTGCTGTTTTCAATTATGTATAAAAAGCTGCTGCTGCTGCTGCTGCTGGTGAAACAGAATCCAAACGGTAAGAAAGTGAAGGCCTTCTGTGTCGGTTACTGCAGGTTTACCGCCTGTTATATGGAGAGTTAACTGCAAAGGTGAAGAGACTTTTTCATTTCAATGTGACTTTAAAGAGGCCTCGCTGCACCGGGGCTTGGCACGCACACGCACACGCACACACACACACACTCATACACCTGAGTGATGACTTTCCTCAGCATGGGGCGATAAAGCCAGAACACAAATCTTATGGTGGGAGTCCTCATAGGGGCTTCAGGTGTCAAACCCTTCAGTGGCAATGAGATGGAAGAGGACAGGGGCCTCTCTCCCACAAGCCACCTGGAAACATGGGAGGGACCTGGTAGAGCTCCAGCTTGAGGATAATGATGAGTGAATGTGGTGGATGGGGAGGTGTGTGTGTGTGTGTGTGTGTTAGAAGCTGGAACCCTGTCATTTGCAGAGCGAGAGATGAAAGCATTGATCCTCCAGGCTAAAAGAAAACATTGCCCTTGAAAAGCACAGCGGTACGGCGAGGCTTTCTCCAGACGGGTGACGCCGTTCACGCACGAAGAGCGTCGCAGGGGATCGTTCACAACCACAGGGAAATCTCCGGAACTTTTACCTTCACAGTGAAAGCTCAGGACAGTGTCACGCTGCACAGGGACCCACTGAGACCAGGGGGCTCACAGGGAAAGCTGTCTAGGACATTTGTGTCCTCACACAGTGAGTGAGGGACATTTCAGGACAAGGTCCAGAGTCCGAAAGCAGAAGAAGTGGATAAACCAAAAAACCATTCTGAGCCAAATCAGACAAAAGCATCTCAATCACCTGATTCCTCTTAATCAGCCCTGACATCTAAAATATACTGAACTCCCTATGTTAGATTTAGGAAGAAGCCAGTGATGAGGAAATCTCAGCTTCCCGTCTTCCACCTGTCTTATTAACAGATGAGATGAATCGCTTTGTTCCAGCTGCATCATTATCTCAAAAGGCCCCAGAACAACATGGATGTGTCCAAGTAAAACAAAATGCCTGCACGGTCTGCGCTGCCGTAAGTGATTAATGGTTGATCTGATTAATGTCACGGCTAATGACCCGTTATTGATGGATGCAGAATTCCAACAGAGCGGGTTCGCCTTCAGGAAGCGTTGGCGAGAAACTCCTTTGAAGAATTTCCCAATTCCAGGCGCGTTCGCCTTTCGCCGCGAGAAACCAACGCGCGTCGCCGGTTTCAAACCGTTCACACTCGAGGACGGTAGATGCTGTCCAATTCGGTGTGTGACTCGGACACAAATCTGCAAACGTTGGATTTAGAATCCAAGTTTAATTAGGATTTCAGGCCATTCCTTCTTTTTTACCCCCTCCTCCTCCTCTCTCCAACATACAGCTGTGGTGAGCAGATTACAGAATTAATGAGTCAGAGAAATGAATGTTTGAAGATTAGACGCTGTGAAGATTCAGGGGGTATGAAGCACATCTCACACCAGAGCTGTGGGGGGGGTGCACCTGTCCTAAAATGAGCTGAATTCCTAATGGAGTTTGGTGCTGAGTTCAGGTAAAGGGTTGAGACACAAAGATCAAAGGACAGGGCCTAGCGCGCGCACACACACACACACACACACACACGCGCGCGCGAGCGCACACCCTCACCTTGGTTAGCTGTGCTATCTTCTTGCTCATCTTCAGGTGCAGGTCCTGGGTATATTCCAGGGTGATGCCGGGCTGGAAGCTGGAGCCTGTGGGGGAGGTGAATTTCCCCTGCCCGGCAGCGGGGCAGTAATACGGCTGCCACCCCGAGCCGGTCGCCATCTTCGCGACGATGCCTCAGAGACGCTGGTTCGGCGGTGACGGAGTGAGAAAGACGACGGGGCGGACGGTGCTGCTGAGGCAGCCGGAGAGCGGCGGTCACCGCTGGGACGGAGTCCTGGTCTCTCCCCCCCCGGGGCCCCCCCCCCCCCCCCCTCCTCTGCGCCTCCTCCCCCGTGACACTGACTATCAGAAGAACGAGCGCCCCTCTGCCCGGACACGGTTCACATCGGGGTTCATCTTCGCTTGTGTCCGGGTGAAATCGCACCACGGGCGGGCTCCGGTGAATCTAAGCCCCGCTCGCGGGAGCTAGCTTCATCCTCTCCGTTCCCCCCGAGCCGCGGCTCCGTCACCCGCCGCGGATGTGGAGCTGTTTCCCGGGCGGCTGCCTCGCTGCTCGGCCCCCCCGGTCGGTCACCTTGATGCCGGGGTGTGTCAGCGGCTGGTCGCGGTTGCTCCTCGGTGCATTGCGGCTACGGTAGCGGGGGGAGAGTGCGTGTGTGTCGGACTCTCGCTCGCGCGCTGCTCCGCTGTTGCCATGGATCACCTCAACACTCCGCGCTGCGTTCACGGACCCTTGGAGCTGCGCTGCGTTCAGGGGCTGAGGGAGAAACACAACAAGGGCAGCGATCACGGGTGTTTCAATTAATCGACCAATCAAATCTTTATCGAAACATCACCTTACAAAGAAACCGATTTGTAGTTTGATATTGATTTAAAAATATAGCTGAGTATGTATATTAAAAGCCAGACTGAAAAGATTTAGGTTGGGATTATTATATGATTATGGATCAAGGTTTATTAAAGGTTTCGTGTGTAGAATGTAGGGCCCTCTAGTGGTGAAATGCCATGTTGCATTTGTATACCCCTCACATCACATCCACCTTCATGAAAACTCAAACGATGTTTGATACCTGCTACTGTAGAAAAAAAACAACAAAACCAACAACATGGCAAAGTATTGAAATATAAAGGTCCATTGCTGGGAAAGAAAACAATAAATGGTAGAATTTAGATGAGATAAACTGAAAAAAAAATAAGTCAAAATATTCCAAGAAAAACAGCATCTGCAGCAAATGTCTCATTCTTTCCTCTTGGATGTGAAATTTAAAAAAAAGCCACAGTGATGACGCAGATGCTGGTTTCATTCATGGTCGAACACGATGTTTGTTCACCGCTCCATCGTCCGTGTGTGTGTTGTGATTCCACCAGATGTTCACACGTGTGCATCCAGAGCAGCAGCCCACCACCAAGTCAGCATCAGTTCATAAAGCCAGACCGACGCAGGAGGCTGATTTGTCTGGTGACGGCGGCAGGATTTCACCGAGGGCTTTGAACTCCAGGTTCGACAAGACGCGGCCTCAAGGTCCGTCAATACAGGGATTTCTCTCCCAGGTTATGAAAGGATTCATTACAGCAGCCAAGGTGATCACAGCGGCTCAGCTGATGGTTTATGAAACAGATACTCGTGGCGTCAATAAGCTCCGACAAATCCTCCGCGTCTGCCGCCATTTAGCAGCAAAACCTATAAAATCCTCCACTTACAGCAGAAATCAAACATTCAGGGACCAAGAGGAGGAGGAAATGAAGACAGAGTTGAGTTTCTTTTATTTTTATCACCGGAGCGTTGCCAGAGGTTTGGAGCTCCTCCCAGGTGATAAGATGAATGAGGATCTGTTTGTTGGGACAAGGTGTTTTGTTTTTTTAAATCTACTTAGTGAAATGAATATTTGAAAAGATCATATTTGGCAACGATGCAGGTAATAAAAACCTGATGCTCAACAGTTTGTTGATTAAACTGCATGAACTCGAAGAAGAGAGGAATCGTCTGATCTGCTCGTCTCCCAGTGACACCAAAACACGCCTTTTCATTTATTAAACCCCCGTCCTGGGGCCCGACATCATATTAATGTAACTCACCGTGCACTGTACGTCAAGATGGCGGACGATTCTTGGACGCCATCACCACAAGCAGCCACGAGGTGGAGGGACGGACGGCTCCTGAAAGAAAAAATAAAATATGAATATTTATGTTTAACCACAAAAACAACAGTGGGCGTGAGTTAGCGCGTTAGCATGTTGCTGGGTCACGTGAGCAGGGAGCTGGTGCTGGAGAATAAATGATGAAAATGGGCCGAGCCGAGGGACAATGGATTGTATCTGTTCAACACAATGATGGAGCGCTCTGTATTGTTCTCTACTGTGCAGCAGGGATTGATTCTGTGACACACTCACACACTCTTTGTGTCTGTCATCCATCTGTGTTTCTATTTTTAGACCATGTGAACTTAAAGCTGGCTTCACCTCCTCAAGCTTAATCATTGGAACATTTTGTAGGTTTGAGCTTCGTCTCTCTGAGGAAATACAGAAAACCACAATTCAATTAGGAGCAGGCCGGCGGCTCGCCCAGAAACTAATAAAGCTGACAACGTAATAACCACGAGAATCTAATCTGCGCCCTGACATACACAGCGAGCTGCGTTCACACCGGAGAGCCAGCATTTAGGAGGGAACGTGATCGTGGAGTCTAACGGAGGGAACGCAGCGCTCGAGAGACGGACTCACACAGGGGACAGACCCACCGTGTCCGTCCATCCGGACACGTCTGTCGCTGTGAAGGTGTTGTGATGGTTAACGAACAGTTTGAAACGGGAAAACTGAGGAAGAAACTTCACTCCTCCTCCTCAGCTGAGAGTAAATACTACACACCACATGTAGATTTGGAAATGAATTGAATCCATTTTCAGCTGCTGCGTAAAGAACACGTCTCATTGAATGGAGTGCACCCAGTTATGTACATGTGTATTTATACATCAGCAGAGTAATGCACATGTGGGTTCATACATCTGCTGGTTTTATAATCTGCGTCACTCACGTTACCACAGAGAATAATGACAGTTACGTAATAAGATTTAAAATAGATTCTAATCTGAAGATCCAGAGGCCACATGGTGTCTGGGAAACACAATCACACACACACACACACACAGAGAGAGTTTTCTGTCTGTTATTGTAATTGTGGCGCTCCAGGATTTAAGACAATCAGTGACACTTGTGATCGCTCTTCATCGCTCCGGACGACCCGACCAGCGAGGGAGTGGTTCCCCTGAGGCGTCCACACATTTGAACTAATCACCTCTTTAATTAAACAGATCCATCAGCCTGAGACGAGAGAAAAGGAAGAAAAGGCTTAAAATGCTTTTTTTATTTTTATGATCACCAGGTCCCAGAACTTGTTGAGCTCTACAGTGTCAAACGTGTCCTCCACTCAGGCAAACAGGTCTCAGGGGTTTGCCCCCCCCTCCCCTCGTCCTCTCTCTGTCTCTCTGAGGACAGGACACCTTTGTGCTGGAGGTAATGGGACGACAAGATGCTCAGACTTTTCTGGGCTTTTAGGCACCATCAGGCTTTCAGATGCTGCGGCCCTGAGTGGTTATGATGCCGCAGGGAGGACGCAGAGTTAAAACCCAAAGAACATCAAATGAGACTGAGGAGGAGGAAGGAGAGAAGAAGGAAACTCTAGCTGCTGTTTGGTGGTGTGCTGCCCTCTAGCGGTACTCAGGAGTATAGAACAGTAAACTCACCATACAGACACAAATGTGTTCTTGTCTCCATCGCCTCCTAGTGGCGAGCTGCAGTACAGGCCCAGCTCAGTGAACGGGAGGAGGAGCAAAGACAGAAGTCAAAGGTCAAGTAAAATACTTTTTTTTACTACAATGTTTGAATTTATTTCAAGCATATGTAAAAAAAAAAAAATCTCTTGCTATAACAAGAATGATTTCAGAGAAGAGAAGAAGTACAAACTGAATTAATTTCCTTTCTCCATAAAATATTAATAATTTTATACTTAACCTCTGAAGATGTTTGCCTCTGCTATATTCCGTTTATAATTTACAAACATAAATGTCCAATATGCATATATATACACACACACAAAATAATGTAAAAAAAGTATATACCACTATATAGGTATATACAGTTAAATTTAAGTACACAAACGTGAAATGAACGACACAGATCCAAACTTATTAAAAGATTCTTTATTCACAATAGAAGTGTAACAAATATAGTTTATTAAAAAGTCTGCTGCTTATTAATATCATTTTAATCCGTAAGTTCAGAGATTTTTATACAAATGTAGAACGGCCCATTTGCCAGATGGAATATTTACAATTTTTCTTTCTCAATAATAATAATTATTATATTATCAACACAATAAAACAAATTTCCCCCACAAAATTAAAGTATTGCATATAAACACAAAGTAAACTATGTGCAATGGAATGATTATCAGCAATATTTTGTACAGATACATTTCTGAGGTTTAAACCTTTCAAAGTAAAATGCCAAACATTTAAAGAATCAAAGTCAGTTTTATTCCATCTTTAGTTTCTTAAAGGACAGGTGGCGCATTTTAAACCAGGGAACTCCAGGGAAAATGGACGGCATGGCCCTTTAACCTTCACCAACCGAAAAGATCTGTAACACAACAGATCGTTAAAACACAATATTTAGAAAAATCACAATTTTCAAGAAATGAGAGACCAATGTCGTTCTGTTTCCTGTCTGTTCAGGAAGTGACCAAAGGACCAATAAATACTCCGAGGGATAAATCCACAAAGATTCAGCCCTTTAATTCTGAATGAGTCTAAAAGGTTTCCGTCAACGCTTCAAAAGTCCGGGGTCACGCTAACGAAACTTTGATTCCAAAACGATCTGCAGAATCATACGAACAAAGGTCGACACGGGGGCGGGGCCTATAAACCTATACCCTCGAACGGGTCCGTTCAAAAACTCATGAACAGACTTTGGTAAAAATATTTAAGACTTCTTACAACACGCGCACGGGCGACATTCAACCCCCCACCACGTTGGACTGGACCCACTCAACAAACTCAAATCACAACTTAAATCTTTCACTTTTCAAATAATTAGAAACAGAATGTTCCTTAATTTACTTTGAATCTTTCAGAGCTTTAAAGGAAATATTTGTAAAATTAAAACTTGGAAAAGCTGTTCTCATTGGTCCTTGGCTCCATACTCACTCCATATTTTTAGAAACTGAAGCTGAAAGTGACGGAACCACGTCACGAACACTTTGAGCCGATACGATAAAAAACAAACTTATCTTAACTTGTCGGGAAAAAGAAACTACAAATGAAACCAGAACGACCATGAACTCTTCAGTTTCATCACTGGAAACTTAAACATCCACGACTTTAAATCTCAAACCAGAATCAGACAGGAGAGACTCTCCTTGGTCTCTGAATTTCCATCGAGCAGCAACACGTGACTGTACGATTAACACTTCCACTTGGTTTACGCTACGACGCCGAAACAAAACGAAGCCGCCGTCGCTTCCTGTCGCTCTACAAACGAAGCTGCGTCGCTGTTTGTGCTTTACGAGATCAAACGAAGAGAATCGACGAAACAAAGGACAACAAAAGCACAACAGACGAACAGACACAGAAAATATTCTTCACTTCACATTGGATCGTACATTCACTCAGCTCCTCCGGTTGCTCCTTTCACTCCCAGGCGCGTAAACACAAACATCACGTGGAAGCCGAGCATTTAAAAAAAAAAAAAAAAAAGTCTTCAGATGATCGTGAGATGACGCTGGAAGCTTCACATGATAACTGAGGTTTTAAATCAACACTGAGCATCAAAGCTTTTTGTTTTTCACATCGGCTCGAGATGGAGTTTTTTTGGCAGATAAATATGAAATAACCTCTAAAGCAATGCGCCCGAGCATTATGGGTAATTTCCACCTCAAAGAAACACGGACCTGTTGTTTGGAAGGCGTTTCCTGACACGCTGAGCCCACGGCGCCACCTGGGGCTCGCATCCCAACACCTCTGAGTTCTATGTTCTCTACTACAGAATAAATTAACACAAGCAGCACAACAAACCATCACATGGGAAACAGAAGGAGACGCCGGAGACACGCGGCCGTGCGTACAGTGAAATAAAGAATCCGCTCTCGGCTCAGAAACACGACTCAGCGGGAAAGTGACGGACTGATATGTCTGTGGTGGTCTATGCTTTTGGTTTTGAGAAGAAGTTTAACAAAGTGAGGGAAGAGTTTAAATCGGAAGTTTCCAACCAAATGAGGAAAACTTCTGTCTGTAGTCTGTAGCTCCGGCTCGTAAATAGAAGACAAAGCGTCCTCTTCAGCTGTCGTAACAATCTGTGTGTGCGTTGTCCTCCTGCTCAGACGCTCAGTCTACAGAAGAAAAAGAAATGACCGTACTCTGATGTTTGAACCTTTCCACGAAACTCACGAAGACGAGGAGGACCCAGCACACTCCAGCGGTTTGTAAAGATGGACGACACGACAGCTTCCAGAAAGAGAAGACAAAGCATCTTGATCGCCGCCGTGCTCACACGTCTCCCCAATGTTAATGGATGGGACAAACTAAAAGACTAACTCGTTATTTGAAATAACAGCTGGATGAGCTTCGTACCCGGGACACCTCAGCTTCACTTCCGGATCGCTGGAGGAAGAGGAGACGTGTCGTCCATATTTAATTACAGATTATGGTTGAAATAAAACAAAATAATAAAAAGAAGATCAAATTAAAAAAAGAGAGAAAATGTTAAAAATCAAGGTCAATATTTCTCTCTCTGAAGTTAAAACGTGTTTGTTCTTGTGTTTAAAGCTAAAAATAAAAAAAAACTCTATTATAAATATGAAGAAGCAGCGAAGCCCAGGTGTGAGTGTGATGACTCCCCCTCACCACTAGATGTCAGTGTGAGCCAGCCTGTGGATGAAACATGGAGGCCGTCTGGGAGCAGGGAGCCTGGTGTTTCAGGGATTCCACCTCTTAGTGAGGATCCTCGTCTCATCTCCGCCTGAGACGCTTCAAGTTTCAACTGAACATCAGAACAAAAGAAAACGGATCCTGATCCTTCTCAATCTGGGTTCTAGTTTTGGTTTAATCCTCGCGTGAGGCGTGGGAACGTCACTTAAAGCTACGTCTTCAAGCTGCTCTCCTGTGTGTGTGTGTGTGTGAGTCGTCTCTCCCTCTCACTCCTGCTCAACAGTGAAGGCACTAAATCGAAGACTAAAACTGGACTTATTCCGGCTACAGTTCTGTGCGGCGTCAGGAGGGAACGTTGGCGTAGAAATCCCAAAAGAAATGTCAGGTGGGCGCGATCAGTCGACCTCTGGAGGACGAGGAGGGGAACGACGGAATGGTAAGGCTGTATTGAACCAGTATGGCTTTGTGTGAGTGTGTGTGTGAGTGTGAGCGTGTGAGTGTGTGTGTGTGTGTCCTCACAGAGGAGAGAAGATCCTACAGCCGGTTCTACGCTGGAATGAACACAGAGACGAAAGGAAGAGGAGGAAGAGGAAGGTCTCACCGACACCGCTTCACTGGACCTCGGAGCAGTTGGTACCAGACCTATCACTTGATGTATTTAGATTGAGAGACAGTGCTCAGTGTCAGGAGGAGAACCACCAATCCAGGAATCCCGGAGGAGGACCGGACCGTGGGGGTGGAAGCTCCGGAAACACTGTGGAGGTTCCCTCCAGATCTGCCATCGGTCCAACCTCAGAGACGCTGGCTCAGACAGGAGGAAGCGGAATACATCCAGGGCTCCAGAGGACGACACGAGACAAACAGCTTGGTGTAAACGTCCTGGGGAGAAAAGTGGAATCATTGACGGGTCGGCTGCTCGTCCTGTGTCCAGCAGCCTCAGGAGGGGGGGGGGGGGGGGCAGTTTATAAAAAGAGGCTTGGGTTGTGCTGCGTCATCACTCCCACGCTCCCACAGCTGTTCCCGGAGACGCAGAGGGAGTCGGGGAGGGGGTTGGAGACACGATGGTTCTGTCTGGGTTCAGTTCCCAAAAAACCCCAGGTCCACTGTGTCCACAGTAGGGACGTCCTGTCAGATCCGAGCGAGCTGCGGCGCTGACGACACGATGACTGACTCGTACAGTGATAACTGGTCATACCGACTGAATGAGCCGAAAATGTGATAAATGAAAATCCACTTTGATAATTAGACAATATTAAAAACTAACAGTCCGAGGACAGCGCTGCGTCCTCCTGTCCTTCGCCCGATGTTGATTCTCATTCCGGGACGAACCCACTCCAGTCAGCGTGTCATCCCACAGCTCACGTCAGTGTCAGAGCTGAAAATTAAGAAAACAAAAAAAAAATACAACAACAAAACTGGACTCGACAGCGAGAACTCGGCTCCAGGTTCAGATCCCGTTAGAATAAAAAGTGAAATCCGGTGGAGGCGTCGGTCAGTGGCTCCGGCGGGAGGCTCAGGTTTACAGGATCACAGGTTCTCGCACTTGTTTTTTTGTTTGTTTGTTTGTTTGAACTGGGAGGAGTCAGCGGAGGACGGCCCACTACTCCACCGCGTTGGGTAGTTGTGTTTTGTCCTTCCTGATGATGGGCAGGGGGTGGGCCTCGGTGTTGAAGACCCAGTGGTCGAACGGTAGGTGGTCGTCGTCAGAGAAGAGCAGGTAGAGGTACCTGTCGGAGACACAGAGAGAAACCGGATCAGTTAAATGACTGCAGACCGGCAGCGCGGGATCATGGGAGTCCTCGCCACCTGAGGCCGCTCAGATCGCATCGTGGTCACGGAGGTCGGGGGTTAAAGTGGGCGGATATAAATGGGACAAACTCATTTTACTGTTCTGTTTCCCGGGGCCTACTTTACCCACAATGCTGTTTGATTCGCTGCCACGTCACAGATTTGAGTATTTCCTGATGATTTTGATGTCATTTCATCAGACCTGAGGTTAAAGTCAAAGTCTTGTGAGTTAACATCTTTTAATCAAACCAACAGGCTGCCACTCTCCTATTCATGTATTTTTAAACCTGCGTCCGTGGGGGACTGGCACCGTCTGATACGATCTCTCGGCGTTCGTCAGTGGTCCTGCCAGACGAGCGCTGATGAAACAGCGGCCTCAGACCAGATTTTGCCAAACACGGGGTGATTTAACGCCGCGGCTCGATGTCGTCACATTTTATGAAACAATTTAAGAAATGAGTAAAAAAAAATGCAGTTGAGAAACTCGATGCACGTCAACTCCTCCTCCTCCTCCCCAGACGCGTCGACAGCGGCAGGTGATTGACGGCCGGCCGCCGTGTGAAGTGCGCCCGCGTCCTTGGCAGCGGAGAGCTGATGAAAACAGGACGTGACTCTGCACGCTGCCAAATTCCCAGAGGGACGGTGTCTTGAGGCTTCGCTGCTAAACGGGATCAATACCCTCTGTGTGAGGGGAGGTCCCACTGCGGCATCATGGGATATGACAGGTGAGGAAACTATGAGCTACTGTCCGGGGGCCGCTCATCGATCACGTCCGTGCTCCCGTCAGCGGATTCGTCGTCTGCGGAGGGATCTTAACGCCAGATGATGCTAATGAGATATTTTCATTTTCTTATTTTTTTTTTTTTTTCCCAACGTTTCCTCATTTTAATCACAGCGACGAAAATAATCTCTCACTTTAATGACGTTCTGCTCCTCAGGTCAACACAGACGGCAGAATCCAGACATCTCAGCCTGTGAGTGTGTGTGTGTGTGTGTTAATCAGGACTAGAGGTGACATGAGTTAAAATTTACAGCCTATAAAAAAGCTGGATTGGATGGCAGCTCGCCCCCCCATCAGCCTCTGTTAGCCTAACCTTGACTTCTTGTAAACGGCTGCCTGGTACGGGAGGGGGAGGGGGTGAAGATGAGGAGGAGGAGAGAAGGAGAAACGGAGACGGGAAAGGAAACAGAGAGGAGGAGGATCGCAAATGACAAAAATCTGAGTTCCACAAAGTTTGGTGGAAGGGGATATTAAAGAGTGAAACGTTGTAATTTCGGGTTTTTAAAGTTTCCTGATCGTATAATAAAAATAATAAAGGCAGAATTACAAGTGGCTGTGGTTTTAAAATCAAATGAATTCCAGCAGTGGAGGCTCTGACTCTGCCTTCTTCACATTTAACAAAACAAAGTGCAATTTCCTCCATTGTTTCCAGCTTCGTACACACACACGCACGCTCACAGTTACCACTGAGTGGCTGAACGCAGATGGGGAGCCATCTGAGCAGGAGCCCTGTCAGCCACAGACTCCACACTGTGCGGCTGACAACACGTATAAAAAGCTGTTTGTGGCCTCACACACACATTAACACACACAACAGGGAGGGTAGGTTAAAAAAAAAAAAAAAAACCTCAGGCGGCCGTTAAGAGGAAGTGAGAAGTGGAAACGGCACGTGGTGAGTTGGAAGCTGCGAGAAGTCGACACACTTCGATCTAATGACTGAATGATTCGACGACTAAACATTTGTCTTAGATAAAAATCATATTTACTCCTCGTGTCATTGATCCGATGAGTGGGAGTCTGAAATGTTCCGCCGGGCGTGAAGGACCTTGCCTGTGACCTCGGAGCGCTGTCTGGATTAATGAAAACCTCGTGCTTTATGTGTGCGTGTTGACAGAGCTCCGGTCCGGCCGTAAAACGCGGCGACAGCACAATCACCAGGAAGTGATGTTTAGAGGTGCGTCTTACTTGAGCGTCTCTGCCAGGTAGAAGCTCTGCTGCACGTCGTCGTGGTTCGGAGACGAGGCGTAGACGTCCCTGACGCCGCTGTAGCCGCCCTCGGTTCGACAGTGCTGCTCCAGGGCCTGGACCGGACAAACGGCAAATCAATCAAGCCGTTAATGCGCTGAAAATATCTCCGAGGTGGATCTAAAAATAACTTCGATAAGAGGATCCTCTGTTGTCTTGCCATCCCGATTTGTTTTTCCTGTCCTCTCTCTCTCACAGAAACGATTCTGTCAGGCAGACTCAGTTCGTACCTGAACGGCCTCCCAGCCCCACTCCCTGTATTTGGGGTCATGGGTGAACCTCCACATGTACATGTAGGTTTCGATGACCTCGGGCCGGAGGATGAAATACTTCTCGTTCTGGCGGGTGGCGATGGCCTCGACGCCGCCGTCGAAGCGGAACGCCTCCGGACCCAGCTTCATGGCTGCAGGAAGCAGGAGGAAGAGGGGGAGGATGAAACAGAAATAAAAGATGGTCTCTGTCTTGTTGTGACATTCGTAATGTCGACTTGTGGCTCCGATTAAGAGCAGACTCAAATTAGAACCATTTCCCATGGTGTGAGAGAGTGGCATAAACAGGAATTTACCGGTTCTGACGTACGACTCGTGGCACGTGCGGGTGATCTCGGCCGCCTGCTCCATCTGATGGCCCGTCTTGTCGCCGGGCGCCCCGTCCGCTCCCAACGCGATCATGCCGCCGGCGAAGCAGGTCAGGTGACCCATCTTGTGCTCCAGGAGGCCCCCCTTCCACTCGGCGATGTAGGTGAGGCCGCTGCTGGACTTCCTCATCAGGTTGGTCTCTATGGCCTGGGAAACACAGCGCGCCACTTTAAGATGCTCTGTGGGTAACGGCCGAGTAGCGATATCGTCTTCTGTTCATCCAGAGCCCCTGTCGTCTCTGAAGACGGTCAGAGATTACGGGTAAAGTATCCCTGCGCGTTTAAATCTGTATTTTAGTCCCCGTGTAAAGTCCCTGCTCCCCGGCGTGTTTCAGAACGACGCGGCTCGTCACCGCAGTTTGATTTAAAAGAGCGAGGCTATCTTTACACCGCAGGAGATCTGTCATCGTTCCATTCATCTCCGCACTGTACTTTGCTTTTTAGACAAATGCAACGTGAAGCTTCTCCCGTGGCGTCGTCTTTCCATCTCCTCACGTCACCTCATCAGGCTCCCAGAAATAAATAAGAGACTGTTGAAAAAATACAGAAACGCTGAGAGAGCTCACCTCTGCAGGGTAACACCCTGAGAAGGAAAGAGACAGAAACAAGTCTGCATCTGCTCCTGGACGCCGCAGCTTGTTTCTCTGGGTCATGTCACACCCTCCATTATGTTTATGGAACCTGTGTGTGTGTGTGTGTGTGTGTGTGTGTGTGTGTGTGTGTTTGTACCTGCAGGGCATCGTAGTACATCTTCTTCCCTTCCTCATCAGTCTTGTCTGACATCAGCCAGGCCTTGAGCAGGTACTCGTAGAAGCTGTCCCCCAGGCCGCCCACAGACACGTGATCTGCAACACACAGACACACGGAGATTAAAACACACACACACACACACACACACACACACACACACACACACACACACACATA